>CM066981.1:9819707-9961525 GCA_033971965.1 Cucurbita ficifolia
CATTCTAAATCATCAAGCTTGATCATTCCAAGCTTGATCATTCCGCACGAAAATTCCGAAAAACAACATCGACCGTTACTCAGTTTTTTTTGCACGTGCTTCAAAAGTCCCGGATTAGGGTTTGCAATTTTTAGGGGTTTCGATTTTAAGCAATTCTTTTACTGTTTTATACACACCCCGTTTCTTCGTCATTCCATTCTAAATCATCAAGCTTGATCATTCCGCACGAAAAATTCCGAAAAAACATCGACCGTTACTCAGTTTTTTTGCACGCACGTGCTTCAAAAGTCCCGGATTAGGGTTTTTGCAATTTAGGGTTTCGATTTTAAGCAATTCTTTACTGTTTTTTACACCCCCGTTTTTCTTCGTCATTCCATTCTAAATCATCAAGCTTGATCATTCCGCACGAAAATTCCGAAAAACATCGACCGTTACTCAGTTTTTTTTTTAAGCAATTCTTTACTGTTTTATACACCCCGTTTCTTCGTCATTCCATTCTACATCATCAAGCTTGATCATTCCGCACGAAAATTCAAAAGTCCCGGATTAGGGTTTGCAATTTAGGGTTTCGATTTTAAGCAATTCTTTACTGTTTTATACACCCCCCGTTTCTTCGTCATTCCATTCTAAATCATCAAGCTTGATCATTCCACACGAAAAAAAATTCCGAAAAAAAATCGACCGTTACTCAGTTTTTTTTTGCACGTGCTTCAAAAAGTCCCCGGATTAGGGTTTGCAATTTAGGGTTTCGATTTTAAGCAATTCTTTACTGTTTTATACACCCCGTTTCTTCGTCATTCCATTCTAAATCATCAAGCTTGATCATTCCGCACGAAAAAAATTCGAAAAAACATCGACCGTTACTCACTCAGTTTTTTGCACGTGCTTCAAAAGTCCCGGATTAGGGTTTGCAATTTAGGGTTTCGATTTTAAGCAATTCTTTATTTTTTACTGTTTTATACACCCCCCGTTTCTTCGTCATTCCATTCTAAATCATCAAGCTTGATCATTCCGCACGAAAATTCCGAAAAATCGACCGTTACTCAGTTTTTTATGCACGTGCTTCAAAAGTCCCGGATTAGGGTTTGCAATTTAGGGTTTCGATTTTAAGCAATTTTTTAATACACCCCGTTTCTTTTACTTTTTTTATACACCCCGTTTCTTCGTCATTCCATTCTACATCATCAAGCTTGATCATTCCGCACGATCATTCCGCAAAAAAATTTCGAAAAACATCGACCGTTACTCAGTTTTTTTGCGTGCTTCAAAAAAGTCCCGGATTAGGGTTTGCAATTTAGGGTTTCGATTTTAAGCAATTCTTTACTGTTTTATACACCCCGTTTCTTCGTCATTCCATTCTAAATCATCAAGCTTGATCATTCATTCCGCACGAAAATTTCCGAAAAACATCGACCGTTACTCAGTTTTTTAGCACGTGCTTCAAAAGTCCCGGATTAGGGTTTCAATTTAGGGTTTCGATTTTAAGCAATTCTTTACTGTTTTATACACCCCGTTTCTTCGTCATTCCATTCTAAATCATCAAGCTTGATCATTCCGCACGAAAAAAATCGAAAAACATCGACCGTTACTCAGTTTTTTTGCACGTGCTTCAAAAGTCCCGGATTAGGGTTTGCAATTTAGGGTTTCGATTTTAAGCAATTCTTTACTGTTTTATACACCCCCCCTTCTTCGTCATTCCATTCTAATCATCAAGCTTGATCATTCCGCACGAAAATTCCGAAAAAAAACATCGACCGTTACTCAGTTTTTTTTTTGCACGTGCTTCAAAAAGTCCCGGATTAGGGTTTGCAATTTAGGGTTTTCGATTTTAAGCAATTCTTTACTGTTTTATACACACCCCGTTTCTTCGTCATTCCATTCTAAATCATCAAGCTTGATCATTCCGCACGAAAATTCCGAAAAACATCGACCGTTACTCAGTTTTTTTGCACGTGCTTTAAAAGTCCCGGATTAGGGTTTGCAATTTAGGGTTTCGATTTTAAGCAATTCTTTACTGTTTTATACACCCCGTTTCTTCGTCATTCAATTCTAAATCATCAAGCTTGATCATTCCGCACGAAAATTCGAAAAACATCGACCGTTACTCAGTTTTTTTTGCACGTGCTTCAAAAGTCCCGGATTAGGGTTTGCAATTTTAGGGTTTCGATTTTAAGCAATTCTTTACTGTTTTATACACCCCGTTTCTTCGTCATTCCATTCTAAATCATCAAGCTTGATCATTCCGCACGAAAATTCCGAAAAACATCGACCGTTACTCAGTTTTTTTGCACGTGCTTCAAAAGTCCCGGATTAGGGTTTTTTTTTGCATTTAGGGTTTCGATTTTAAGCAATTTTTTACTGTTTTATACACCCCCCGTTTCTTCGTCATTCCATTCTAAATCATCAAGCTTGATCATTCCGCACGAAAATTTCCGAAAAAAAATCGACCGTTACTCAGTTTTTTGCACACACGTGCTTCAAAAGTCCCGGATTAGGGTTTGCAATTTAGGGTTTCGATTTTAAGCAATTCTTTACTGTTTTTTTACACCCCCCGTTTTTCGTCATTCCATTCTAAATCATCAAGCTTGATCATTCCGCACGAAAATTTCGAAAAAACGATCGACCGTTACTCAGTTTTTTTGCACGTGCTTCAAAAGTCCCGGATTAGGGTTTGCAATTTAGGGTTTCGATTTTAAGCAATTCTTTACTGTTTTTTTACACCCCGTTTCTTCGTTCATTCCATTCTAATCATCAAGCTTGATCATTCCGCACGAAAATTTCGAAAAAATTTCCGAAAAACATCGACCGTTACTCAGTTTTTGTGCACGTGCTTCAAAAGTCCCGGATTAGGGTTTGCAATTTAGGGTTTCGATTTTAAGCAATTCTTTACTGTTTTATACACCCCGTTTTCTTCGTCATCATTCTCATTCTAAATCATCAAGCTTGATCATTCCGCACGAAAATTCCGAAAAAAATCGACCGTTACTCAGTTTTTTTGCACGTGCTTCAAAAGTCCCGGATTAGGGTTTGCAATTTAGGGTTTCGATTTTAAGCAATTCTTTACTGTTTTATACACCCCGTTTCTTCGTCATTCCATTCTAAATCATCAAGCTTGATCATTCCGCACGAAAATTCCGAAAAACATCGACCGTTACTCAGTTTTTTAGCACGTGCTTCAAAAGTCCCGGATTAGGGTTTGCAATTTAGGGTTTCGATTTTAAGCAATTCTTTACTGTTTTATACACCCCCTATTCTTCGTCATTCCATTCTAAATCATCAAGCTTGATCATTCCGCACGAAAATTCCGAAAAACATCGACCGTTACTCAGTTTTTTTGCACGTGCTTCAAAAGTCCCGGATTAGGGTTTGCAATTTAGGGTTTCGATTTTAAGCAATTCTTTACTGTTTTATACACCCCGTTTTTCGTCATTCCATTCTAAATCATCAAGCTTGATCATTCCGCACAAAAATTCCGAAAAACATCGACCGTTACTCAGTTTTTTTGCACGTGCTTCAAAAGTCCCGGATTAGGGTTTGCAATTTAGGGTTTTCGATTTTAAGCAATTCTTTACTGTTTTATACACCCCGTTTCTTCGTCATTCCATTCTAAATCATCAAGCTTGATCATTCCGCACGAAAATTCCGAAAAAAATCGACCGTTACTCAGTTTTTTTGCACGTGCTTCAAAAGTCCCGGATTAGGGTTTGCAATTTAGGGTTTTTTTTTAAGCAATTCTTTACTGTTTTATACACCCCGTTTCTTCGTCATTCCATTCTAAATCATCAAGCTTGATCATTCCGCACGAAAATTCCGAAAAACATCGACCGTTACTCAGTTTTTTTGCACGTGCTTCAAAAGTCCCGGATTAGGGTTTGCAATTTAGGTTTCGATTTTAAGCAATTCTTTACTGTTTTATACACCCCCCCGTTCTTCGTCATTCCATTCTACATCATCAAGCTTGATCATTCCGCACGAAAATTCCGAAAAACATCGACCGTTACTCAGTTTTTTTGCACGTGCTTCAAAAGTCCCGGATTAGGGTTTGCAATTTAGGGTTTCGATTTTAAGCAATTCTTTACTGTTTTATACACCCCGTTTCTTCTTCGTCATTCCATTCTAAATCATCAAGCTTGATCATTCCGCACGAAAATTTCCGAAAAAACATCGACCGTTACTCAGTTTTTTTTAGCACGTGCTTCAAAAGTCCCGGATTAGGGTTTGCAATTTAGGGTTTCGATTTTAAGCAATTCTTTACTGTTTTATACACCCCGTTTCTTCGTCATTCCATTCTAAATCATCAAGCTTGATCATTCCGCACGAAAATTTCCGAAAAAACATCGACCGTTACTCAGTTTTTGTGCACGTGCTTCAAAAGTCCCGGATTAGGGTTTGCAATTTAGGGTTTCGATTTTAAGCAATTCTTTACTGTTTTATACACCCCGTTTCTTCGTCATTCCATTCTAAATCATCATCAAGCTTGATCATTCCGCACGAAATTTCGAAAAAAACATCGACCGTTACTCAGTTTTTTTTGCACGTGCTTCAAAAGTCCCGGATTAGGGTTTTTGCAATTTAGGGTTTCGATTTTAAGCAATTCTTTACTGTTTTATACACCCCGTTTCTTCGTCATTCCATTCTACATCATCAAGCTTGATCATTCCGCACGAAAATTTCGAAAAAAAACATCGACCGTTACTCAGTTTTTGTGCACGTGCTTCAAAAGTCCCGGATTAGGGTTTGCAATTTTAGGGGTTTCGATTTTAAGCAATTCTTTACTGTTTTATACACCCCCGTTTTTCTCGTCATTCCATTCTACATCATCAAGCTTGATCATTCCGCACGAAAATTTCCGAAAAAACATCGACCGTTACTCAGTTTTTTTGCACGTGCTTCAAAAGTCCCGGATTAGGGTTTGCAATTTAGGGTTTCGATTTTAAGCAATTCTTTACTGTTTTATACACCCCGTTTCTTCGTCATTCCATTCTAAATCATCAAGCTTGATCATTCCGCACGAAAATTCCGAAAAACATCGACCGTTACTCAGTTTTTGTGCACGTGCTTCAAAAGTCCCGGATTAGGGTTTGCAATTTAGGGTTTCGATTTTAAGCAATTCTTTACTGTTTTATACACCCCGTTTCTTCGTCATTCCATTCTACATCATCAAGCTTGATCATTCCGCACGAAAATTCCGAAAAAACGAAAATTTTTTAGCACGTGCTTCAAACGTCGAAAAACATCGACCGTTACTCAGTTTTTTATACACACGTGCTTCAAAAGTCCCGGATTAGGGTTTGCAATTTAGGGTTTCGATTTTAAGCAATTTTTTTACTGTTTTTCAAACGTACCCCCCGTTTTTCTTCGTCATTCCATTCTACATCATCAAGCTTGATCATTCCGCACGAAAATTTCGAAAAAACATCGACCGTTACTCAGTTTTTTAGCACGTGCTTCAAAAGTCCCGGATTAGGGTTTGCAATTTAGGGTTTCGATTTTAAGCAATTCTTTACTGTTTTATACACCCCGTTTCTTCGTCATTCCATTCTACATCATCAAGCTTGATCATTCCGCACGAAAATTCCGAAAAACATCGACCGTTACTCAGTTTTTTAGCACGTGCTTCAAAAGTCCCGGATTAGGGTTTGCAATTTAGGGTTTCGATTTTAAGCAATTCTTTACTGTTTTATACACCCCGTTTCTTCGTCATTCCATTCTAAATCATCAAGCTTGATCATTCCGCACGAAAATTTTCGAAAAACATCGACCGTTACTCAGTTTTTTAGCACGTGCTTCAAAAGTCCCGGATTAGGGTTTGCAATTAGGGTTTCGATTTTAAGCAATTCTTTACTGTTTTATACACCCCGTTTTTTCGTCATTCATTCATTCTATTCTAATCATCAAGCTTGATCATTCCGCACGAAAAAATTCGAAAAAACATCGACCGTTACTCAGTTTTTTTGCACGTGCTTCAAAAGTCCCGGGATTAGGGTTTGCAATTTAGGGTTTCGATTTTAAGCAATTCTTTACTGTTTTATACACCCCGTTTCTCGTCATTCCATTCTAAATCATCAAGCTTGATCATTCCGCACGAAAATTCCGAAAAACATCGACCGTTACTCAGTTTTTTTGCACGTGCTTCAAAAGTCCCGGATTAGGGTTTGCAATTTAGGGTTTCGATTTTAAGCAATTCTTTACTGTTTTATACACCCCGTTTCTTCGTCATTCCATTCTAAATCATCAAGCTTGATCATTCCGCACGAAAATTTTTTAAAAATCGACCGTTACTCAGTTTTTTTAGCACGTGCTTCAAAAGTCCCGGATTAGGGTTTGCAATTTAGGGTTTCGATTTTAAGCAATTCTTTACTGTTTTATACACCCCGTTTCTTCGTCATTCCATTCTACATCATCAAGCTTGATCATTCCGCACGAAAATTTTCGAAAAACATCGACCGTTACTCAGTTTTTTTAGCACGTGCTTCAAAAGTCCCGGATTAGGGTTTGCAATTTAGGGTTTCGATTTTAAGCAATTTTTACTGTTTTATACACCCCGTTTCTTCGTCATTCCATTCTACATCATCAAGCTGATCATTCCGCACGAAAATTTTTGAAAAAATCGACCGTTTACTCAGTTTTTTTGCAACGTGCTTCAAAAGTCCCGGATTAGGGTTTGCAAATTAGGGTTTCGATTTTAAAGCAATTCTTTTACTGTTTTATACACCCCCCCGTTTCTTCGTCATTCCATTCTAAATCATCAAGCTTGATCATTCCGCACGAAAATTTCGAAAAAAAACATCGACCGTTACTCAGTTTTTTTAGCACGTGCTTCAAAAGTCCCGGATTAGGGTTTGCAATTTAGGGTTTCGATTTTAAGCAATTCTTTACTGTTTTATACACCCCGTTTCTTCGTCATTCCATTCTACATCATCAAGCTTGATCATTCCGCACGAAAATTCCGAAAAACATCGACCGTTACTCAGTTTTTGTGCACGTGCTTCAAAAGTCCCGGATTAGGGTTTGCAATTTAGGGTTTCGATTTTAAGCAATTCTTTACTGTTTTATACACCCCGTTTCTTCGTCATTCCATTCTAAATCATCAAGCTTGATCATTCCGCACGAAAATTTCGAAAAACATCGACCGTTACTCAGTTTTTTTGCACGTGCTTCAAAAGTCCCGGATTAGGGTTTTCAATTTAGGGTTTCGATTTTAAGCAATTCTTTACTGTTTTATACACCCTGTTTCTTCGTCATTCCATTCTACATCATCAAGCTTGATCATTCCGCACGAAAAATTCGAAAAAACATCGACCGTTACTCAGTTTTTTAGCACGTGCTTTCAAAAGTCCCGGATTAGGGTTTCGCAAATTAAGGGTTTCGATTTTAAGCAATTCTTTACTGTTTTATACACTTCGTTTTTCGTCATTCCATTCTAAATCATCAAGCTTGATCATTCCGCACGAAAATTCCGAAAAAAACATCGACCGTTACTCAGTTTTTTTAGCACGTGCTTCAAAAGTCCCGGATTAGGGTTTGCAATTTAGGGTTTCGATTTTAAGCAATTCTTTACTATTTTATACACCCCGTTTCTTCGTCATTCCATTCTAAATCATCAAGCTTGATCATTCCGCACGAAAATTTTGAAAAACATCGACCGTTACTCAGTTTTTTTTGCACGTGCTTCAAAAGTCCCGGATTAGGGTTTTCAAATTTAGGGTTTTCGATTTTAAGCAATTTTTTACTATTTTATACACTTCTTTTCTTCGTCATTCCATTCTACATCATCAAGCTTGATCATTCCGCACAAAAATTTTGGAAAAACATCGACCGTTACTCAGTTTTTTTAGGACGTGCTTCAAACGTCCCGGATTAGGGTTTCGAAATTAGGGTTTCGATTTTAAAGCAATTCTTTACTGTTTTATACACCCCGTTTCTTCGTCATTCCATTCTAAATCATCAAGCTTGATCATTCCCCACAAAAATTTCGAAAAAACATCGACCGTTACTCAGTTTTTTTAGCACGTGCTTCAAAAGTCCCGCATTAGGGTTTTCAAATTGGGATTTTCGATTTTAAGCAATTCTTTTTTCTGTTTTTCTACACTTCCCGTTTTTTTCGTCATTCTATTCTACATCATCAAGCTTGATCATTCCCCACAAAAATTTTTGAAAAACATCGACCGTTACTCAGTTTTTAGCACATGCTTCAAAAGTTTCGGATTAGGGTTTGCAATTAAGGGTTTCGATTTTAAGCAATTCTTTACTGTTTTATACACCCCGTTTTTTCGTCATTCTATTCTAAATCATCAAGTTTTGATCATTCCCACCCAAAAATTTCGAAAAACATCGACCGTTACTCAGTTTTTTTAGCACGTGCTTCAAAAGTCCCGGATTAGGGTTTCAAAATTAGGGTTTCGATTTTAAGCAATTTTTTACTGTTTTATACACCCTTTTCTTCGTCATTCCATTCTAATCATCAAGCTTGATCATTCCCACAAAAATTTTTGAAAAAACATCGACCGTTACTGAGTTGTTTTTAGCACGTGCTTCAAACGTTCCATATTAGGGTTTTCAAAATTAGGGTTTTACGATTTTAAGCAATTTTTTACTATTTTTATACCCCCCCTTCTCTTCGACATTCTATTCTAAATCATCAAGCTTGATCATTCCCAACGAAAAATTTTGAAAAACATCGACCGTTACTCAGTTTTTTTTAGCACGTGCTCTAAAAAGTCCCGCATTAAGGTTTTCAAATTTAGGGTTACGATTTTAAGCACTTTTTTTACTTTTTTTATACACTTCTTTTCTTCGACATTCTATTCTACATTATCAAGCTTGATCTTCATTCCCACCAAAATTTTTAAAAAACATCGACCGTTACTAAGTTTTTTTAGGACGTGCTTCAAACGTCCCGGATTAGGGTTTGGAAATAAAAGTTACGATTTTAAGCAATTTTTACTGTTTTATACACTTATTTTCTTCGACATTCTTTTCTAAATCATCAAGCTTGATCATTCCCCACAAAAATTTCGAAAAAAACATCGACCGTTACTCAGTATTTTTAGCACGTGCTTCAAAAGTCCCGGATTAGGGTTTTCAAATTAGGGTTTCGATTTTAAGCAATTTTTTACTATTTCATATAGTCCTTCTCTTAGACATTCTATTCTAAATCATCAAGCTTGATCATTCCCCAAAAAAAATTTGAAAAAAACATCGACCGTTACATAGTTTTTGTAGAACGTGCTCTAAAAGTCCCGGATTAGGGTTTTCAAATTGGGATTACGATTTTAAGCTCTTTTTTACTGTTGTTTTCTACTCTTTTTTTCTTCGACATTCTATTCTACATTATCAAGCTTGATCATTCCCCACAAAATATTTAAAAAAAACATCGACCGTTACACAGTTTTTTTTAGGACGTGCTTCAAACGTCCTGAATTAGTGTTTCCCAATTAGGGATACGATTTTTAGCAATTTTTACTTTTTTCTACACTTCTTTTCTTTGACATTCTATTCTAAATAATCAGGCTTGATCATTCACCACAAAAATTTTGAAAAACATCGACCGTTACACAGTTTTTTTTAGCACGTGTTTCAAACATCCCGGATTAGGGTTTAAAAATTAGGGTTACGATTTTAAGCAATTTTTACTTTTTTATACACTTTTTTTCTTCAACATTCTATTCTAAATTATGAAGCTTGATCATTCCCGACAAAAATTTTGAAAACATCGACTGTTACTAAGTTTTTTTAGCACGTGCTTCAAACGTCCCGATTAGGGTTTCGAAATTAGGGTTTCGATTTTAAGACCTTTTTTTTATTTCATATACCCCTTCTCTTCGACATTCTATTCTAAATTACCAAGCTTGATCAGAAATTTTTACTTTTTTCTACACTTCTTTTCTTTGACATTCTATTCTAAATTATCAAGCTTGATCATTCCACCACAAAAATTTTGAAAAACATCGACTATTGCACAGTTTTTTTCATCACGTGCTCTAAACGTCCCGCATTAGGGTTTTCAAATTGGGATTACGATTTTAAGCACTTTTTTACTGTTTTCTACTCTTCTTTTCTTCGACATTCTATTCTACATTATCAAGCTTGATCTTTCCCCACAAAAATTTTGAAAAACGTTAGACTGTCACACAGTTTTTTAGGACGTCCTTCAAACGTCACAGATTAGGGTTTAAAAAAATTAGGGATACGATTTTAAGCAATTTTTACTGTTTTCTAGACTTATTTTCTTTGACATTCTATTCTAAATTACCATGCTTGGTCATTCCCGACAAAAATTTTGAAAAAATCATCGACCGTTACACAGTTTTTTTAGCACGTATTTCAAACGTCCCGAATTAGGGTTCAAAATTAGGGATACGATTTTAAGCAATTTTTTACTTTTTCTACTCTTCTTTTCTTTGACATTCTATTCTAAATTATCAAACTCTATCATTCCCCACAAAAATTTTCAAAAAACATCGACTGTTACTTAGTTTTTTTAGCACGTGCTTCAAACGTCCCAAATTAGGGTTACGATTTTAAGTACTTTTTTACTATTTCATATACTCCTCTTCCACAATCTATTCTAAATTATCAAGCGTCATCATTCCCCACAAAAGTTTCGAAAAACATCGAACGTTTCACAGTTTTTTTATCACGTGCTCTAAACGTCCCGCATTAGGGTTTTCAAATTGGGATTACGATATGAAGCATTTTTTTACTGTTTTCTACTCTTCTTTTCTTCGACATTCAATTCTACATTATCAAGCTTGATGTTTCCCCACAAAAATTTCGAAAAACATCGAACGTTTTACAGTTTTTTTATCACGTGCTTCAAACGTCCCAGATAAGGGTTTTCAAATTAGTGTTACGATTTTAAGCATTTTTTTACTATTTCATTGTAACACCCCAAAAATGAAGGAAATTGGCTCCCATAAGAATACGCCGCCCATGAAAGACCCAAAGGATCAAAAGGGGGGAAAATAAGAGGATTAAGCAAGGACAAGGATCTTAAAAAAGTCATTCCTATATCCTAACAAGTAATCTTAATGAGTTAAGGCCATTTTAAAAAGGATTGGAAAGGAAAAGGAAGCGAAAAGGACAAAAATGTCATTTTTTCAATTATTAAGGATCTTTCCAGGTTTTTAATTTCCTATCTAGAAGGAATCTCAAGATACTCAAGAAGGGAAAAATGACCAACAAGGAATGAATGGTTTTTAGAAAAATTATGGATTTTTCAGGAAAAATAATATTAAAATATTCGGAAAATGGCAAATTACCAAAATACCCCTGGAAGAATGGATAATTACGAAAATGCCCCTCTGATTAGAATTAGAGCATCTACCATAACAATCTGAGCTAAATCTCTTGAAGCTCAACTCTCAACCGTTGGATCTTTCCCAAAATTGGATATGATCTAGAACACAAATAGATCATCACATCCAACGGCTGGTATTCAAAAATAAGGTCGGTAAAGCCCTAATCCGAGCGGATATTTTTGACAAATTATTTAGGACGTTCAATCTCCGAATCACGACGATTCAGGAGCTTTCAATGTTGGTTTAAGCTCCTCCTATAAAGTCTGAAGTAGGGGCAACACTATGGAACAAGACTCGAGTAAGGTCAAGCACCCATTTGAGAGTTATGAGCGTTTAGATTGTGGGTCTCCTACTCTCGAGTTTCTTCCAAATTCGATAGCCATTCTCCACCATTTCCTCTCAAACTTATTCCTATAGTTTCTAAGCAAGATTACCCACAAGTTCTATGAAGGAATCGAGAGCCGAAACGTCGTAGAACAAGATACCCAAGAGATCAAAAATCCGGCGTTTCGGGTGAGTTGCATACCGAGAACGATTTCTAGAAATTAAGGTCTCACACTCAAAGACGTTCCTCCAAACCAATTCCTATAGCTTGGGGTAAGGATAAGAAAGAGGTTACATGAAGAACTTGGGCCTTGAAAAACCACTAGAATCGACTGCCCAACAAGAATCTCTTGTTTTAGCTCCAGCGAGGAAAATGATTTTGGACGACATTTGGTGGCGAATATCTTAGGCTAAGATATACGAAAAGGTATGAAATCAATCCCAAACTCTTCCTTGTAATATCATCTTTAAGTTTCATGAAGAAATCGAGGGAAGAAACAGCAAGATCGAAGCTGTGGAAGGCCACTTTCAGACGGTGACGCAAAGGACGCGTGCATCTTCTTCCTGTCTAGAGGAAGAAGACGATGACGTGGGCGGTACAGTTGAACCGGCCAAGTCAGCCCAAAATCCGACCTCCTCTCAATGCTTCTCAATTTTAACCCCCTTCTAGACCAATTCTCATGTCAAACCTTAAGGTTCCAAAAAACTATACACAATAAGGAGTCTATGGAAGGAAATGTGAAGTAATTCGGATATCGGAAGCTCAAGAATAGAGGTCCCGAACGTCGACGATGAGGTAAGTAGCCACCTTGGACTTTTCTTACGAAATACTTGTAGGAAGCGCTTGGATTTTCATATGAAACCTAAACCAAGTATGACACAAGGATATATAAAGAAAAATCCAAAGAACCGTGAGTTAAGGCCCTAAACTGACAAAATTGCTCGGGATCTAAGGAACGTTAAGATAACCCACTAAATGAGCTCTGATGCCTATGAAATTTTAATGCTGAGAATAATATATCATGTTAAGGTTATGTATGAAATTTGGTGTTCGTTGAATAAGGATAAGTAGGTAAACCAAGAAATGGGAAAAAATGACCATAATGCCCCTAAGGATATCTACCTACGGTTCATGACCTAGATGATCTCTAAATACTAAGAAACTCCATAGTAGACCTTATTTTATGATGTGTGATGATTTGGTGATGTTTGAAAGCCATTGGAACATGTTAGGTAGCAAAATCAAGAATTAGGGATAAAATTACCATAATGCCCCTAAGGAAGACTACCTATGGGTTAAGCCCTAAATGACCTCCCAACATTATGAAATGTTGTATGATTCCTTATCTTAAGAGGTTGTATAAGGTAGTGAAGTTTGGAAGTCATTAGAAAATGTTAGGTAGCGAAACCAAGATATGGGGAAAACATATATCACGAACCATATGACTTTACCTCCTAGGATGACTAATGAGGTAACCTTGAAATAAGAGATTCCACACAAGTACCCTTGGTTGCTAGTAAGATTCTATGTGTACAAGTTCACGTCAGGCTACTCCTAAGAAGAACTTTTAAGTTCCAAGCTTGACCCAAGGCGTTATGCATAAACCTAGGATCCCTAAGAATACAAGGAAACACCTAGGTTAATGTAGATGGTATGCTTAACAAGTTGCTAGGATCCATATTCCTCTTTAGGTGAGATGCCCTACTATACGTACCATGAGCAAGATGCCATGATGGATTTATTTTTTTTTCTCACCTAAATGAGATGCCCTGACATGATATGCCAGCAAGATGCCACGATTATGATAATGCCACCTATGCACTCATGGGAGAAAACTAAGGGTTACTTTGGAAGAGTTTTCAGAACCAAAACAGGATGTATGACATGACAACCTCTAAGGGTTAGTTCCTGAAAATGAAACAAGAAGTCATATCCTAGCTCAAGCTCTAAATATGCTCAAAATCACCAACCCTGTCCTATAATGTCTATTTTCTATGACACGAGGATAAGCTTAAGAATTTCGAAAAATATCGACCGTTACACAGTTTTTTTAGCACGTGCTCAAAACGTCCCGCATTAGGGTTTTAAAATTTGGATTACGATTTAAAGCACTTTTTTATTGTTTTCTACTCTTCTTTTCTTCGACATTCTATTCTACATTATCAAGCTTGATCTTTCCCCACAAAAATTTTGAAAAACGTCGACCGTCACACAGTTTTTTTTTAACGTGCTTCAAACATCTCGGATTAGGATTTCCAAATTAAGGATACGATTTTGAACAATTTTTACTGTTTTCTACACTTCTTTTCTTCGACATTCTATTCTAAATAATCAGGCTTGATCATAAACCACAAAAATTTCGAAAAACATCGACCGTTACATAGTTTTTTTTAGCACGTGTTTCAAACGTCCCGGCTTAGGGTTTCAAAATTAGGGATACGATTTTAAGCAATTTTTACTATTTCTACATTTCTTTTCTTTGACATTCTATTCTAAATTATTAAGCTTGATCATTCCCCACAAAAATTTTGAAAAAAATTGACTGTTACTCAGTTTTTTTAGAACGTGCTTCAAACGTCCCAGATAAGGGTTTCCAAATTAGGGTTACGATTTTAAGCACTTTTTTACTATTTCATATACCCCTTCTCTTCGACATTCTATTCTAAATTACCAAGCTTGATCATTGCCCACAAAAATTTCGAAAAACATCGACCGTTAACAGTTTATTTAGCACGTGCTCTAAACGTCCCGCATTAGGGTTTTAAAATTGGGATTACGATTTTAAGCAATTTTTACTGTTTTCTACACTTCTTTTCTTTGACATTCTATTCGAAATTATCAAGCTTCATCATTCCCCACAAAAAAATTTCGAAAAACATCGACCGTTACACAGTTTTTTTTAGCACGTGCTCTAAACGTCCTGCATTGTGGTTTTCAAATTGGGATTACGATTTTAAGAACTTTTTTATTGTTTTCTACTATTCTTTTCTTCGACATGCTATTCTACATTATCAAGCTTAATCTTTCCCCACAAAAATTTTGAAAAACGTCGATCGACACATAATTTCTTTAGGACGTGCTTCAAACATCCCGGATTAGGGTTTCCAAATTAGGGATACGATTTTAAGCAATTTTTACTGTTTTCTACACTTATTTTCTTCGAAATTCTATTCTAAATAATAAGGCTTGATCATTCCCCACAAAAATTTCGAAAAGCATCGACCGTTACACAGTTTTTTTAGCACATGCTCTAAACGTCCTACATTAGGGTTGTCAAATTGGGATTACGATTCTAAGAACTTTTTTACTGTTTTCTACTCTTATTTTCTTTGACATTCTATTCTACATTATCAAGCTTGATCTTTCCCCACAAAAGTTTTGAAAACGTCGACCGTCACACAGTTTCTTTAGGAGGTGCTTCAAACGTCCCAGATTAGGGTTACAAAATTAGGGATACGATTTTAAGCAATTTTTACTGTTGTTTTCTACACTTCTTTTCTTCGACATTCTCTATTCTAAATAATCAAGTTTGATCATTCCACATAAAAATTACGAAAAACATCGACCGTTACACAGTTTTAGCACGTGTTTCAAACATCCCGGATTAGGGTTTCAAAATTAGGGATATGATTTTAAGCAATTTTTACTGTTTTCTACACTTCTTTTCTTTGACATTCTATTCTAAATTATCAAGCTTGATCATTCCCCACAAAAATTTTGAAAAAAAATCGACTGTTACTCAGATTTTTAAGCACGTGCTTCAAACATCCCAGATAAGGTTTTCCAAATTAGGGTTACGATTTTAAGCACTTTTTTACTATTTCATATACCCCTTCTCTTCGACATTCTATTCTAAATTACCAAGCTTGATCATTGCCCACAAAAATTTCGAAAAACATGGACCGTTATCAGTTTATTTAGCACGTGCTCTAAACGTCCCGCATTAAGGTTTTGAAATTGGTATTACGATTTTAAGCAATTTTTACTGTTTTCTACACTTCTTTTCTTCGACATTCTATTCTAAATAATCAGGCTTGATCATTCCCCACAAAAATTTCGAAAAGCATCAAACCGTTACACAGTTTTTTTAGCACGTGCTCTAAACGTCCTGCATTGGGGTTTTCAAATTGAGATTATGATTTTAATCACTTTTTTACTGTTTTCTACTCTTCTATTAGTTTCTTTTACCTGTTCGACGAGTTTCTGTGTCTCAGACGCTGAGTTGCATTTGCCATGTTCATAGTTTCCACAGACACTAGAAGGATCACCAAAGCGTGCAAATTCAATGGCGACAATCTTCTTGTGGGCGGGGCACCTAAGGTGGACACTGGATTTCACATCATCAACCACAACTCTGAATTATTTGTTCTTCCTTTCCCAGGACTTGACGTTTGGTGGATGATATAATATTTCTCACCCTCAAACCAATAAGTTTTCGTGACAAATAACTTGCTTCCAGAACTGAAATAGACAGTTAAATTCTGAGGAATGTTGAACATAAGCGAGATCATTCATTCCACATGGTCAAGTGCTAAATGTTCAAATTTGGGAGCCAATGGCATCAATTCTAAGACTATAATAGTCGAGCATTTTTGCCCACAGCCTATTTATGATTTCTGTGCCAGATCCAAAATCACGATTTTTCTATTTTTCCCTTTTATAAGCGACCTTGAAAGTAGATGGCAAGATTTACCATTTATTCTTACATAAAACATTTTATTGACTCTATAAAGTTACAATGCTACAATAGATCTTTGCTTTTACATTTTTTTTTTAATTTAGAAAATAGATAGTTAAAAAGATCAATAAGTTTTACAAAGTTTCACAATTTTTATATTTTAACTTTTAAACTTTCAAACAGTCCTTGAAATTTAACCTATCATACTTTGTTCTCTGATTATTCTACCCTCCACAATGCCTAAGAGTGAAACCCATGGTGGAAATTTTCTTGAAAACCTATCATACTCTGTTATCCGATTATTTACCCTTCATAATGCCTAAGAGTAAAACCCATGGTGGAAAACAGAGCATTTTCAAGTTCATTTCGACATTCAGAAATACAAGTGTGAAGGGTTAAGAGTGAAACCTTAGAGTGGGGCGGGGATATCCGGACATCTTCCTCCTCACCTGAGGTGGACACTGATTTTTGGAAAACGAAGCTCTTCTCTTCATGACTGCCATGTGCCGCTCCTAGACATTAAAATTTCCAAGTTGTAAAAGAAGATTGTTAACATGAAGAGGGGAAATGGGGAAAGGAAATTGTGCGGGTGTAGAGGAAGAAGAAATGGGGAAGGAAAAATAGGATTTTTTTAGAAACAATTTTTTTTTTTCTCTCTCCAATGAAACTCTTCGGCCCTTTTTTTCTCTCTTTCTCTTTCAAACCAAAGTTTCTAAAATGCTATCGTGAAATGCTATTATAGGATAATTTTCTTGTAGCACCTGTAAGTTACAATTAGCTAGTGGTTTTTATGGTATTTATGGCCATAAAAGTTACACCCTTTTAATTAACCATTGGTTACTATAAGGTTTATAATGAAAGTTGCAGATTATACTTCATAACAAATGAGTTTGTTCCTTTACATTTCTTATGTTTAGATTTGCATGCTAAAGTCATTAAGTATTCTTGACCACGCTGTTTGTAACGAATTAAAAAAAAAAAAAAAGTCAGAAAACGAGACTCTACTGTACAAGGTGTCTTGCCTTTACCTAAAATAGAAAGTAGCACATGGTTTGAGTACTTTAAGAAATACTAAGTAAGTGACCCAACGTGCAACTCAAGATTAGGGATCTAACGTTAAAGCCATCATAGGGGTGGCCTCCAGTCCGGACAAAATTGAATTTGTAGTATTTTTCTGCAAACGATCCACACTTGCAAGCGTGAATTCCCAGGAGTTTTGCACCCTCTTGGACCCATCATAGAGGGGCTAGTTGTCCATAGTCATACGTCTTGAGGTTAGCAAACCCCATGTGTCATGCGAAGCATGATCATCATCATCATAGTGTATGCGTTCGTACT
This sequence comes from Cucurbita ficifolia, assembly GCA_033971965.1. Taxonomy (NCBI): domain Eukaryota; kingdom Viridiplantae; phylum Streptophyta; class Magnoliopsida; order Cucurbitales; family Cucurbitaceae; genus Cucurbita; species Cucurbita ficifolia. The sequence goes on from CM066981.1 coordinate 9,837,352, forward strand.
CATCAACATAAATGGAGATGTAACCCGATGTATATAAAAACACAAAATGCATGAGGTCCCTATAGTTTTTTCATCTTTAAATCATCCTTAAGACACAACCTTATACATTATTCACACATCACATTAGACAACGTGCATGCATTGGCTTCCATACTTTCCTCGTTATTAACATCAATTAGGGTCGTGTCTTAGAAAACCTGTCGTCATAATGTATCATGACATTTAATACATGCAAATCATCTTACTATGGAATAACATCATATTAAGTCATGTCATCATCATGCATCTTACATTGTCATGTTATCATGCATCATCATCATCATGTTGTCATCATCATATAATGTCATCTTATAACATCAGCGCATAAAGTCATTCTTATAACATAGTCTCATCATCATATAATGTCATCATATAACCTCATCGCATAACATCATTCTTATAACATACTCTCATCATCATACAACATACTCACATCATCATATAACATAGTCACATCATCATATAATATAAAACATAAATGACACGAGCAAGGACCGCTGGACGTGTCATCATAATAAGGCAAGTCTACCAACCGAGCCGATAGTAAGGCCACTTACTTGGTTAGGATTTCATAGACTCCACAGAAACAATCATGAGTCATCCAAAATGTTCTTGGCCATATAAAATAAAGGTTTGGAAAAAGGTTGAGTATTAAGAATATCTAGTAAGTCACTTATATTAAGAATTGTTGGAGTCCCATATTGGCTAATTAAGGGGAAGATCATTGGTATATAAGTGAAGGACACTATTTCCATTGGTATGGGGCATTTTGAGGAAACAAAATATAAAGCCATAAGAGCTTATGCTCAAAGTGGATAATATCATATCAATATTGAGATTCCTTGTTCCTAACAGGGTATTATAAGTAATGCCTTTTAACTTGACTTTTCCATGTCAAATAAAGAAGTTAGGTGTTGATCAAAGGCTTCAGAAAAAGAATCGAGCCTCAATTAAGTGGAGGTTGTTCGAGAGTTTCAACGAATGATGTCTGAGGTGCTCTATGGTGTACTTTGAAGGTGAGCTATGGTGTACTTTGAAGGTGATTTAGAGAAATATTCGAGCCTCAATTAAGGGAGGTTGTTCGAGAGTTCCATAGAAGGAGGCCTCAGGGGCTCTTATGGTGTTACAGTGTACTCTGTTTGAGAGTATATAAGTGACAGACACTACCTCCATTGGTATGAGGCATTTTCCTAACAACCATACTCTTGTGGTGTGTAAAATGACTCTATTGGGACCTATTTTATTTTCTAGGGATGTGTATTACTTTCATACACGTAGTATCTTGACTTGAAGTTTGAGGTTTGAATCTCAGACCATGACGAAAAAGACAAAAGTACAAAAGTATCGAAATCAATTACAATTCTGTGTTGTTTAGAGTTTATTACAAAATGGGGAATTGGAAACATATACAAATTCAAACATAATAAAAAGTTCAAAATACACAAAAGATTGCGCAACTTTCAATTGCTCTCCCACTCGTCCATCAATCAACGATCATCTGAAAAAGAAAATTAGAATTTCGTGAGCCTAAACATACTTAGTAAAAAACATACTACTTAGTAAGAAACATAATTGTAGTGGCTCTCATTGCAAACTTATCTAGTAAATTACCATGAGCTTTTCTCTTGGTTTTAAAAGTTTGATCCTTGATTTTACAAATATCTAAGCTTCTAGAGAGACCTTAAAGTTCCAAATAGTTCTTGTCTAATACAAACCCCTTGGGCACATATTGTTCAACCTTTCTGTTCTTAGATTTAGCCAGCTTGCATTGCTTTAACAATGAATGATCAATATCTTAGGTAGAGGCGTGACCTCATCATATCTCATAGAAACTACTATAGAGTAAAAAATTTCCGACTGTTCCACAGGAACTACTATAGAGTAAAAAATTATGAGAGAGAGATCTCGTGTGCCAACCATCTACTAAGTCTCTTATGTTGTCACTCATCCCCTCTCAGGGTGGGTTTATCATGTATTTGTTAGGATCGCACAACAACGCACACACTCGATCTAGATGAACACAAAGAATAGGAGAGAGAAAATGCCAGGAAAACTCTGGCTAAATGTTTATATTGATGACTTCAGACATGTAGAGTAAGAGAGAATACAGAGAAGATAGAAAGTACATTTTCAAATCTTTACCGGTATATATATGGTTTAGCTTACTATATATAGCTTTACCATATATAATCATCTACTATATATAAATATTTACCAAATATAGCTTTACCAGATATATCTTTTTACTATACATAGTTATTTACTGTTTATTACCATTTAATTTATATGTCATTTATCAAATATATCTTTATTATGTATAACCGTTGACTAAGCTATAAATAAGCAGCAGACTCCATAACCTAACAATTCTACCGCTTGGAGACTGATCAAGTCAACCAAGAATTTCATTCTCAAACGATTATGAACATCTTCACTACACTATACCAATTGAGGCTTTGCACACCCTCAATATTCCAACATCAACACATTTTGTCAACATGCTTGCTGGATTCATTGCACCCTCTATCTTCTCAAAACACATCACCATCATCCCCTAACCTGCAAGTGATATGGTATCGCCTTCATATACCTCTTCTCTTCGACATTCTATTCTAAATTATCAAGCTGGATCATTCCCCACAAAAATTTCGAAAAACATCGACCGTTACACAGTTTTTTTAGCATGTGCTCTAAACGCCACGCATTAGGGTTTTCAAATTGAGATTACGATTTTAAGCACTTTTTACTATTTTCTACTCTTCTTTTCTTCGACATTCTATACTACATTATCAAGCTTGATCTTTCCCCACAAAAATTTTGAAAAACGTCGACCCTCACACAGTTTTTTTAGGACATGCTTCAAACGTCACATATTTGGTTTTCAAAATTAGGGATACGATTTTAAGCAATTTGTACTATTTTCTACACTTCTTTTCTTTGACATTCTATTCTAATCATCAAGCTTGATCATTCCCCCACAAAAATTTTAAAAAACATTGACTTTTACTAAGATTTTTTTAGCACGTGCTTCAAACGTCCCGGATTAGGGTTTCCAAATTAGGGTTACGATTTTAAGCACTTTTGTACTATTTCATATACTCCTTCTCTTCGATATTCTATTCTACATTATCAAGCCTGATCATTCTCCACAAAAATTTCGAAAAACATCGACCGTTATACAGTTTTTTTAGCACGTGCTCTAAACGTCCCGAATTAGGGTATACAAATTGGGATTACGATTTGAAGCACTTTTTTACTGTTTTCTACTCTTCTTTTCTTCGACATTCTATTCTACATTATCAAGCTTAATCTTTCCCCACAAAAATTTTGAAAAACGTAGACCGTCACACAAGTTTTTTAGGACGTGCTTCAAACGTCACAGATTAGGGTTTCCAAATTAGAAATACTGTAACGACCCGAAATTTTCTACTTAATTTAAGGTCGCTACCGTATACATATCATAAACATTGCATGCGGAAGACTTCATTTAAATTCCATAAAACATAACCTTTATCTTGAAAACACAGCCATGGACTTGCGTGTTTCAAAAACATCTTTAAAACGACACAACAATAGAGTAAATAAAATAAATAAACATTTAAGTTGAAAACATCCTATTCTAGCCTAAGTCTAAGAAAATAAATACCACTATCCTATGCATGTGCCATGGTCTCGAGTTGCGATGCCGTCGTCAGCCGTATAGGAATGCCTTGCCTTAACCTGAAAAATGTAGTAGCACATGGCTTGAGTATTTAAAGAAATACTCAGTAAGTGACCCCACTATTGGGGTTAAATGCAACAATCACATGCAATGAAATGATGGGACCTATCTTTCGTTTCGTTTCGTTTTTCCTACGGTGCTGTCCTAACGGGTAAACTTTGGACGTGTACCATATACTCTACACACGGCCCATACGTGCGAGTATGGGCTCACCAGCTAGTTCGCACACCGCTGGGCCACTTTCCTTATCCGGTGGGCATACTCTGGGAGCCCCTTATGCCGGAACCCGTTAGAACTAGTAACCGTCACGGCAGCGCTATGCAAAGCATAACGATCGTTGTCCTGCCATTGGATGTACGCGTCCATACCCTCGTGATGGAATAGGGGTATCCCCCAAATGCATGAACACACATAATGCATGAGGTCCCAATATTTCTACTTTTATCATTAATGAATATAACCCCGCTATCATCTTTCATTCGTATCATATCCTTCCTCATATCATTTCACATATCGTTCATCATTCATATCGGGGTTACATTTCATTTCATTTATCGTGATATCATGTCATTCACAACATATTGTATACATACAATTTAGAAAGCATAACAAAACGCTCCATGCTTTTAACATGTCATTTCATAACGCGCAATTCATACAACAATTACCTCAATGGTCACACAAAACAATTTAAACATAACATATCACATCACAATATATTGTATCATAACATGTCATATCGTAAACACTTCGTGGTCATATCGTTCCCTAACTTATCATAGCCTTAACGTTCTTATACCTATCACAGTCATATTGTTACGTGAATGTACCTTAGTCATATCATCACAGGAACGTATCCTAACGCTATCGTTCTATCAATCTATCACAAACCTATCCCTTTCTACCCATATCCTAACCCTATTCTTTCATCAATCTCTCCTATCCATAGCACTCTGGTACGTAACCTAACCTTAACGTTTCATGAACGTATCTTACTCCTATCGTTACATTTCGTTTTGTGCATCTTTCTTGTATCCTATCTCAAACATATCCTTAAACACATCGTACCACAATTATTATCATACAATTCACATATTATAACATAACATAAACATAATATAAGCATACCGATTCACAGATAATTCACACATATCAGAACATATGACACGTGCAGAACCACAGGCACGTGTCAACATCAAATATAACCATGCCGATAATAAGGCCACTTACTTGGATGACCTTAGCCAAAGTTCATCTAACTCCAAACTAGCTTGCTTTCGTCCCTTGAATTCGTTCCCACTTATATCAAGGCGCTCCACCCTATTAGAGATATCACCAAATTACTTCAGTAATTCTAATTCCGAAATTTTGTTAACTATTTAACAAAGTGTTAATTTCTCAATCTAGATTAATATTTCTTGGGATATAAATATTTCTAACCATACCGTGCCTATTGACATACTTTGTAAATGAGAATATATTTAAGAATTACTTTATAAATGAAAATATATGGTTGTTGTTATATTCACTGGTATCAACCATTTAATACTTTTAAGATCTTTCATGCATTTTACCTTCTTTTATTTGGTTAGCTATATTCTGGGTCTTCCCTATAATTCCCTTTCTCTCTGTTCTCATTGTGTTGATAAATATTATTGTCAATTCCCTTTTTCTTGTTCATTGTGTGATAAATATTCTTGCCCAATTTTTAATCCTTCTTCCTCCCAAATCCTCTCTTTAATTTCCTCTGTGTAATTCTATTTTTCTTTTTCTGTATTTTCAATGTGTGGATAAATATTCATTCTTACACCCAAAACTTCCCTTGTTAGGCCAAGACCAATTTTATTCCGTTCACAGTTATTCACAGATATTCTTGGTTTTTAATTTAATCGATTCATTTGTATGTCCACCGATCTACATAATTACTATAATTCATATAAAATTATTGACCAATAGTGAAGATCTAAAATAATCTAAAATATAATTGGTTGTGATTTCCTATACATGAAATTAGAATAAAAGAAAAGGAAGTTTAATATATACCTAACAAACTGACGAGATCTTCCTCCACAGCGTCTACCTCTCTTCTGTAAATGTGCGTACGACCATTTTAGTTTTCTCAAATCTGACATTTTTGTTTTCTATTTCATTTTGCAGGGACTCCACATTAGGCGTAAGAATTGGTTTGTGGAGAGATGATGAGAAAGGGATGAGAGATTAGTGGAGAGGAGAGGAGGAGGTTTTTTTTTTTTTTTTTTTTAATTTTAATATTTATTTATTATTATTTTTTTTTTTTTTTTAAACGGAATAATAATTTTTCTTTGTTTATTTATTTATTTATTTATAGGGCTAATACAAATACGATTTTAAGTAATTTTTACTGTTTTCTACACTTCTTTTCTTGGACATTCTATTCTAAATAATCAGGCTTGATCATTCCCCACAAAAATTTCGAAAAAAATCGACCGTTATACAGTTTTCTTAGCACGTGTTTCAAACGTTCCGGATTAGGGTTTCAAAATAAGGGATACAATTTTAAGCAATTGTAAATGTTTTCTACACTTCTTTTCTTTGACATTCTATTCTAATCATTAAGCTTGATCATTCCCCACAAAAAATTTGAAAAACATCGACTGTTACTCAGTTTTTATAGCACGTGCTTCAATCGTCCCGGATTAGGGTTTCTAAATTAGGGTTACGATTTTAAGCACTTTTTTACTATTTAATATACCTCTTCTCTTCGACATTCTATTCTAAACTATCAAGCTTGATCATTCCCCACAAAAATTTCGAAAAACATCGACCGTTACACAGTTTTTTTAGCACGTGCTCTAAACGTCCCGCATTAGGGTTTTCATATTGGGATTACGATTTTAAGCACATTTTTTTACTGTTTTCTACTCTTCTTTTTTTGACATTCTATTCTACATTATCAAACTTGATCTTTCCCCACAAAAAATTTTAAAAAACATCGACCCTCACACAATTTTTTTTAGGACGTGCTTCAAACGTCCCGGATTAGGGTTTCCAAATTAGGGATACGATTTTAAGCAATTTTTACTGTTTTCTACACTTCTTTTCTTCGACATTCTATTCTAAATAATCAGGATTGATCATTCCCCACAAAAATTTCGAAAAACATCGACCGTTACACAATTTTTTTAGCACGTGTTTTAAACGTCTCGATTTAGTGTTTCAAAATTAGGGATACGATTTTAAGCAATTTTTACTGTTTTCTAAACTTCTTTTCTATGACATTCTATTCTAAATTATCAAGCTTGATCGTTCACCACCAAAAATTTTAAGAACATTTGACTGTTACTCAGTTTTTTTTTAGCACGTGCTTCAAACGCCCCAGATTAGGGTTTCCAAATTAAGGTTACGATTTTAAGTACTTTTTTACTATTTTCATATACTCCTTCTCTTCCACATTCTATTCTAAATTATCAAGCTTGATCATTCCCCACAAAAATTTCGAAAAAACATCGAATGTTACACAATTTTTTTATCATGTGCTTTAAACGTCCCGCATTAGGGTCTTCAAATAGGGATTACGATTTAAAACACTTTTTTACTGTTTTCTACACTTCTTTTCTTGAACATTCTATTCTAAATAATCAGGCTTAATCATTCCCCACAAAAATTTCGAAAAACATCAACCGTTACACACTTTTTTTTTAGCACGTGTTTTAAACGTACCGGATTAGGGTTTCAAAATTAGGGATACGATTTTAAACAATTTTTACTGTTTTCTACACATCTTTTCTTGGACATTCTATTCTACTTTTTTTTTTTTGTCTTGTATTTACTCTGCATTATGTTCACATGTATTATTGGTAAGTTTTTAATTGATTGTTAATTCCAAATCATCTATCTCTCTTGTCTCTCTATTCCTTTTTTTTTCTTTTAATTCTATTGGCAATTTAATTATGTTATTGGACAATTTTTTCTCGATTTTTTGCCTGTTCATTTACTCAAATCAGGTAAAATTGTTAACATTTAATTTGTAACTCAAACTAAATAATTGCAACAATTTTAGGGAAAATCTAAGATATAATTGGATGAGATTAGGATAAAAGAAAAGGAAGATGTAATATATACCTTAACAAATTTAAGAGGTTTTTCTTCAAGTAAATCACTATTTTGGTTTTTTTCACAAATCTGACCTTTTTCATTTTTTTTATTATTTCTTTTTACAATAACTATAATATTATGAGGTAAAGGGTTGGTTGAGGATAGATAGTTGGAGAAAGGAAGGAGAGGTTAACCAAGAAAAGTGGGGAAATGTTGTTTTTCTAAGAAAGGTAATCTTTCTTATTTGTTTATTTATTTATATATATATACCTATATTTTTTAGTTTATTACACAAGCTATTTTGAAAAGCTAAAGTCACACCGTCAAAGAAAATTAAACATATAGTTTTTGAAGTTAGGATGAAGATGCACAAGTTTCTCTTGATTTCTGTCGCTACAATGGCCATGCTTTCGCTTTTAGTTTGCTCTCGTACCCTTTCTATTATCCCTAATTGCTCCCCTACTCCCTCTATTTCTCTCTTTGAATTTTATGAGGCCCTTACTTTTTGTTTAATTCGATTGATGCAGATACAGAGTTGAAGGAGGGAACTTCACTTCCATTAATTTGTAATGAAGTTTGTCCAAACGACAACGATGCTGAAAATGATAAATGCATACAGTTATGCTTTAGAAGGGGATTTAAACATGGAGTATGCATTTCAACCTCAGCAAAAATAAATTGTTGTTGTTCCCCTTAATTTTGTTTAAACTTTAATTCATTTCTTTGCAAAAGATATGAAATTATCAATAAAATTATAAACTTATCTTTCTTTCGAGTTCAATGCATTGTTCTATAAATTGCAGTTCTCAAGATTGATTGCAATTGTGAACATCAAAAGTTTTCTACATAAGATCAAAGAATTAAACGATTGTCAACAATTTAAAGTCTCTCTATTAGAATCCATATTACAAGAACAAGTTCAAGAGGTTCTTGCATAATTTTGCTTTGTTTATAGCTAATAGCACCAATATTTTGGCAAATTAACATAGATTTAGTAAATAGAAATCTTCAAGAATGAGAACCGAAAAAGTGTCTACAAATTTTGGAAAACAAAACCTGAATAAATTTTTAGTTCAAAAGCTAGTACTCTAGAATTCTGGAAACAACACTATTGTTAAAAAAAATTATAGGAATACGAAATAATTGTGAAACACCATGTCTCATCTAGAAAACATGAAAAAAATCCAAAATGAGAAAATTGCAAAAAAATTTACTACAACCATGTTTTTTTCTTCTAATTTCGAATCACGAGTAAGACAATGTGAGCATGGTGATAATTGGTATCGGCTACAAATACATACATGACATCGACTTTTGGCAACAAACTAAAGTTCATATTAAAAAATATATGTATATCAAGCCTACTTAATCTTTCAAAACCTTCATGATATTTAAAAACATGGGATAAAAAGAAATGAGCGAAAATTAAAACTAGATGAAATGATTTTGTCACATGGCCTCGTATATTTATACATCATCTAAAATGGGAAAAAAAAAGTAGCAAGGATGACAAAACTCGTATATGTTATTTAGATTTAAGGAGGTTTTATTGTATTTTTCTTTTAAGTTTTAGAGAATTGTCTTTGTGATTATACGTTACAATTAGCTTGTGGCGTTTATGGCATTCATGGCCATGAAAGTTACAACCTTTTAATTAACCATGGGTTACTATAAGGTTTATAATTTAAGTTGCCGATTATACTTCTTTACAAATGAGTTTGTTCCTTTACATTTCTTATGTTTAGATTTGCATCCTAAAGTCATTCAAGTATTCTTGACCAAGCTATCCTTTAACGAATTAAAAAAAATAAAAAATAAAAAGAAGTCAGAAAACGGCACTCGGTCGTACAGTGGTGTCTTGCCTTTACCTAAAATAGAAGTAGCACATGGCTTGAGTACTTTAAGAAATACTCAGTAAGTGACCAAACTATTGGGGGTCGGGAGTGCTACCACATGTAACTCATGATTAGAGATCTAACGTTAAAACCATCATATGGGTGGCCTCCAGTCCAGAACCATCATATGGGTGGCCTCCAGTCCAGACAAAATTGGGTGTGTAGTACTTCCCCACACACGACCCACACTTGCAAGGGTGAATCTCCAAGCGTTTTGCATTCTTTTGAACCTATCATAGTCGGCCTAGTTGTCCGTCGCCGGACGTCTGGAGGTCAGCAAACCCCCAAGTGTCATGTGAAGCATGATCATCATCATCATCATAATGTACGCGTTCATACTCATCATCATAAATGGAGAAGTAACCCGATGTATATAAACACACAAAAAGGCATGAGGTCCCTATAGTTTTTCATCCTTAAATCATCCTTAGGACACAACCCTATACATTATTCACAGATCACATTGGGCAACGTGCATGCGTTGGCTTTCATACTTAACTCGTCATTAACATCAATTATGATTGTTTCTTCGAAAACTCTTTGTCATAATGTATCATGTCATTTAATATATGCACATCATCTTACTATGGAATAACATCATATTAAGTCATGTCATCATCATGCATCTTATATTGTCGTGTTATCATGCATCATCATCATCATATATATGTCATCATATAACCTCATCACTTAACATCATTCTTATAACATACTCTCCTCATCATACAACATAGGCACATCATCATATAACATAGTCACATCATCATATAATATAAAGCATAAATGACGCGTGCAAGGACCGTTGGGCACGCGTCGTCATAATAAGGCAAGTCTTTTGACCAAGCCGATAGTAAGGTCACTTACTTTGTTAGAATTTCAGAGACTCCACATAAAGAATCATGAGTCATCCAAAATGTTCTTGTCCATATAAAATAAAGGTTTGGAAAAAGGTTGAGTATTAAGAATATCTAGTAAGTCACTTTTATTAAGAATTGTTGGAGTCCCATGTTGGCTAATTAAGGAGATGATCATGGGTATATAAGTGAAGGACACTATTTTCATTGGTATGGGGCATTTTGAGGAAACCAAATGTAAATCCATAAGAGCTTTTGCTCAAAGTGAATAATATCATATCAATATTGAGATTCGTAGTTCCTAACATGGTATTATAAGCAATGCCTTTTATCTTGACTTTTCCATTCAAATAAAGAAGTTAGGTGTTGATCAAAGGCTTCAGAAAAAGAATCGAGCCTCAATTAAGGGGAGGTTGTTGGAGAGTTTCAACGAATGATGCCTCAGGTGCTCTATGGTGTTATGGTGTACTTTGAAGGTGATTTAGAGAAATATTCGAGCCTCAATTAAGGGAAGTTGTTCGAGAGTTCCAAAGAAGGAGACCTCAAGGGCTCTTCTACAGTGTACTCTGTTTGAGAGTATATAAGTGACAGACACTATGTCCATTGGTATGAGGCTTTTTCCTAACAAGTGACAGGCACTAACAGACACTACCTCCATTGGTACGATGCATTTTCCTAACAACCATACTCTTGTGGTCGGTAAAAAGTATGACTCTGTTGGGACCTATTTTATTTTCTAGGGATGTGTATTGCTTTCATACACGTAGTATCTCGACTTGAATTTTGAGGTTTGAATCTCAGGCCATGACAAAAAAAGAAAAAAGTACAAAAGTATCGAAATCAATTATAATTCTGTGTTGTTTAGAGTTTATTACAAAATGGGGACTAGGAAACGGGATACAAATTCAAACATAATAAAAAGTTCAAAATACACAAAAGATTGCGCAACTTTTAATTGCTCTCCCACTCGTCCATCAATCAACGATCATTTGAAAAAGAAAATTAGAATTTCGTGAGCTTAAACATACTTAGTAATAAATATACTTCTTAGTAAAAAACATCCTTGTAGAGGTTCTCATCGCAAACTTATCTAGTAAATTACCATGAGCTTTTCTCTAGGTTTTAGAAGTTTGAGCCTTAATTTTACAACTATCTAAGCTTCTACAACTCTTATTTCGATTTGTATATATCTATCTCATTATTTTTAATTTATATAGTATAATATAACCAATTTGAATGTATATTTAATAATTTGTATATCTTAATAGCCATCGTAAATTTAAGGTACTTCTCTCTCTACATCCAACGATATTGTGACCATCTTGCTATTAGATGCGGAGATAAAAGTATCTTGAATTTATATACAATGGTTATTAGAGGGTAAGTTGACTTTCGAATCTATTGCGACAATTTTTATGAGACAGTTTCATTGTAACGATTTCATTGAATAATTTTTTTATTTTTCTGACGAATTCAATGTAATTTCCTAGAAGAGTTCCCCACATTTTATTTTTCTAAAATTTATGAGAATTTATATTGGCATATCAAATAAGCTCCCACCCGCCTTGAAAACATAAAAAAAGTCCTCATATTTAGGACTTTTTAAGAAATGAAATTTACTTTTCTAGTGATTATTGTTGATCCATAAGAAGAATAATTATTGAAGTGTTGATATTTGGAGGTTCTATTGTCATATAATTCTAAAATATTTGTTAGTAAAATCTAGCAAAAATATTCATGAGACTCGCATGAATATTTTGACATAAGAAATAAGTTAAGTTACAAATTTAGTCTAAGAAATAGGAAAAAGGTAGGGATTTGAAATTAGGAACTCTTTTATTTATAGAACTTGGAGTTATCATGTAACACCTTGAGATCAACATGTATAAACTCGCATTTATTCATGACAAGCAGCATCTTAACCTTTACAAGTTTATAGATTTTATTGAAGGTCCTAGAGCGTGATTTTAAAATTTGTGCAGAAGGAAAAAAGGCTCGGGACACACCAAGGAGCTTAGAACTTTTTTTTTTAAGATGGTGATTTAATCAAAAACTCGCGTCAAAGTCAACCAGGGGCAAAAAGTTTATTTTTCCACACACCAACTTGAGGGGGTCTAGAAAGACCTGCAAGGAAAGGTAAAGAAAAGAAGAAAAAAAAGAACATAAAAAGAGAGAGAGAAAGAGAAAGAGAAAAGAGGAGTTAGGGTCTTTAAGAAGGAGAAGAAGAGGAATGAGGGAACAACGCCTAAATTTGAACGCCGTAACACTTTCGATCTTAGGTCTCCCTCCAGATCTACTCAGAGGATCAAGAGGAGCGGTCCCATCGTTTGGATCATTCATTCGGAGAGAAACGGGCAAGAACACGAGTTAAGTCCGCAACCTCTTTTGTTTCAGGATTTCGCCCTAGATCCGCGAGTTTCTAATGATTTAGGTCTTAATAATCAAGTTACAATACCTTAGATGAGGATTCTTGCAAGTTCTCAGAGGAAACGCGGCCAAAAATTGTGTCGAAAAGCGAAATCGAGAACCATCCAACTTTGGTAATGAACTGAGTTTTTCTTGATTTTTGATCTCATTTATTAAGCTTTGTGAGTATCAAAAAAATGCAAAAATAATACATTTGGATAGGTGGACTTGAGATATTGAATTCTCGTGAAGGAATCGAGTTAATTTGAGTTACAAATTGGAAGATAGAAAAATCCAAAACAAATAGGTTGAAATGCGATTTGACCGGAATCTAGAAAATTTGGTGAATTTAGGCAATTGGCGACGGACACGCGGCGGCCAGAAAGGGGAGAGACGCGTCCGGCAACAAGGAGGATGCACATCAAACACTCTATGGAGGGACGCATCCGACGTCGTGCACTAACACGCGTCCAACGGTCAAGTAAAAAATCGACCCGCGTGCCAGGAAACGATCCGACGACCCGTGGTCCAACCCGAATCCTATCAACAATCCTTGCACGCCACGTGTCATTCCCAGAAAATTCGAAGGGTAAGTCTGCGTCTGTTGGGGTTCGAAACGTGCCACTGCTCGCGCATGGACCACCTACTTTTATCCATTTTTCTCTCGATTTGCCAGTTTTTCGTCCCGATTCCTATGCTAATCCTATTTTATTGTGAAATAGGTGCCCGCAGAGAGAATTTGTAATTTTGGACCCCTTTACGACTATAAATCAAGTTTGGAGGCACGCGACAGACATGTAAGTAACCACACGAAATTAGGAAGTAATACTTGTAGGATACGCTTGGTATTGCATGCATGCTTGAGGAAATTACTCGTAGGTGATTGTATCTGATAGTCATCTGCACTTACGAAGTTAATTATATATTTGTTGGACTTGCTACCCTAGTGGGATTTCTTACTTAGATTTTGTATGCTTTCTGGATTGTCTTACTGCTGCTTATATTTGTTCATGTTTGTGGCGGATGAGGGTATTTGTGTATCTGCACTCTGGGTGATGATGGATGTTATCACCCCGTTGAGCTTGTGTGACTGCATGCATAGTTAATGATTGTGTGATTGTGTGATCTTATGATGTGAATGATAAGTAGTAGTGTTGAGTTATGCCTAGGGTATACACTTGTAGGGATTGAGTTGGGTTTAGATAAGAGACCGTTATAGACTTGGAAGTCTTGCAAGAATGAATCTGGAAGCCAGGACCCCTAACTCAACAATCTAACTACCCTTGAGAGAGGACCACTTTAGAACTCCGAGACGAAGGGAAAAAACTCCTTAGCCGACAGTAGCCGGTATGACGTTCGAGGATTCTCAACTTCCCTTTCTACTCCGGTGTGGTACCATTAAGCTAGGCAAGATGCTAGTTAGGGTGATGTTACTCAGTGGTAGATCGACTACTATGCATGGTGGGATCCGTCTTATTTGGAGACCGTTATTTGAGAAGTTAGTACTTCGTACTTCCACAGGGTCAAGTTGATTTGTCAGGATATTACTGAACTAGATTTGGAGACCGTTATTTGAGAACTTTGAATCTAGAGGATCATCATCCACGAATTACAACCAACGTATAGAAGCTTCGTTATTTGTTCTTCAAGGATGGCCGACTAGAAAATTTGCTAACTAGCCAACAAGCCATGGCTATAAAAATGAGGGGCATAACGTTGAAAGGTGAAGAAGAAGCGCTCGACACAAGTGAAAGTTGGAGCAAAAATAATTTGTCCACCAAAGTTAGATGCAGAAATGCTAACAAAGGAAAAAGTCAACAAGAAACTGTGCAACCCTCATAAGCTCAGAAAAATGACAACAAGAGTTTTCAAAGGAAGAAAATTGAAGGTATTTGGTACAACGGCAGAAAGAAGGGCCACAGGTCCAAGGTTTGTTGGTTAAAAAAAGAATCTTGCTAAAGCAATGCGACAACCTCCAAAAAGAAGATGGAGGACGAAGGGATATAGAGGTACTATGTGCCTTAGAAAAAGATGAACTAGTGCTCATCACGATCATGGGAGACTACACCGATTATGAGAATTATTAGACCATTGATTCAAGATGCTCAAACCACCTAATGAGCTAGTGCTTAAAATAATAAAGTCGTGTGCGGCTTCAATTTCAAGTAAAGGCAAGACACACCTATACGACTAAGTGTCGTTTTCTGACTTTTTTTTTTTTTTTTTTTTTTTGAGTCGTTACAAGATAAATTGATCAAGACTACTTGAATGTTTTTAGCATGCAAATCTAAACACAAGAAAAACAAAGGAACAAATTCATGGCTTAAAAAGTATAATATACAACTTTGATTATAATATAAAAAAAAAATTCATCTTATAGTAACAACATTAATGACTATTTATAGGCTAACTTTATAGTAACATATGGTTAATTGGAAGGTCGTAACTTTCATGGTCATCAATACCATAATCGTCACTAGCTAATTGTAATGTATAATCATAAAGACAATTCTCTAAAACTTCTATCTGTATTTAATCTTTGTATTTAATATCATTTTTAATTTATTAACTGAATCTTTTTTTTTTTCTTGTATTTACTCTACATTATATTCACATGTATTATTGTTAAATTTTTAATTGATTGTTACTTCTAAATCATTGGTCTCTTGTCTCTTTATTCTTTTTTTTTCTTTTAATTCTATTGGAAATTTAATTCTGTTCACATATGTTATTGGACAATTTTTAATCGATTTTATGCCTATTCATTTACTCCAAGTCGGGTAAAATTGTTAACATTTAATTTCTAACTCAAACTAAATAATTGCAACAATTTAGGAAAAATCTAAGATATAATTGGATGATTGAATGTGATCTCCTAACAATGAAATTAGGATAAAAGAAAAGGAAGATGTAATATATACCTTAATAAATTTAAGAAGTTTTTCTTCAAGTAAATCACTATTTTAGTTTTTTCTCAAATCGGTCATTTTTTGTGTTTTTTTGTTTGTTTTTGCAATAACGGTAATATTATGGGGTAAAAAGTTGGTTGAGAATAGATAATTGGAGAAAGGGAGGAGAGTTTAACCAAGAAAAGTGGGGACATGTTGTTTTTGTAAGAAAGGTAATCTTTCTTATTTGTTTATTTATTTATATATATATACCTATATTTTTTAGGTTATTACATAAGCTATTTTGAAAAGCTAAAATAACACCGTCAAAGAAAATTAAACATATAGTTTTTGAAGTTAAGGATGAAAATGCAAAAGTTTCTCTTGATTTCTGTTGCTACAATGGCCATGCTTTCGCTTTTAGTTTGCTCTCGTACCCTCTCTATTATCCATAATTGCTCCCCTACGCCCTCTCTTTCTCTCTTTCAATTTCATGAGGCCCTAACTTTTTGTTTAATTTGATTGATGCAGATACAGAGGTGAAGGAGGGAACTTCACTTCCATTAACTTGTAATGAATTTTATCCAAACGACAGCGACGCTGAAAATGATAAATACATACAGTTATGCTTTAGAAGAGGATTTAAACATGGAGTATGCATTCCAACCTCAGCAAAAATAAGTTGTTGTTGTGCCCCTTAATTTTGTTTAAACTTTAATTCATTTCTTTGCAAAAGATATGAAATTATCAATAAAATTATAAACTTATCGTTTCCTTCGAGTTCAATGCATTGTTCTATAAATTGCAGTTCTCAAGATTGATTGCAGTTGTGAACATCAGAAGTTTTCTATATAAGATCAAAGAATTAATGACGGCCAACAATTTCAAGTCTCTATTAGAATCCATATTACAAAAACGCGTTCAAGAGGTTCTTGCATAATTTTGCTTTGTTTATAGCTAATAGCACCAATATTTTGAAAATTTAACATAGATTTAGTAGATAAAAATCTTCAAGAATGAGAACCGAAAAAATGCCTAAAAATTTTGGAAAAAAAAAACCTGAATAAATTTTTTAGTTCAAAAGCTGGTACTCTAGAATTCTGAAAACAACACTATTGTTAAAAAAAATTATACGAAATATTAAATAATTGTGAAACACCATGTCTCTTCTAGAAAACATGAAAAAAATCCAAAATGAGAAATTTGCAAAAATTTTATTACAACCCTGCTTTTTTCTTCTAATTTCAAATCACGAGTAAGACAATGTGAGCATGGTGATAATTGGTATTGGCTACAAATACATACATGACATCGACTTTTGTTAAAAGCTATAGTAGGTTGAATATAGCTAAAATATTTTGCAATCTTTAACTTATTATAACATTTTGTAATGCTATAATAGAGTATTCAAAGCTTTAATCTTAGAATGTTATTTGATCATTTATTATTTAATTATCATTTCATTATATTTTGATAAAAATAAATTTATGCAAGTATTCATTTTTGCTAAATCCACAAAATTACTTCATTTCACATTAAATACTATAATTTACATTCACACTTGAAATTTTATCATCTATTTACATTACAAAATGAGTATTCAGTAATTTTATAAAATAAAAAAGTTGTTCAAACAATACAAAATAAAATATTCTCCATTATTTGCATTGATGCTCGACTATCCGCTATCATGTCATGTCTTTGTGTTGTAAGTCTTCAATCACCTTCCATTTCCTATAAATAACCAACCACCTTTAATTTTATAATGGATTTGCTTTGTTTAATAAAGAGAATGTAGCATGTGTACCTCTATATGCGTAGATCATGGGCTCCTCAAGGTAGTATTCTCATACTTTATGAGCAAGATATGAGACACCATTGCTATACTACACCAAGACTTAGCCCCACCAATCACATTCTTTAAGAAATTGCTCACTATAAGAACCAAACCATAGAAAAATATGAGAACCTTGACAATAACACCAAACTCTCAAATCTAAGGAACAAAAGTAAGTTATACCAAGCTCAGCTACACCAAACTCTCACGCCAAAGGAAAACTTTGAGTTAAAAATAACAAAAAAAAAAAAAAAAACTTTGCATGGCTGTTATTTATTGTCATCACTTATGTAAGTCTTTCACTAGTATTACATTGCAAATCTATTCCCCCTACCCACCCACAAAAAAAAAAAAAGAATTCTCCACATATTTGTGTTCTTATCAAACTAATATAATATAATGTGAAAGAAAAAATATTATAAGCAAAAAAAAATCAAAAGGATGTATGTCAGCACGATACCTGATGTAGGAGTCTTCACATTCCTCGTGCTACTGCTACCTTCTAGTACCGAGGAGTTTTTCCAAGTCTATCTACAAAAAGGTTCCAATGGACTAACGGTACTCTGTCATAACTTTGAGAGAACTTTAAGCAGCACAGGGCTGTAAACAAACTCCTAAAATAATCACCTATGATATGAAGACAAACCAATAGAACAAAAAAAATCTTTATGGTGTATTCTAAAAAATATGACTAACGCATAAAAATACTAAGGAACTAAAAGGTTTTTGCAACCCATAATAAATTCAGCGAGCAAGCTTCATTTGGGGATGCGCTTAGAAGATGAGAGTTTAAAAGAGTAATAATAAAATAGAGAAAACCAAGCCAATAGATAAGAAAACATATGGTTTTTGGTGGTCTTGTGTCTTGGCTAAATGTTGTTAGGACAATCACTTTAAGAAAAATAGAAATAATTCCACAACAAGACAACTAATGAAAACAAGCTCGATCATGCAACTTAGCCACAATATCACAACACTTCAATGAGACATAGTGCACTTACACTTGCAGTTGTACTACAGGTTAAAAGTTACATCGATAAGCAAGATTCTTACTTCGACAAATAATATGGCACAATACATTCTTCCAAGCTCTTGTCCACCTACATCAACTAAAATAGGTAATGATGCATTTAAAATTTCAAATAAAGTTATCACAACATAGAAAGATTTGAGTCCAAATGAAGTTCGGAGTCAAAATGAAATAGCATAATACATGTCATAAAAGCTTCCAAAGAGAATCCTTCCCATGTGAGCATACTTATGAGACTTAAGCATTTGAGTGACTACAACAAAAGAAGTCGTTCAACAAAAAAAAACCATCTACAATGAAATAGAACCTACCAAAGAAGCTCCTTCAAGCCCCAAACTTGTCTCATTCATAAAAGCATAAACAACACCAATGCAATCTTTGCCCAAACAATACTGCAAGAACACGAAACAAAAACCCATTTGAAAAGGGTTTGAAATTTTATGTGTATTTGTAAATGGGTATGGTGTTGTATTGTATTAGTTTGTTTTACCTGTTCGACGAGTTTCTGTGTCTCAGACACTGAGTTGCATTCGCCATGTTCATAGTTTCCACGGACACTAGAAGGATCACCAAAGCTTGCAAATTCAATGGCGACAATCTTCTTGTGGGCGGGGCACCTAAGGTGGACACTGGATTTCACATCATCAACCACAACTCTGAATTATTTGTTCTTCCTTTCCCAGGACTTGACGTTTGGTGGATGATATAATATTTCTCACCCTCAAACCAATAAGTTTTCGTGACAAATAACTTGCTTCCAGAACTGAAATAGACAGTTAAATTCTGAGGAATGTTGAACATAAGCGAGATCATTCATTCCACATGGTCAAGTGCTAAATGTTCAAATTTGGGAGCCAATGGCATCAATTCTAAGACTATAATAGTCGAGCATTTTTGCCCACAGCCTATTTATGATTTCTGTGCCAGATCCAAAATCACGATTTTTCTATTTTTCCCTTTTATAAGCGACCTTGAAAGTAGATGGCAAGATTTACCATTTATTCTTACATAAAACATTTTATTGACTCTATAAAGTTACAATGCTACAATAGATCTTTGCTTTTACATTTTTTTTTTAATTTAGAAAATAGATAGTTAAAAAGATCAATAAGTTTTACAAAGTTTCACAATTTTTATATTTTAACTTTTAAACTTTCAAACAGTCCTTGAAATTTCTTGAAAACCTATCATACTCTGTTCTCTGATTATTCTACCCTCCATAATGCCTAAGAGTGAAACTCGTGGTGGAAATTTTCTAGAAAACCTATCATACTCTGTTATCCGATTATTCTACTCTCATCGCAAACTTATCTAGTAAATTACCATGAGCTTTTCTCTTGGTTTTAGAAGTTTGAGCTTTGATTTTACAACTATCTAAGCTTCAAGAGAGACCTTAAAGTTCTAAATAGTTCTTGTCTAATACAAACCTCTTGGGCACATATTGTTCAACCTTTCTGTTCTTAGATTTAGCCAGCTTGCATTGCTTTAACAATGAATGATCAATATCTTAGGTAGAGGCGTGACCTCATCATACGTCCCGGATTAGGGTTTCTAAATTAGGGATACGATTTAAAGCAATTTTTACTATTTTCTACACACTTCTTTTCTTTGACATTCTATTCTAATTATCAAGAATGATCATTCCCCACAAAAATTTTGAAAAACAACGGCTGTTACTCAAGTTTTTTTAGCACGTGCTTCAAACGTTCTGGATTAGGGTTTCCAAATTAGGGTTACGATTTTAAGTAATGTTTACTGTTTTCTACACTTCTTTTCTTTGACATTCTATTCTAATTATCAAGCTTGATCATTCCTCACAAAAATTTTAAAAAACATCGACTGTTACTCAGTTTTTTTAGCACGTTCTTCAAACATCCCGGATTAGGGTTTCCAAATTATGGTTATGATTTTAAGTAATGTTTACTGTTTTCTACACTTCTTTTCTTTGATATTCTATAATAATTATCAAGCTTGATCATTCCCCACAAACATTTTGAAAAACATCGACTGTTACTAAGTTTTTTTAGCACGTGCTGCAAACGTCCCGGATTAGGGTTTCGAAATTAGGGTTACGATTTTAAGTAATGTTTACTGTTTTCTACACTTCTTTTCTTGGACATTCTATTCTAATCATCAAGCTTAATCATTCCCCACAAAAATTTTAAAAACTTCGATAGTTAATATCCTATTTTAGCACGTGTTTCAAACGTCCCGAATTAGGGTTTCTAAATTAGGGATACGATTTTAAGCAATTTTTAATATTTTCTACACTTCTTTTCTTTGACATTCTATTCAAATTATCAAGCTTGATCATTCCCCACAAAAATTTTGAAAAAACATTAACTGTTACTCAGTATTTTTAGCACGTGCATTAAACGTCCCGGATTAGGGTTTTCCAAATTAGGGTTACGATTTAAGTAATGTTTACTGTTTTCTACATTTCTTTTCTTTGACATTCTATTCTAATTATCAAGCTTGATCATTCCCCACAAAAATTTTGAAAAAAACATCGACTGTTACTCAATTTTTTTAGCACGTGCTTCAACCGTCCCAAATTAGGGTTTCCAAACTAGGGTTACGATTTTAAGTAATGTTTACTGTTTTCTACACTTCTTTTCTTTGACATTCTATTCTAATTATCAAGCTTGATCATTCCCCACAAAAAATTTTGAAAAACATAGACGGTTACTCAGTTTTTTAAGCATGTGCTTCAAACGTCCCAGATTTGGGTTTCCACATTAGGGTTATATTTTTAACCACTTCTTACTGTTTTCTATACTTCTTTTCTTCGACATTCTATTCTAAATAATTAGGCTTTATCATTCACCACAAAAAAATTTCGAAAAATCTCGACCGTTACACAGTTTTTTTTAGCACGAGTTTCAAACGTACCAGATTAGGGTTTCAAAATTAAGGATGCGATTTTAAGCAATTTTTACTGTTTTCTACACTTCTTTTCTTGGACATTCTATTCTAATCATCAAGCTTCATCATTCCCCACAAAAATTTTAAAAACTTTCACAGTTACTATCTTTTTTTAGCACGTGTTTCAAACGTCCCGGATTAGGATTTTTAAATTAGGGATACGATTTTAAGCAATTTTTACTATTTTCTACACTTCTTTATTTTGACATTCTATTCTAATTATCAAGCTTGATCATTCACCACAAAAATTTTGAAAAAACACCGACTGTTACTCAGCTTTTTTAGCACGTGCTTCAAACGTCCTGGATTAGGGTTTCCAAATTAGGGTTACGATTTTAAGTAATGTTTACTGTTTTCTACACTTCTTTTCTTTGACATTCTATTCTAATTATCAAGCTTGATCATTCCCCACAAAAATTTTGAAAAACATCGACTGTTACTCAGTTTTTTTAGCACGTGTTTCAAACGTCCCAGATTAGGGTTTCCAAATTATGGTTACGATTTTAAGTAATGTTTACTGTTTTCTACACTTCTTTTCTTTGATATTCTATAATAATTATCAAGATTGATCATTCCCCACAAAAATTTTGAAAAACATCAACAATTACTATATTTTTTTTAGCACGTGCTTCAAACGTTCCGGATTAGGGTTTCGAAATGAGGGTTACGATTTTAAGTAATGTTTACTGTTTTCTACACTAATTTTCTTGGACATTCTATTCTAATTATCAAACTTGATCATTCCCCACAAAAACTTTAAAAAACTTCGACAGTTACTATCCTTTTTTAGCACGTGTAAAAACGTACCGGATTAGGGTTTCTAAATTAGGGATACGATTTGAAGCAATTTTTACTATTTTCTACACTTCTTTTCTTTGACATTCTATTCTAATTATCAAGCTTGATCATTCCGCACAAAAATTTTGAAAAACATCAACTGTTACTCAGTTTTTTTAGCACGTGCTTCAAACGTCCCGGATTAGGGTTTCCAAATTAGGGTTACGATTTTAAGTAATGTTTACTGTTTTCTACACTTCTTTTCTTTGACATTTTATTCTAATTATCAAGCTTGATCATTCCCCACAAAAATTTTGAAAAACATCGACTGTTACTCAGTTTTTTTAGCACGTGCTTCAAATGTCCCGGATTAGGGTTTCCAAATTAGGGTTACGATTTTAAGTAATGTTTACTGTTTTCTACACTTCTTTTCTTTGACATTCTATTCTAATTATCAAGCTCGATCATTCCCCACAAAAATTTTGAAAAACATGGACTTTTACTAAGTTTTTTTAGCACGTGCTTCAAACGTCCTAGATTAGGGTTTCGAAATTAGGGTTACGATTTTACATATTGTTTACTGTTTTCTACACTTCTTTTCTTTGACATTCTATTCTAATTATCAAGCTTGATCATTAACCAAAAAATTTTTGAAAAAAACATCAACTGTTACTCAGTTTTTTTAGCACGTTCTTCAAACGTCCCAGATTAGGGTTTCCAAATTAGGGTTACAATTTTAAGTAATGTTTACTGTTTTCTACACTTCTTTTCTTTGACATTCTATTCTAATTATCAAGCTTGATCATTCCCCCACAATAATTTTGAAAAACATCGACGGTTACTCAGTTTTTTTTAAGCATGTGTTCCAAACGTCCCGGATTATGGTTTCCACATTAGGGTTACACTTTTAAGCACTTTTTACTATTTTCTACAAATCTTTTCTTCGAAATTCTATTCTAAATAATCAGGCTTGATCATTCCCCACAAAAATTTTAAAAAATATCGACCGTTTACACAGTTTTTTTAGCACGTGTTTCACACGTATCGGATTAGGGTTTCAAAATTAGGGATGCGATTTTAAGCAATTTTTACTGTTTTCTACACTTCTTTTCTTGGACATTCTATTCTAATCATAAAGCTTGATAATTCCCCACAAAAATTTTCAAAACTTCGACAGTTACTATCTTTTTTTAGCACGTGCTTCAACTGTTCCACATTAGGGTTTCCAAATTAGGGTTACGTTTTTAAGCACTTTTTACTATTTTCTACACTTCTTTTCTTCGACATTCTATTCTAAATAATCAAACTTGATTATTCCCTCACAAAAATTTCGAAAAACATCGATCCTCCTTACACAGTTTTTTTTAGCACATGTTTCAAACGTCCCGGATTAGGGTTTCCACATTATGGTTACGTTTTTATGCACTTTTTACTGTTTTCTACATTTCTTTCCTTCGAAATTCAATTCTAAATAATCAGGCTTGATCATTCCCAAAAAAATTTTGAAAAACATCGACCGTTACACAGTTTTTTTTAGCACGTGTTTCAAAAGTCTCGGATTAGTGTTTTAAAATTAGGGATACGATTTTAAGCAATTTTTACTGTTTTCTACATTTCTTTTCTTTTACATTCTATTCTAAATTATCAAGCTTGATCATTCCATACAAAAATTTTGAAAAACATCGACCGTTCGACAGTTTTTTTAGTGCGTGCTACAAACGTCCCGGATTAGGGTTTCCACATTAGGGTTACGTTTTAAGCACTTTTTACTTTTTTCTACACTTCTTTTCTTCGAAATTCCATTCTATATAATCAGGCTTTATCATTCCCCACAAAAACTTTGAAAAACATCGACCGTTACACAGTTTTTTTTAGCACGTGTTTGAAACGTACCGGATTAGGGTTTCAAAATTAGGGATGCGATTTTAAGCAATTTTTACTATTTTCTACACTTCTTTTCTTGGACATTCTATTCTAATCATCAAGCTTGATCATTCCCCACAAAAAAATTTAAAAACTTCGACAGTTACTATCTTTTTTTAGCACGTGCTTTAAACGTTCCGGATTAGGGTTAAGATTTTAAGCAATTTTTTCTATTTTCTACACTTCTTTTCTTAGACATTCTATTATAAATTATCAAGCTTGATCATTCCATACAAAAATTTTGAAAAACATCGACCATTAAACAGTTTTTTTAGCACGTGCTACAAACGTCCCGGATTAGGGTTTCCACATTAGGGTTACATTTTTAACCAGTTTTTACTGTTTTCTAACGTACCGGATTAGGGTTTCAAAATTTGGGATGCGATTTTAAGTAATTTTTACTGTTTTCTACACTTCTTTTCTTGGACATTCTATTCTAATCATCAAGCTTGATCATTCCCCACAAAAAATTTCAAAACTTCGACAGTTACTATCTTTCTTTAGCACGTGCTTCAAACGTTCCGGATTAGGGTTTCCTAATTAGGGTTACGTTTTAAAGCACTTTTAACTATTTTCTACACTTATTTTCTTCGACATTCTATTCTAAATAATCAAGGTTGATCATTCCCCACAAAATTTCGAAAAACATCGATCGTTACACAGTTTTTTTAGCACGTGTTGAAAACGTTCCAGATTAGGGTTTCTAAATGAGGGATACGATATTAAGCAATTTTTACTGTTTTCTACACTTCTTTTCTTTGACATTCTATTCTAAATTATCAAGCTTGATCATTCCCAACAAAAAATTTTAAAAACATCGACCGTTACACAGTTTTTTTACCACGTGCTTCAAACGTCCCGGATTACGGTTTCCACATTAGGGTTAGGTTTTAAGCACTTTTTTTACTATTTTCTACACTTCTTTTCTTCGAAATTCTATTCTTAATAATCAGGCTTGATCATTCCCCACAAAAAAATTTAAAAACATCGACCGTTACACAGTTTTTTTTTTAGCACGTGTTTCAAACGTACCGGATTAGGGTTTCAAAATTAGGGATGCGATTTTAAGCAATTTTTACTATTTTCCACACTTCTTTTCTTGGACATTCTATTCTAATCATCAAGCTTGATCATTCCCCCACAAAAGTTTTAAAAACTTCGACAGTTACTATCCTTTTTTTTTAGCACGTGTTTCAAACGTCCCGGATTAGGGTTTCTAAATTAGGGATACGATTTTAAGCAATTTTTACTATTTTCTATACTTCTTTTCTTCGACATTCTATTCTAAATAATTAGGCTTGATCATTCACCACAAAAATTTCGAAAAACTTTGACCGTTACACAGTTTTTTTAACACGTGTTTCAAAAGTCTCGGATTAGTGTTTTAAAATTAGGGATACGATTTTAAGCAATTTTTACTGTTTTCTACATTTCTTTTCTTTTACATTCTATTCTAAATTATCAAGCTTGATCATTCCATACAAAAATTTTTGAAAAACATCGACCGTTCGATAGTTTTTTTTTTAGTGCGTGCTACAAACGTCCCGGATTAGGGTTTCCACATTAGGGTTACGTTTTAAGCACTTTTTACTTTTTTCTACACTTCTCTTCTTTGAAATTCCATTCTATATAATCAGGCTTTATCATTCCCCACAAAAACTTTGAAAAACATCGACCGTTACACAGTTTTTTTAGCACGTGTTTGAAACATACCGGATTAGGGTTTCAAAATTAGGGATGCGATTTTAAGCAATTTTTACTATTTTCTACACTTCTTTTCTTGGACATTCTATTCTAATCATCAAGCTTGATCATTCCCCACAAAAAAAATTAAAAACTTCGACAGTTACTATCTTTTTTTAGCACGTGCTTTAAACGTTCCGGATTAGGGTTACGATTTTAAGCAATTTTTTCTGTTTTCTACACTTCTTTTCTTAGACATTCTATTCTAAATTATCAAGCTTGATCATTCCATACAAAAAATTTGAAAAGCATCGACCATTACACAGTTTTTTTTTTAGCACGTGCTACAAACGTCCCGGATTAGGGTTTCCACATTAGGGTTACATTTTTAACCACTTTTTACTGTTTTCTACACTTCTTTTCTTTGACATTCTATTCTAAATAATCAGGCTTGATCATTTTCTACAAAAATTTCGAAAAACAACGACCGTTACACAGTTTTTTTTTAGCACGTATTTCAAACATTTCGGATTAGGGTTTCAAAAATAGGGATACGATTTTAAGCAATTTTTACTGTTTTCTACACTTCTTTTCTTTGACATTCTATTCTAAATTATCAAGCTTGATAATTCCCTACAAAAATTTTTAAAAACATCGACTATTACTCAATTTGTTTAGCACCCGCTTCAAACGTCCCACATTATGGTTTCCAAATTAGGGTTACGATTTTAAGCACTTTCTTACTATTTCATATACCCCTTCTCTTCAACATTCTATTCTAATTTATCCAGCTTGATCATTCCCCACAAAAATTTCGAAAAACATCGACCGTTACACAGTTTGTTTAGCACGTGTTTCAAACGTCCCGGATTAGGGTTTTAAAATTAGGGATACGATTTAAAGCAATTTTTACTGTTTGCTACTCTTCTTTTCTTCGACATTCTATTCTACATTATCAAGCTTGATCTTTCCCCACAAAAATTTTTAAAAATGTTGACTGTCACAGTTTTTTTTGGACGTGTTTAAAACATCCCGAATTAGGATTTTCAAATTAGGGATACGATTTTAAGCACCTTTTACTGTTTCCTACACTTCTTTTCTTCGACATTCTATTCTAAATAATCAGGCTTGATCATTCCCCACAAAAATTTTGAAAAACATCGACCGTTACACAGTTTTTTTAGCACGTGTTTCAAACGTCCCGGATTAGGGTTTCAAAATTAGGGATACGATTTTAAGCAATTTTTACTGTTTTCTACACTTCTTTTCTTTGACATTCTATTCTAAATTATAAAGCTTGATCATTCCCCACAAAAATTTTGAAAAGCATCGACTATAACAAAAAAACCTTCTTTGTATTTATGTACAAGGAAGGATGTTTGATCTCTAACTATAACAACTTAGTTTTGCTAGCATATTTGAATCTCTTTTACAGGAATTTGAGGACGTATTTAAAGATGAAGTACCTAAAGAACTACCTCCCATTAGAGGTATTGAACATAAAATAGACTTTATTCCAGGGTTTTTCATTCATTATAAGCCAGCTTACAAAGTAAATCAGACTAAAGAAATTCAAAGACAAGTGAAGATTCTCATGGAGAAGGGCTATTTACTAAAAAGTTTAAATTGATGTTCTATATCAGTCTTATTGGTGCTGAAAAAAATATGAAACTTGGCGCATGTGCGGGATTATAGAGTTATCAACAAGATTACTGTAAAGTATCGACATCCTATTCATAGACTAGACGATATGCTTGATGAAGTTCATGGTTCATGTCTATTTATAAAGATTGTTTTGAAATCTGGATATCATCAAATTAGAATGTATGTAGGAGATGAACAGAAAACAATTTTCAAAATTAAGTTTGGATTGTATGAATTATTTGTTATTTCTTTTGGGTTAACTAATGCACCTAGTACATTTATGCGCTTAATGAATCATGTTTTTAGATAATATTTGGAAAAGCATGTTTGTTATGTATATTGATGATTTTTTAATTTATTTGAAGACTTTGCTTGATCATGTAGAGCATGTTAAGTCAATTTTGATTACACATAGAAAAGACAAATGTCATTCTAATTTTAATATGTAGTTTTTTGCATGGAAAAAGGTCACTTCCTTGGCTTCATAGTTGGTAAAAATAGAGTAGAAGTAGATAAAGAGAAAGTTAAAGTCATTAGGGATTTGCCAACATCAAAAAAAGGCAAGTGAATTTTGGAGTTTTCATGGGTTAGCTAGCTTCTATAAGAGATTTATAAAATATTTAGTGAATTGTGAGATCCCACATCGGTTGGAGAGGGGGTAATGCAAGAGAATGCATTCAATTTACTTAAGAAGAAATTAAGCAATGTACCATTAAGAAATTAAGCAATGGATTGTTGGGTTGAGGATTAGGGTTGCAACGCTGGACCCCCAAAGAGGGTGGATTGTGAGATCTCACATCGGTTGGAGAGGGGATAAAAAAATTCGTAATAAGGGTGTGGAAACCACTCCCTAGTAAATGCGTTTTAAAACCGTGAGGTTGGGATTTTACATCTACTAGTGATGAGGGTGTGGAAACCACGATAGTACGTAACGAGCAAAAGCAGAATACATCTACTAGTGATGAGCTTGAGATTTTAGAAATGATTGGTTGTAATAGCTTAGTTGGTTAGAATGTGTGGCAGTTAACCATAAGGTTAGTGTTTCTGTTTCAAGTCCTGATTATTTTGAGGAGTAGTCCCACATTGACTAATTAAGGAACCGAACCATTGGATGATGTGATGCCTTTTAGGGAACCAAAAGTAAAACAACTAGAATTTATGTTTAAAGTGGACAATACCATACTATTATGGAGGTTCGTGATTTCTAACATTGTTACTTTAGTCTTAATCAAGCATTCACGATGAGATTTCATAGGTACCTAAGTTGACTACATAATTTATGAACAAAGGAAACAAAAAATTATTTAAAAAGAGAACCCAAAAAATAGCAAGTTCCCTTGAACACTAAAAATGGATAGCCATTCACCACGAGAAAAACACAAAAATAATGCTCTAATATCATTTTAAGAATGATAGCTCTGATACCATGTTAAGAATGGGAAGCATAAGTGGGATTGAAAGTCGGAGAAACATAGGTGGGATCAAAAGTCCAATTTTCATTAATGTTCACAATGTTTAAATAGAATACAAACTACAAACTAAATCCTAAAGATAAGAGAAAATATTCTACTCATCAACTCCAAAGGTAACATAAAATATA
Organism: Cucurbita ficifolia; assembly: GCA_033971965.1. Classification (NCBI taxonomy): domain Eukaryota; kingdom Viridiplantae; phylum Streptophyta; class Magnoliopsida; order Cucurbitales; family Cucurbitaceae; genus Cucurbita; species Cucurbita ficifolia. The sequence continues at coordinate 9,866,648 of CM066981.1, forward strand.
TCAAATATAAAATCCTAACAGATTATGGTTATATAAAATATATTCCAATAGGGAAGAAGAAATATAAGAGAGATGAGGGGGCTTTGGAGGCTTCAAAGGTTAGATTATGGCGGGTAAAAATATCTTAGACGCACTAAATTTTGTCATGTAGCATACATTGGCTAACAAAATTAGCAAGCGTTGGAAAATCTATCAATGTCTTTCGATGCTTGTCAATTTAGTTGCCTTGTCTATAAAATTTTGTGCTTCCGGAGATATATTTCTTCTAACCATGGTTAATCAAATATTGATTCTAATCTTTACAATTATCGCAAGATTTAGAATATGAGTATTGTAGTCTACTACTTCTCGCAGAGTTTCTGACCGACGTACTGTGTACTAAGTTAGGAACAATGAGTATTCCTGACCTTTGGTATATATGATGTTACATGCTTCTAGAGAAAGTAGTAGACACATCGTAATTGACTGAGAGTGAGTCTTACATATGAGTCCAAAAATTCTAAATAATCAGATAGAAGTAACCTAAGCTAGATGTAGTTGAAATATCTTACTAACTTACAAATGATCCTAGTAAAAGAAACTAGGAATCAATGGTGAATAAACTTTAAGGACAACGAGAAAGATAAGTAATAAACTTGTGAATGACAAATTAACTACTTATTGAGTAAATTAATTACTCATCAAGATTATTTTAACTTTTCTAGCCAAATAAAGAAGTTGTAGGCCAACCGAGGACGAGACCAGCGAGGTCGTGACAACAAGAAATCCTTTTCTGAGTATGTCTTAAGTACATGTATTTTTGTTGTTGAAAAATTACTTTTATTATTTTGTATTGAAAAAGTACTTGATTCACATGTTTTACTTGTCAGGTATGAATTTTTTTTGTTTTATGACGGGTTTTTGAAGCAAAATATCTATGTGAGTGGTAACTCATGTAAATTGAGCTGTCGATGAGTGGGTGTTGTAGAAGCATTGCTCGAGAACTGTGTGGTAACAGAGGGGGTCGTAGCAAGGCATCCAGTCGTGTCTGTTTATTTTGCATTCCTACATTTAGTTTTTAATTGTTTGTTGACTATTGGTCAAGGTAAGAAGCGCTGCTCGAGAACTATGAAGTCATAGAGGGTGTCGTCCCAAGGCGTCCAGTCGTCTGTTTATTTTAAATTTCTACATTTCTTTTTTAGTTGTTTATTGACAGTCAGTCGAGGTAAGAAGTACTGCTCAAGAACTGTGCGATCATAGAGGGTGTTATCCCAAGACGTCCCATCATTTGTTTGCATCCAACCGTCTGTATATTTTGAATTTTTACATTTCTTTTTTCCATAGTTTGTTGACTATAGGTCGGGGTAAGAAGCGCTGCTCAAGAACTGTGTAGTCATAGAGGGAGTGGCCGCAAGGCGTCCAATCGACTGTTTTTTTTTAATTTATTTTAAATTTCTACATTTCTTTTTTAGTTGTTTGTTGAATATTGGTCAAGGTAAGAAGAACTCTTCCATAATTGTTTGAAATTCTACATTTCTTTTTTAGTTGTTTTTCTATTATTGGTTGAGGTAAGAAGTGTTGCTAGTCATAGAGGGGGTCATCCCAAGGCGTTTGTAATTTTTTAGTTTATTTTGAAATTCTACCGTTTTTTTCATTGTTTGTTGACTATTCGTCGAAGTAAGAATCGTTGCTCGAGAACTGTGCAGTCTCAGACGGGGTCGTCCAGTTAAGTCATCTGTTTATTTTGAATTTATTTTGAAAATCTACATTTCGTATTTAGTTGTTTGTTGTTGACTATTGGTCGATGCTATTTATTTTGAATTTTAAATTTTTTAATTGAATTGTACTCCTAACACATTCTCCATTTGTTATTTAACTTGAATATTATTAACTTTTATTGGATTGTACTCTGAACACACTCTCCATTTATTATTAAACTTGAACACTAACTTTTATTGGATTTCATGAATTCTACTCCGAACACATTCCCCATTTGTTATTCAAATTGAACAACACTAACTTATATTGGATTGTACGCCTTATAAAGAAGGCTTTATAATGAATTGTACTCCGAACACACACATTGGTTGTAGAGAGGAATAAAGCCTTCTTTATAAGGGTGTGGATACCACTCTCCTCTTGGGTGTGGATACCACTCTTCAGTAGCGCATTTTAAATTTGTTAGGCTGACAGTGATACGTAATGGGCCAAAATGAACAAAATCTACTAGTAATTGGACAGGGGAACAAATCATTCCTTATAGAGTTATGGAAACCTCTCCCTAGTAGACGCGTTTTGAAACCGCGAGGCTGAGGGCGATACGTAGTTGGTTAAAGTAGACAAGAATTTCTAGGGGCTTAGGTTATTACAAATGGTATTAGGGCTAGTCATCGGGTGGCGTGCCAACGAGGTCGTTGGGCCCCCAAGGGGGGTGGATTGTGAAAGTCCACATTGGTTGGAGATAGGATGAAACATTTTATTATAAGGGTGTGGAAACCTCTTCCCAATAGACTTGAAAAAAAAACTACATTTCTGTTGCATAAGGCTTTTAATTCACGGGCCAGGATTCTTATGCATAACTCAAGTCTTCAACCAGCTGAAGTGGCTTGTAGTCTAGCACGTGAGTAGGGTCTGTCTTATGTTTCCTGAGCATGGACATGTAGAATACATCATGGATGCTTGAGAGTTAGAGTGGTAAGGCCAACTTATACACTGCCATATCAATTTTTTCTAGAATTTCGAAGCGTCCGATGAAGTCAGAATTTAGCTTCCCTTATGCCCAGACCTGAAGACACCCTTCATTGAAGCAACTCTCAAGAATACCATGTCCCCTACTTCGAATTTCAAGCTTCTATGCCTCACATCCGCATAGCTCTTTTGTCTACTTTGAGCGGTGCACATCCTTGCCCTCATTTTCTTGTACAACCTCATTAGTGACCCGGACGAACTCAGGTCCCACTAACTCCCTATCGCCCATATCATCCAAGCATAACTTGGATCTACACCATCTTTCATTTAAATCTTCAAATCGTGTCATCCTGATTGATAAGGCAACCATAATTCTTAGGCCAACGATCCAAGCTTTTGTTAAAGCAAGAACCCTTTAATCAAAAAAAATTTACACCTCCTTATACAAAATTCGGATCAACAAGAGATAAGGCTAGAATTAGATTATCTCTTAAGATCAAAGATCTAGAATCAAGATTTGAAACCTTGTTCTAAATTGAGTCACTCCACAATCGAAATTGATCAAGACTTGATTGAATGGCTCAGATGCAATCTATCACAAGAATTGCATGAAACTTAGAAATTGCAAAGATGATGCTCGGATTTGTAAGGGTGAAATTCTCGATTTGAGATCTGAATTTCATTCCTCAAAAATTTGATTTTTTACCTAATAATTTGTGTGTATTTATAGTCTCCCCACAAAAGAAACTTTCAAATCTTCAAATTCCCACTAACGAAGTTAGTGGCCATGATTTAATCCCGATCCCCCTTAAATCTCCACAAAGGATGAAGTCAATTTGACAATTAACTTCCACCCTTTGACCATTACAAGAATTATCAAATTAAAAACAATAAATAAAGTTTTCTAACAACTTATGAAATGATGCTTGTAACTTCCTCCGCTACTTCAACCGTACAAATATTTACTTTTGAAGCTTCAAATGATCCTTCCTCAATTGAATCAGCTTGTAACACATGAAATAATGATTGAACCAAGCCTATCAAATTTTGTAGATGAAGAATGAATGCTTGTTGAATCTTCTTGGCCATGAATAGTGTAATAGGTCCAGTTGGAACATTTGGAACACCATGATCCTTATCACCGATGGTTGCCTTGAAGCTGTTATTATACGAAGATTTCCTTAAATATAGCTTCGAGTGCTAACTCCCAGTAATCCTGTCATCCTCAGTCTAGGAAATTTTACTTGTTGGCACACCAGACATTTACTCACGAATTCTACTATGTCCTTTTTTATACTTCGCCACCAAAAGTGTTGTTTAAAGTCTTGGTACATAGGATGTGCCTCAGTCTTTGCCCAGGTACGAGCCTAAAATCGAACCTGTAGGAAGTAGAACCTAAACCACACGTCCGTATCTGAAGCTAGGTTTGGAAATCGAAACCCACTAGTATTCTCAGCCCTCCGACGCGCGCAACTCTATTGACCCAAGCCCAACTTTCACAACCCATCGTCTTCACAACCCTACACATGCCAGCGCATGCCCAAACGTTAGTCTAGCCCAGCGAAGCTTCACCCCAATCCATGTCACATGTCTACCAACCCGTCACCACTCGACCCATAACCTAGAACCCAATAACCCAATTATTTGTACCTCGACCTAACTCCAATTCGTGCATGCCTACTCAACTTCGACCCACTTACCTAGACCATGACTCAAATGTGACTTGCACTTTTCTATCCAAAACATGGCGGTGACGACTCTAATGGCTTATACGGCTCGATTCATCCAACTTTACTCCGCACTATTTCTTGGACCATTCCTACAATTTTTTATCCTTTCGTAGTCAAGTTTAGCATTTTTAAAAGGATTTGAGATGAGTACGACCATTATTTTGCCAATTCAAGCGTTCTAAGATAAATTAGAGGTTTAATTGTGAGGTTGACTTAGATTTCAAATGACAAAATTGTAATAACTCCAAGTACAATTTAGCAACTCCGGCTTAAGCTACTCATATTAGTTGCTTCACTACTATTTGGGTTAGATGAATTGTTTGAAGTATGAACGACACATGTCCAGTGACTGTTGCACGTGTCATACCTTTTGATTGTTATATTTTTACTTATTATGTCATTGAGGAACGTGACATGATGTGAAAGTATGGTACTACATTGTACGCTACCATATTCATATTTATATGTCATGATTTTAAACTATTGGGATCTCATTAATATTATATGTTCACGTGTATCGAAATACCTCCCCGTCATGATTAGTACGGACATGTACCTTACGACATTTATGTTCACCATGATGTTATGATACGATATTGTATACACCACAATACTATGTGCATTCCCTTCCCTCCATGGTATACCAACAACGTCAATGTATGTTAGTCGAAGGTTAGGTCAATGGGTAGGTATGCGAGCTCGCCTAGGGGCAATGTGTGCGTATGTAAGTCGTGAGTAGAGAAGTACTGCACATCAAATTCTACTCAGACTGAAATCTGAGACAAAGGCCATGAAATAATATTTTATGATAGGTTCCAATCATGATTTCATGTGTTTGCATTACCCTATACTAGTAGTGGGGTCATTTACTGAGTATTTCTTAAAATATTCAAGTCATGCGCTGCTCTTATTTTTAGGTAAAGGCAAGACACCTCTGCACAAATGACGATGTCGAGATGACGATCATCGAACTGAAGCTAGAGTAGATGCATTTCATGATATTTGTAGCCCTTAAGTTAGAACATGACATAGTTGTATTATCTTACTTGCTTTATTTAAATCTCATGTTTTTTTTTTCTGCGGTAACATTTTAATGATGTAATTACTAACATATAAGTCCATGGCACCGTCTTGAAATGTTTTGAAAGATTTTTCCATATTTTTGTAGTTAAGTCGTGCATGTTGTAGCGACTTTATTTCAGTAATAAAAATAGGGTCGTTATAGTTGATATAGCGAAAGTTTCTTTACTCTTGTTATATTGTGTTGATCTTCACCACAAACCATTAATTTTATCAAATGGAACACCAGACTTATTTAAATGTTGCAATTTCTTGATACCCCAAATGAACCTAAGCTAGCAACATAATTTATGAACAAAGGAACAAAAAAAAAATTATATTGTTTTAAAGACACTTTCTTAAACGTATAAGTCCATGACATAGTTTTATGAAGTCATTTTAAATAAATATTTTCCTATAAAAAAGTTAGGTCATGCATATGGTAGTGAATCTAGTTGAGTAGAAAACTAGGGTCATTACATATAATCTAGACCCAAACTTTCTATAAACTAGAGAAAATCCCGTGGCAACTTGCTCGATCAAGGATGTGATTAGAACCTACAAGTAGGTTGCTTATTTAGTATGTTTCTACACACTAGATATTACTTTTCTTTTTCAAGTGATCGCTGATTGTTGGTTAAGCATTTGGGAGCTATGCAGTTATAGAGGAGGGTCGTCCCAAGCCGTTAGTTTTATGTGTTAGGAATTTTTGTCCTTAGTTTTTTAATCTAGTTCCCTTGTCCCCTTTTTGTAATAAACTTGTGACAACACTTTCATTTGTAAATGTTTTTAAATTTTTTTTAAATGTGATGTTGTTTGATTATAAATTTACATAAATTTTATCAAATTTTTTGGTTGACCATGATTTGAAGTTTTCAAAATTGAGTTATTACAGTTGTGCCCTATTTAGCTCGTCTAAGCTATTCGACCAATGGTGCCACGCAGCTTAACGCTTCTAAGCATATCAGAGCTCAGGTAATTTAGCTATGCTCTTACCATTTCTCCTAATATCGATTCAAGTTGCAATAGGTGAGGCCACCTCCTACATATTCCAACTATAGGACATATATGGCTCCTTGCCACATCAGATGACTTGTCACTCGAGATAAATTGGCAAATGTCTAGTAGTCATCATATAATCCTAATAATATGGGGAGTGACCCCGTGCCTATCAAGTCCTATCAAAATTATGTAGACCTTGGTCCCTATCAATATGTTTATTATAAGACGATAGTTAGAGATCCTCTCAACATGAATCACGATATGTCATTTTCTTAAATTTTGAACCATTCCTCATTTCCATTATTCTAATTAATTATTAAAAAAAATAAATCAACAAGAAAAATAAAATAAAATAAAAAGGATTAAACTAGAATTAGTGAATCTTTTTAACTGATGAACCTTAGCCCAACTTAATGTAAGCTTTGTGTATCTTCTAAAATGTATAGACAAAATTCTCCTTGTAGAGTCAATAATTTTTTATTGATCTTTATCTCATTAGATCTATCTTGATTAACACAATAATTTTTGTGAAGGGACTGAAGTCTTAAGAACGGAATCAAATTTGATAAATTATAAATAGAAATGGAATGAAAATGATACCTACGCTTCCGTGTGTGAAAATGGAGGTTGAAGAACCAGTTTGGTTGGTTTAATTGAATTGTTGGACTTTTTTTCTTTTTTTTCTTTTTTTTTTTTTTTTTTTTTTTTTATCGTTTGACATATTTTTTTTACCTGTTTTTGAGCTAATTTCAACCATTATAATTTTTGGAGTCTTCAAGCCTATCATTTCTAATATGATTTCTTTGGTCCATTCCTTCTAATGAGTTTTGAATATAAAAGCTAGTTTTTTATCTAACGTAAATCAATATTATGAATTTAATACAACAAATGAAAGTATCGTTCTCGTCTCCATATTTTGGTCACGTTGTTCGAACAAAATTGAATGTGTATCAATATTAAAATATTTGGTACATGGAGTCGTGATTTGACATACGATCTTTTTATAATTATAAATAGAAAATATCTTATTATATATATAGATAGAAATTTATTTTATCCTTTATTATTTTATCTTCTATTTTGGGATTAAAGAAAGATATTTTTAACTACCTCATATGTTGTGGCTTGAAATAAATGTTTCGCTCTAGATTTTTTCTTATAGATTATGTGTTGATAAATTAATGTGTGGAGTCTGAAAAAATACGAAGATGTCGAGACCAAGTAAGGTAAGTATGCCTTAAGACTCTTAAGATTAATGCCCATAATCCCCATGTGGTAAACAAACCATAATCCCCATACTACAAGATAACCATGATGCCCATATGGTTAACTACCTCCCCGTTCATGACCCAAATGACTTTTAAATGTGATGAAACTTTATAAGAGATATTCTTTTATAATGTTTGAGGGGCTTTCAAACCATTGGATCATCTTTGGAGCTCGAACCAAGTTAAGGTGGTAAATGATCATAATATCCCTAAGATTCTTTTACAACATATTAAGGTTCAAACACCTTCCAAATGACTCAAGATTTTAAGTAAGGCCAATGTGTAAGAACATTAAGGTGGATCTAAAATTTCAAGAAGTTTGGTTCAAGTTTAGAACCTAAGCCAAGTTAAGGATTTAAGTAGAGACATGAGGAAAAGGACTAGAATGTCACTATCAATTAACCCCAAGATTTATGCATCTTACTAAATACCTTTAAAGCCTTGAATGTTATTAAGTATCATGATTTGGGTGTATTATAAGTTTATGTTATGCTTAGAGTTAGACTTGATTTTTAAGTAATAAGATTCTTACCCTAAATTAAGATGAGCTCTAAATTAACTTTAAATTAACACTTGATTTTTAAATAATTAGGATGCAACCTCACCATAAACGTTAGGATAGCTCATGGTTTTTAAGTAACCAGAATGGTACCCTTAAACAAGATGAGCTTAAAAGATAAGCACTTGATTTTTAAGTAAAGATGCTATCTTATGATAAGTTTTTAGGATAGCCTTGAATTTTTAAGTAATCAAGAAGCTACTTTAACCTAAAAGTTCAAAGTTAGCACTTGATTTTTAAGTAATCAGATTGCTATCTCACGATAAGTTTTAAACTAGCTCTTGGTTGTTAAGTAATCAGGATGTTACCTTATATTAAGATGAGCTCCCGGTAAGCCCTTAATTTTTAAGTTATTAAGAGACTATTTCATGAACATGTATTAAGTAAGCTTATCACACACTCATGCCCTAAAGTAGCACTACCCAAGCTTAAGTATGTTAAGACATGAAGTTTGTTAGGTACAACTCCAGAAATATGGAACTAGGATAAGACTCAAGAATAAGACAAAGACAATGACAAGAAAAAGACAAATAATAAGTGTAATAACCATGCATACCTTAAAACATCATTAAGATACAAGTAGGCTACTTACTAAATCTTTGTACTCACTCCGTGTTTTTCATATTTTTCAGTTAAATGAGAAGTTGGTCAAAGTCGAGAGTAGACTCTGGAATACGTGCCATTGACAAGTCTCACACATCATCTCCAACGTCATTTTATCTTAATATTGTTGTAATCATTCCTTATTTTGTAATTTAAACTACTTATTATGAACTTTATTTTGTTATAATGAAATATATTGTATGTTACGTTTTAAATTTTCTTTATTTTTAGTTCGTGAAAAATTTGACTGTCTTTTTACACCATCAAGTCAACCCCACGCGATCCGTGCTTCACGAATTATCGAAAATCGAGTCGTGCATAGGGATTTTCAAAGCTCACTTCTTGTCCCAAACACTTACCCATACTGTCTTATTTATAGAACAACCTTGCACCACCATTGAAACACCAAGAATTGGAGTCATTTATTCCTTAAAATCCTAGAAATGACTCACCAAAAAAACCATCATCGTTCATATCCTTGTTGACGTCAGCTTGGAATCTCCACCATTGGATGCCTAAGTCTCAACCTCCTATAGGTCCTATTAAATTTTGGGGACAATACGATGGCTGGATCTTGAGTTGTAGGAACTAAAGTGAAATTACTAAAAGGTTGAGGGGCCTTTTTGTAATTACTTATTTTTTAATAGTTTATTTAGAAAAATTGAAACATTTCTAAAAAATTATTGCCTTATTTTGATCATTTTTCTATTTTTTGACCTCTTAGAAATTCTTTCTTCATAATTAATTAAAAATCCAAAAATTTCGCAAAAAATTTAAAATACCTATTTTGCCCTTTTTCCTTTTTCAATTGCCTAAGATCTTCACAAAACCTTATTAGGTAAGAGTTTCTTCTATGGGCATCATGTCGGTACTTGGGTGTCACAAAATAAAAGGAAAATTTCATGTAAAGAAATCATGGACTGAGGAAGCCTAGAAAGAGCTTAAGAACATCGAATTTTGAATAAGAAAACGTTTGGGGCCATCACTTTGAACACGAACATGAATTTCTTTCTTATAGTTATTCTTAGAAAATGAGGTTGAATCCTAAAGCAGGAGGATCTGCGCAAATTCATCCTTCTAAAATTGTTTCTGAAGCTTGAGGGGAAGATAAGGAAGTGATTTTATGAAGGAATTGAGGCTTGGATATGGTCTGGATCGCCTCAGCCAAATAACAAGTTTTAATGGGTTCGCTTTACCGAAGAAAATACTTTTCGGTGAAATTTTGAGGTCAATAACTTGAGCTACGAACCACTAAAAGGTATGAAACCAATCTCAAGTCCTTTCTTGCAACACCATTTTTAAGTTTCAAGAAAAAAATTAAGGGCCAAAAGTCATTCTAAAAGGCTAGAGAAGGCGATTTTTCAAAGGGGTATGGCCACGGTTATCACGTCTTGTTCCTTTGTTTTGAGGAAGAAGATGATGACGTGGTCGATTCAATTGAACTGGCCATGCAAGCCCAAAACCTAACCTTCTCTCAACTTTTCTTAAATTAAACGTGACGTATTTTTATTAAATTTCTTTTTGGATCCTGAAAATAGACACAAAGATTGACATACCAAAGAAAATTCGAAGCAATTAAAATACCAAAAGCTCAAGAATCGGGGACGTGAACATCAATGATAAGATAAGTAGTCATTCTAGACTTTTTTTAAGATATACTTGTAAGAAGTGTTTGGATTTTTATATGCACCTTGTAAGAAATGTAGGATTATAGAAGAATTAAGCCGAGAACCACAAATTAAGGACCTAAATTGAGGGTTTTTCTTGAGATTAAAGAAATATTAAAATAACCCATCAACCGGACTTTGTTGTGTGTGAAAATTTAATGAAAGGTTTAATATGACATGTTAAGGAATGTATGAAATTTGGTAGTCGTTGGAGTTTGTTTAGAGACTCAACCAAGTATAAGTACAAAATGACCAAAATGCCCCTACATACCTAGGTGTTGGTTTATGAACTAAATGCACTCCAAATGACCTAAGATTTTATACCTCACCTGCTTTCAAGAATATAAGGGGATATGAAAGCTTTCAAAATTATTGGAGCATGTTTAGGGGTTAAACCAAGAATCAAGGGTAAAATGTCCAAAATGCCTCTAGGATATCTGTAAGCTATTACAAGATCCAAACAACGTCCAAATGACTTATTTTAAGTAAGGCCTAAATATAAGAACATTAAGCTTTGTTCAAGAAATGAGGTGGTAAATGACCAAAATACAACATATTTTCAAGTCCTTAAGTAACTCCAAATGTTATGAAACCTTATATGAGATTTACCTATGACCTTAAACGTAATTTGACCAAGGATAATTATGCAAGTTTCTAAAGGCATTAAAACATGTTTGGGGTGTCAACTTAAAGAAAATGAGAAAGCTACCACTAAAAGACCCCCTTATAAGGACAAGCGAATTTCTAAGAACTTTAAGGAACAGTTATGATTATTTATGATGTTTACAAGATAATCTTGGAGCAAGAACACATGAGACTAAAAAAAAACTTTAAGGACAAGAACCAAGAAAAGAGCGCAACACAAGCCCTAAGCCCACTAAAACTTGAGAACATAAAGACATGAAATGTGGTAAAGAACTCCTCTATGATGTTAAAAGGATTAGAATATGTTTGGAGTATGAACCAAGATTAAATTAGTAAAAGACTAAAATATCCCAATGACCTTTTAACAAGAATTCAAGAAGTTTCCACAAACACTCAGAGTTATGTTATTACACTATGATGTTAGGAATACTAATGCTCATGAGGATGATAGGATGACAGGAAAGAGATGGGTCGGCTTAATTTCTAAATATGCCATGAAGTTAGGGTGTGTCACAAGTATGCATTACCTTAGGACTAACAAGTATGCATTACCTTAGGACTAACTTATGAGGTTGTGCCAAGATTGTTACCCAAAGGACATGAAGAAGCCAAAAAACATTAACCACCACATGCTTCACAGTTACCATGATCTCCAAGAATTTGAGGTAATATTCTAACCATGCCCAGGATAACGCTTGACCTCCTACCACGCATTGTATATCATGATATCCATGTTTTTTCTCATCTAGATAGGATATCCTATACCACGTTTTTCCAAGACGCCCGTTCCTGCTTTGCAGGTTTATCCTTCCCCATATTTTGTAGGTTCGTCCTACCCATGTTAGGATGTCCTGGCCACGTTTTTGCATGATGTCATGTTCATGTTGCTCACCGATCATGTGACTTTTAGGTCTTTACGAGGAGTAGTTATGGGACATGATGGGAATGGTTATCAAGTTGACTACATGAGCATCTCGCTAAAGCTGAGAATCCATGAAGTTGAAAAAGTATGATACCATTACATTCATGAAAGACCCACACATGAAATGTTAAAGCTTAAGTACCACATGATTCATGCTATGATTATATTTTTTAACTTTTAAGAAGTGATCACTTTGAATGTATCTAAAAAAAATGGTATAAAAATTCAGTAAGTAATAAGTAAATTATCAATTTTTTCAAAGAGTCATGATGAATTCTTTAATCAAATAATAGGAAACTACAAGTATGGGTAACCAGAATAATGGGTGTGGTGGTTGTTTAATGACTATGTGAACGGTTGGGAATAATCTTAAATGAGAAAGAAAGAAGTAGTTATTAATTTTTGCGTTTTAAAATTTAGTCAAAACCCAATATTTATTTTAGGAAAGCAGTGGTTTATGGGTGAGAAAACGTGCAATAGTTATGGCCATTTTTGGCCTTAGAAAACTTATAAATAGGTTTTACCTCTCATTGTAATAGCAGATCAAAAAGAGCAAGAAAAGGCAAGAGTTACAGTGTAATAGAAAAGAGTTTTGAGAATTTCTTTGTCTTCTTGTCTCTTCTCTCTCGACACCTCCTTCACAGCTTCGTGAGAGTTATCTAAACGAGTTGGTTTCAGAGTGAGTGTCTATTTTCTACAAGTTGGTATCGGAACGTATTCTAAATTCAACAAATTAGTATTAGAGCGAGCTTTTCATTTAACAAATTGGTATCAGAGTCGATGGCGAACATGATGGGACAAATGCCGCTACCACGATTGACGAAGACGAACTATGAGAATTGGAGCATCCAAATGAAAGCTCTTCTCGGTTCGCAAGACGCACGGGAGGTGGTCGAAGAAGGTTTCGAAGAACCGAAGGATACCACGGGTTATACGGCAGCGCAAAACAAGGCGCTAAAGGAATTACGATCAAAGGATAAGGCAGCATTATACATGCTGTTCCGAGCTGTTGACGAGTCGGGCTTTGAGAAGATTGCAAGGGCAACTACTTCAAAAGAAGCGTGGGACACTCTAGAAAAGATGTTTAAAGAAATCGACCGAGTCAAGCAGGTGCGTCTCCAGACTCTGTGTGGCGAGTTGGAGAGCATGAAGATGAAGGAGTCAGAAAATGTATCTGACTACATTACACATGTACAGACGGTGGCAAATCAGCTAAATCGAAACGGAGAAATGTTACCCGAGACGCGGGTTGTGGAGAAAATCTTGAGGTCGTTAACAGACAACTTCGAGAATGTCGTATGTGCCATAGAAGAATTGAAGGATCTAGCAAAGTTCACAGTCGATGAGCTTGCCGGTTCTCTCGAGGCACACGAGCAACGTAAGAAAAAAGAAGAATGAGCCACTCGATCAAGTGCTTGAGACGAAAGCATCAATAAAGGATGAAAAGGCACTCTACTATCAAAATCAGACAAAGACGAGCAAGACAAGAAAGATGAATGAGACTGAACAGTGAAAGAAGAAGAATCAGATATGACCTGAGCTACTGAACCGGAACCGGAACCTCTATTCCCTTTTCGAGGTAGAGGTCATGGAAGCCGCGGGAACGGTCGAGGTGGTCAAGGCAACACTTACGAAGTAAACTACCAGGAGAAGAGACTGTCGAGCCAAGAAAATTGGCGTGGAAGAGGACACAGTCGAGGAAGAGGCGGCCGATCAAACATTCAGTGCTATAAATGTCAAAAATATGGTCATTATGCTAATGATTGTAACTCCGAAAAATGTTACAATTGTGGCAGAATGGGACACGTTGCAAAAGCTTGTCGAGCTGGAAAAAGGGTGGAAGGAACAACCAACTTAGCCGTGTAAGACATAACAGATGAAGGTCTTCTCTTGATGGCTCAAGATGAAGAGAACATCAATAACGACACTCTGTGGTACCTCGACTTAGGGGCAAGCAACCATATGTGCGGACGCGAGCACCTATTCAAAGAAATACAAAAGATTGAAGATGGTCATGTGTCATTTGGAGATGCGTCGAAGGTGGAGGTCAAAGGCCGAGGTACGATACACTTCTTGCAAAAGGATGGTGTGATGGGGTCAATCCAAGATGTCTATTACGTACCAGACCTCAAGACCAACATATTGAGTATGGAGCAACTCATAGAGAAAGGTTACTCGATATTCCTAAAGGACCGCTTGCTACATCTGAAGGATAAGAAAGAGCGTTTGGTTGCTCGAGTCGAGATAGGAAGAATTCGAATGTACAAATTGAACTTAAGAAGCATACGAAAAAAGTGTTTGAGAGTCGACGTAGAAGACAAGGCATCACTCTGGCATCTCCATTTGGTCACCTACATCATGGCGGCCTAAACGAGTAAGCGAAGAAGAATATGGTACATGGGCTACCAAACATGGACTTTGAAGGAAAATTTTGTGAAGAATGCGTGCTCAGCAAGCATGCGAGAACCTCAATTCTAAAGAAGGTTGAATTTTGGGCTAAACAACCTTTCGAGTTGATCCATGCAGATATATGTGGACCAATTAACCCCAAGTCCTTCAGCGGAAAGAGGTATTTTATTTCCTTTATCGATGATTACTCACGAGAAACTTGGGCTTACTTTCTGAAAGGAAAAATTCGAGGCATTCGAGGTGTTTAAAAAGTTCAAAGCAATGGTGGAGAAGGAAACTGGTAGACACATCAAAGCTGTACGATTCGATAGAGGTGGTGAGTATACTTCGACGGCTTTCATGGAGTACTGCGAGGAGCAAGGCATAAGGCGATTTCTAACCGCACCGTACACCCCTCAACAAAATGGTGTGGCCGAGAGAAAGAACCAGACCATTCTCGACATGGTTCGCTCAATGCTTAAGAGCAAAAGGATGCCGAAGGAATTTTGGGCAGAAGCCGTGCAATGCGCCATCTACGTAGGGGTGTACATTCAACCCGACAACCCGGACCAACCCAATCCGAACTACAAGGGTTGGATTGGGTTGAATTAGCATTTCGGGTAGGGTTGGGTTCATTTTTCTGAACCCGAACTGAATCGGTTCGGTTTCGGGTTCGTGGGCAAAATCATCGGGTTGACCCGAGCCAAATTCAAATATATAAAATATATTAAGAATTATTTTTTTTAATGAGTTTGCCAGAGTGGTACTTTGGTCAGTCTAAGAAGACTCACGCCCGAGTTCGAATCCAGGCAAATACACATTTCTTTTTCTTTTATATATATATATATATATATTTAAAATACCTTACTAACAAACAATTATTTATAATTATTTCTTTTTCCATGTTCATAAATTATATATATATATATATATAATTTTAAAGCATATGGTTTTCATTTTATGGATTTTAAAATAGTGGACAAATATATATATATATAATTTTAAAGTATATTTTATGGATTCTAAAATAGAGGACACAAAATTGGATCATAGAAAATTAGTTTAAAGATTTTGTTATTAAACTAAGACAAGTAATTCTAAATTCTAATGTATTTATTTTCTATTTGTTGCAACATTATTATATCACAATTTATATATATTTTTTCAATTTTTCTAATAGTTTAGGGCTCTCCATCTTTACCAAGGTCACGTATAAGTGAGCATATTTCAATTTTTTTTTTTTATATACAATATCTTTAAACTAATCATTTTTATTGTTTATTTAATTTTATGATATATTCTTATATTTTTCTTACTTTAACCAATTTTGAAGAAATGTCGGTATTTAGCCGTCTTTAGTTTTATGACAATGTTGAACTATGTTAATATGTTACAATTTTCGCTCGTTGTTTTTTATTGAATTTGTTTTTTTTTTTTAATAATTATGGATTGATTTGTGTTTGTTTGTGAACTTTTAATATATTTTATGTAAGATTATATCTGAATAATTATAAATTGTGGATAAATAAAACTTTAAAAAAAAAAATTGACAACCCAACCCGAACCCAACCCGAAAATAGAGGGTTGGGTTGGGTTGGGTTGGGTTGTGAAAAGTTTCGGGTTGGGTTGGGCTACCAATCCAACCAACCCAAACTTTTGGGTTGGGTCAAAAAAAATCTCTCAACCCAACCCAACCCGGACCATGTACACCCCTACATCTACGTACAGAATCAATGTCCACATGCGAAGTTAGATGATCAAACACCACAAGAGGCTTGGAGCGGACAAAAGCCTACAATTTCTCATCTCAAGGTGTTCGGTAGTGTGGCTTATGCTCACATACCAGACCAACAAAGAACGAAGCTCGAAGAAAAAAGCAAAAGGTATATCTTTATTGGATATGATGAGAAGACAAAAGGATACAAACTACTTGACCTGATTAGCAAGATGGTGATAGTGAGTCGCGATGTGCGAGTAAATGAAGCAAGCGAATGGGACTGGAACAATTCGACGGAAGTCAATATCGAAGTTGGAGAATCATCAGTCGCTGCACCAACAAGTGCACCAACAGATTAAGAAATTTCCGATGATGAAGATGAACCACGACAACCAAAAATGCGAAGTTTGCGAGATTTGTGACTCAACAGATGAGGTACACCTTGTATGTCTTCTGGCAGATGCTGAAATTATCAACTTGGAAGAGGCGGTGCAAGACACGAGGTGGCAAACTGCCATGGATGAGGAGATTAAAGCGATCCATCGCAACAACACATGGGAAGTGACAGAATTACCGGAAGGAAGTTAGCCCATAGGTGTGAAGTGGGTATTCAAGAAAAAGATGAATGCTCAAGGCGAGATTGAGCGGTACAAAGCGCGACTTGTTGCGAAGGGATACAAGCAAAAGGCGGGAATCGACTATGACGAAGTGTTTGCTCCCGTCGCTAAAATGGAGACAATCCGATTGATCATTTCCCAAGCAGCCCAATTCAAATGACCGATTTTTCAAATGGATGTCAAATCAGCATTCTTGAATGGTGTGCTTGAAGAAGAAGTATATCTCGAACAACCTCCCAGATACGTGAAAATTGGAGAAGAGAAGAAGGTACTTAAATTGAAGAAGGCGCTTTACAGGTTGAAACAAGCACCGCGAACATGGAATACTCGTATCGACACATACTTCAAGAAGAACGGGTACAAGCAATGTCCCCACGAACATTCACTTTATACAAAGAAGAGTGAAGGTAATGTGATACTTGTTGCTCTTTATATCGATGACCTCATCTTCTCAGGCAACAATGATGAAATGATAGAAGAGTTCAAAAGCACAATGACGTGAGAATTTGAGATGACAGACTTTGGCTTGTTGAAATTTTTCCTCGGTTTGGAGGTTAAACAAGGAGATCACAGGAGAAATATGCAAAGGAAATTTTGAAGAAGTACAAGATGGAAAATTGCAACCCGATATCAACACCAATGGAACCAGGTGCAAAGCTCTCAAAGTACGATGAAGGAGAACGAGTAGATGCAAATAGGTACCGAAGCCTGGTGGAAAAGCCCTTCGCTATCTTACATGCACAAGGCCAGATCTTTCATTAAGTGTCGGCATAATAAGCCGGTTCATGGAGGAGCCAATTTATTCACATTGGAAAGCGTTGAAGCGAGTCCTACGATACGTCCAAGGAACATTGTCACTTGAGTTATTCTACTCAAGAACAGAAGATTACAAATTAGTTGGTTACTCTGACAGTGATTGGTGCGGAGACATAGACGATCGGAAAAGTACATCGGGTTATGTATTCTTCATGGGCAATACAACATTTACTTGGCTTTCAAAGAAACAACCGATCGTGACACTCTCGACGTGTGAAGCTGAGTATGTAGCAGCATCTTGGTGTGTGTGCCACGCAATATGGCTTAGAAATTTGTTGAGTAAGATGGAGCTAAAGCAACGAGGTGCAACCGCAATACAAGTTGACAACAAATCAGCAATTGAGTTGGCCAAGAACCCAGTGAACCATGAAAGAAGCAAACACATTGACGTTCGATTTCATTTTATCCGAGATCATGTGAAGGAAGGAAACGTGGAATTGCTGCATGTGGCAAGTCAGGATCAAGTTGCGGACATCTTTACAAAACCGCTACTGAAAGTAGTTTTCGACAAATACAAGAAGATAATTGGCATAAACAGATGGTAGGAGCATCTAAGTTTATGGGAGAGTTTTGTTGGGAATAAACTTAAATGAGAAAGAAAGAAGTATTATTAATTTTGAGTTTTAAAATTGAGTCAAAAGCCAATATTTATTTTAGGAAAGCATTGATTTATGGGTGAGAAAACCTGCCATAGTTATGGCCATTTTTGGCCTTCGAAAACTTATAAATAGGTTTTACCTCTCATTGTACTAGCAGAGCAAAAGGAGCATAAAGAGAAAAAAAAAAAGCAAGAGTTAAAGTGACAGTGTAATAGAAAAAGGGTTTTGAGAATTTCTTTGTCTCCTTGTCTCTCCCCTCTCGACACCTCCTTCACAGCCTCGTGAGAGTTATCTAAACGAGTTGGTTTCAGAGCGAGCGTCTATTTTCTATAAGTTGGTATCGGAGCGTATTCTAAATTCAACAAATTAGTATGAGAGCGAGCTTTTCATTTAACATAAACTACGGTAGAAAGTAAACTATTGGTAGTACCAAGAGTATGCTAAAGCAGAAATAGTCGTTATGCACGAATTGAAATAGTTAAAGATATTGGACGGGATATAGCTTTATCAACAAGTTCTTATTAATAGTAACAACAAGTTATGAAGTTGCCTATTATCTTTTGAGAGTACCTAAGGATGCTGACTCTCGCCTAACACCCTAGATTTGTGTTGATAAGTTTAAGCGAGTCACGTTCTCCTCATAATTGTTTCTCAATTAGTCGTGGTAATATTTGGTTCAACATTTCTATTGACTATTAATGACTATGAAGACTTGTCAACCTTAATGCCTTATGCATGAATAATCTCTCTAAGAATGACTAGGGTAACTTAACATTACATCCCCTTCCTAAGGGGTTAGCTACAAAACATCAAAGTAAGCATCAAGTATAACAAAACAGTGTTCATCTCTAAATTCTTCAGAAAATATAGAAAATTAAGCCTTATGCATCAATAACCTTTTATTGCTCATTCTTTACTTTTTCTCCCTCTTCATTAACTTCCCAGCCCTACCCTACATACGCTTTATCATGAATCCTAAGCCCTGATCCAAGTCCATAAGTCATGTCCATGTTAGCTTGTCATAATAGCTTTCCTTTGTCTTTATAAAGACCGTAACTTGTTTTAGCTTATACTCCAAACATGTTTTACTCCCCTTAGAAACTAGGATAATTATCCTTAAGGTCATTTAGAAACTAGGATAATTATCCTTAAGGTCATACATAAATCTATTAAGGGTTAATAATATTTAGAGTTCCTTAGGATCTCAAAACATCTTAGTCTTTATAGAGATATTTTGGTCATTTATCACCCAATTTCTTAGTTTAAACCCATTAAATTCTATAATACCCTTCATGTATTTGTATATATATATAGGTCTTACTTAAAATCTTAAGTTATTGGAAGATTGTTTGGACTTTGAAATAATTTATAGTTATCATAGGGACATTTTGGTCATTTTACCTTTAATTCTTTGTTTAATCTCTGAACATGCTTCAATGACTTTAAAACCTTGAATAATATCTTATATCCTTTAAAATTGGCCATATATAAAATCTTAGGTCATTTGGGCTTAGGTCATTTGGGATTCATTTGGTTCATAAACCAACCGTTAAGCATGTAGGACATTTTAGTCATTTAGTCATTTTTCTTGGGACTCGAGTTTAATATGACTTTATACACATCCTTACCATGTCATATTAAACTTTTTGTTACAAATTGAAGCACAATAAAGGTGATTTGATGGGTTATTTTTAATGTTCCTTGAATCCCAAAAAAATGCTGAATTTAGATTTTAAACTTGTGGTTCTTCGTTCAATTCTTACGTAATCATTTAATTCAATTCTTACTTAAATTAAGGCACATAGTCAAATATAAATAATTCCTATAAGTATAACTTGAAAAAAAGTTCATATTGGCTACTTACCTTAACGTTGATCTTTAATCTTCGTGATCTTTGTGATATTGGCTACTTACCTCGTAGATTCGAACATACTCCGAGTATACTCATGTTGAGATGGTATTTAGTGTAGTGCGACTGTGTAACTAAATACCTTTCTACTGTTCCCTCCCTTCACGCTTGGAATTCATGGTGTCTTTGATAGAGTGACTCTATTTACTTATGCATCAACCCCTTGCTTAATGTCTTGGTTGCATCACTTACTGACTCAAAAAATAAACTCAACCCTATTACATCTTTCTCTACCCCTCAAAATTTAAATGAGCCACTCACACCTAAGAAAGACTTAAGGTGCAAATAAATATTTGGAAAACAATAGGGTTTAACTCGAATCTACGAGCTTGGATATTACGCCTAATTATGCATGGATTTAGATCTTTCACGGCTGAAAAAAGAATTTGTCTTCATAGCTCTCTCCTTATCATCTGCCAAGTGAATGGCGTTACCGAGATTCCTACCCTAATTGACTATATAAGCAAACAAACTTTCACCTTGAATTGCTTGAGCTCTCTAGCCCATATATTAGCAGCTCATGAAAGACCAAAAATTTAAAACCTGAGTTTTCCCTTTAAAGTAAAACTTTCAGGATTTTATTAAGAGCCTTAAATATTGAATTTCAAGGTGAGATAAATGAGACACATGCTTAGAAAAATCTCATGAATTCAAGAAAAATATATAAAAAGAAAAATATATAGGAAAAAAGTCAACTCAAAGGGTAAATTCGTCATTTTACCCTCCATTCCTAATTAGGGGTCTACATTAGCCCTAATTAGATGTTCAATGATGAATAAAGAGAAAAAAAGTAAGAGAAAGAAAATGAAAAGAGAAAAGAAAGAAATATGAGGGTTTAAAGATTCTTGAGAGAAAGTTAGAGAAAGTCGAAATCAGCTCTAAATGTCCATTGAGAGTTAGGATTTCACCAAAATGTCTTCACAGTTCAATGGCCTTGGGAAAACCATTATGGGCTTTTGAATCACTCAATTCCATCAAGAATCCATCAAGAATCAAGGATGAACGGAAGGTATAATTTTTTGGTTCTTGATTTCGATTCTCTTCAAATTTGAGAGTTTTTATTGGAATTAAGTTCTGAATTTTTAGTATGTTGATATTTGATGTATTTTGCACAAGTTTTATGAAGAAAGTCGGAGTTGATTTGAATCGGAAAGTTGAATTCCTATAAATGTCAAGAGTTTTTATTGGAATTAAGTTCTGAATTTCTTAGTTTTTGGCAATCTTTAGACTCGGTTATTTCTTGGTGTGATCGACTAAAAATTATGAGAAAAATATATTAGTAAAAATGGATTAAAAGTCTATAGTTATTGTGAAGAAACTAAGTTAATTTAAGTTATGTAGAGAATGTTATGAAAATTCAAATAAAATAGAAAAAAAATCAAAAATTGGTTTGAAAATTTTGACAAAATAGTCGAATGCGCGGTGACAGCACGTGAGAGATAGGTTACAAAAAATCTGGAGCTTCTAACACGCGGAAAAGCTAACTCGAGAAGGCATGCATCATCCAAGTAAGTAACCACACAGATTTTAGGCAACTAATACTTGTAGAGATCGATAGGATGTGCTAGCATGCAACCATTCCTTACCATAAGTGGTTAGGTATTGCATGTTAAATACTTCATAATGACGTTTTTGGATAAGTATGAAGTGTATGTATGTTATGGTAAAATCACCGCTATGTCCCTAAGTTGAGTTTCCAAGAACCATGTTGTTTTATGTATTAGGCATGGCTAGAAAGAAAATATGCATGACTAAAATACGAGTTGGGCAATATTCATGAGTGTGGTATGCATGATGCAAGAAATTAAAAAAATGTCCCTATGATGAGATTTGTGATTAATGATGTTTTATACGTATTCTGATGTGTTAGAAAGGAGGATGGGCTATTGTGATCTGTGCTTTCGGTAATTAATAGATGTTATCTCCTCGTTAGGCATGTTTGCTTGTTTGATTGTGTGTAATGATTTATACCTTATGATGTTATCTCCACGGTGTCTTAACATGATTTAAGTAGATTACAGAACCACGAAACTAGTTGAGTTACTATTGAGTGTAGAGTTGGGTCAAGGTCGACGCTCTTTGAGTGTAGAAACAGGCGAACCTGTAAACCAGTCCTTGTTGGACTAGGGACTACACTGGTAGATGTCAAGATGAGAACCCCTATTGAGTGTAGAAACGAGTCGAGGCCGATGCCGCAACTTCGTAAACCGATCTTGGAAGAGATCAGAGACTACGTAGGTAGGTGGTTTAGTATGAACACGTTTATTGAGTGTTGAAACGGGTCGAAGTTGACGCATGATGTCGTAAAGTAGTTCAAAGAGGGACTAGGGACTACACAGGTAAATAATCAATGAGAAATCAATTGGATCTTTGAGACCTACACAGTAGCTTAGAGCACTATAAAGGGTGAACTCGAACTTCTTACAGATCAAAGGAAAGCCATGGGAACCTACTAGAGGAAGGAAGCGATGAGAGCCCTACAAGTAGGTTGCTTACGGAGTATATTTTCATACTCACCCATTTTCCTTCCTTTTTTAGGTCTCGGCTGAGGTGGGGAGGTGCTTGCGAGCTGCACTGTTAAGAGAGATGTCGTTTCGAAGCGTCAGTTCGTTTTTACATTTTGGAGTCTTTTGTATTTTGTTTTATAGGTTCTCTCATTTGTAAAATGTTGTACAACCTCGCCTTTATTTGGATTTCATCTTATATTTAATTTTGATGTTACTACTTTGTTTTGGATTTCGTCTTGTATTTAATTTTGATGACTACTTTTTTTTTTTCTTATTCTAAATTTTATCAGATTCTCATCTTTTATTTTGTTTTACTTTTTTTAAATTTCTTTTTGCTTTCGTCCTTTTAAGTCTCGATTCGATTTTTGAAACTTCAAAATTCGAGTCGTGACCGCTCATGTTCATTGTTCTCTTAGCGGTGATTTCCTAGGTGAAGTTTTCCTTCTTTATGTGATAATCTTCCGTGTAAGTTCTTATATTTTTGGATCAAGTAGAAATTCCATACCATGGTCATTCATACCGTCAAACTTTTTCTCTCTCTTATTAGGCTATGGGCGCACGTATTATCCTAACTCTTTCTTATTAGTAGCTACTATGCAAAGTTAATAACTATTAACAATTATCCTAAAATTGCTCCAAGTTAATAAGTTCTTTTAACCTTATTGATAAAAAGTCGTAAGGTGTATCGATTTCCATCATGTCAGATCAGGATGCAAGGTTCATCTGCATAAGGGGTTAATATGTAATTCAGCATAAGGGGTTAATATGTAATTCAGGTTCATTAAAGCTTTTCATCAATAGATGAATGGACAAATCAAGAAGTTGAACTAAATTTTAGAGGATAGTTGGAGACTTATGTTACAGATTTCATATGTTATTGGAACAAGCACCTGTCCCTAATGGGAATTGCGTACAAAAAATAGCTACCCGACAACCATTTAGATGGCAACTTTTGAGGCTTTGTATGGGCATGTGGGTGTGGGAGCAAGAGTTAGATAGGATACTAGCAATAGGTTGTAGGGCAAGAGTTAGTTCTAAGCTACTAAGTGCAAAAGATTAAATAGAGAATACTAACGGTACAGAGCTGGTAGAAGAGCTATGCAGACTCTCGTAGGAAAGACCTCGAGTTTATTGTGGGTGACTATATCTTTCTAAAGGTAGCACCTATAAGAGGGGTATTGAGATTCGGGAAGAAGGGTAAGTTGAGTTTTAGGTTCATTGAGTCCTTTGAGATCTTAAAGAGGGTAAAACTTCAGGCATACATATTAGCACTATCACCAACATTTGTCGTCGTACATAACGTGTTTTATGTGTCCATGCTCTGGAAGTACACCCCAGACCTTTCACATTATCAAACATAAGACACTTCCTCTGATGAGGGATTTGTTAAATGAGGAAAAGCTTGTCAGGATACTGGCTAATGATGTGAAGTAGTTGCACAACAAGCAGATTATCTTAATCAAGGTCCTATGGATAGACTATCAGGACATGAAACAACCGGTAAAAGGGAAGAAAACATGAGGATATCCTATTCCATGCTACTTCAGGAATTTCTAACACAGTTGGAAAATTTCTAACACTCGAGCCTAATAGGTACGAAATTTCCTAATTTTTCATTAAATTTCAAACTTGTCGAATTTTATTGAGAATTTTAGAGGCTGACTTTTGAGATGAGGTAGAAAGAGAAAATTCTTTAAAAAATTCAAATACTCAAAAAACAAATATATAAGTAATTTATGGATTCAAAAATACCGTTTTTTTCATACTTCTAAAAATTGTTTATTCCAATTAAGATCTAGGAACAGTAAGAATTCAAGAGATTTCTATTTTGGATGTGTTTATCTTTTTTTCATATTCAATGGAATTAGATGAAATTAAGTTTATTGGATTTCTCGATTGAAATTATTCAAGTTTGATGAATGAACCAATTTGAATCGAAATTAGAAAATATCACACTTTTACACAATCTAAAGAAATCTTGAAATTCTAAAAAAATTATTTGTAATTCATTTGTAGGCAAGTTCATATGAGATCGAAATCACATCATCTAACTCAAAAAATAATGAGCTCCTAGCAAGCGGAAAAGCAAGCTCGAGAAGGCACGCATCGCTCAAGTAACTTGTCATTCAAACTTTCTCAAGTAATAATTGAATGGATTGGTAGGTCATGCTGGCAGCATACCTTACCTTAGGTGGTTAGAATATGCATGATTAAGACTTTAGGAGGTCAATTTATTTTTTTTTTTTTTAATGAGAATTCATTATATGTTATTGAAAACTACAAAAATGTCTTTAAGATGAGATTTCTATGATGCATGTTATTTCAATAGCCTCGTGGAATGATCCGCCAACTAACCTTCTATAGATGATGTTTAGACCAATAGAAGTCATATGATTCTACCAAATTTTATTGAGGTAATGTCTCAATCCAAGATGTTAGTCATTCACTAACTAGGCAAAGCAAGCTACTTGAGCTGAAATATAGAAAGACTAAGTAACTCCCATAGACCTCCAAGGGATAAGAATTAGACCAAAGAACCTGTCGAAGTTTCAAAGCCTCCCTAGAAACTCAAATAGCTCTAGAGATTAGACGTCTGAGTTTCAAAGCCTCCCTAAAAACTCAGATAGCTCTAGAGATTAGACCTAAACCCATCTCAAATCGCCGCTTTATTGTTAGGCAGTATGCACTTGTTGAGGTAAAGAGAGAAATCACAAAATAGATGGGGAAACGCTAAAATGAATGGCACATCAAAACTAATATTACTTTTTAGAAATCCTTAGACCTAAATGTATTGAACATTGGAAAGGTGGCATAGTGTGTTGTGAGGGAGAAATGATTTATAAGTTCATTCAAGGGTTGTTAATTATGTGCCTTTAATACGAACTAGTTAACATTATTGAGTTGGTAAGGAAAACTATGGGACACCCAAAGAATCAAACAACCAACTTTCTTGTATGGTACATCAAGTGGGAGACGACGAACATTTTGTATCATTTCAACGGATTCCAGCCTTGAGGAAGCCTCCACTTCCTATGCCAATATATCGACACTCTTGACCACAAAGGGAACCCAAAAATTGTAGTCGAGGGGTTGATCGACAAGTCCTCCAACCATCAACGGCAACCAAATGTACCTCGAGTCTCTAAGGTCGGCGGGGTTCCATCGGTCCGCCATGAAAATAAACAAGCCGGGGTGTGAAGGTAGGGGAAGAACAAATGTGCTCTGAGAGAAGAAGGTAGCTAGTCGAAACAACTTGTTTCCACCTATACAAGGGTTTCCCAACGTCTCCCATGGACCCATTATCGACTCTGATGCGTGTGCCAGTGCCTCGTTTGGTGCCCATCCCGTGCACCCTGATGTGATCATATAGTAAGTTCCCTGGTGTTTAAACAAAGCTGGTGCTTCCCGGTGCTGGCCGACGAGAATCCTTTTCGCTACATTGGTCACGTCGAGATAATCTTCTGAAAGAGGTCCTATATGGAGCTCACTATTGTCTTCAGATGAGTAAAAGAGATAGGCTGTACCATCATCATCTTTGAAGATTGTCATGTCTCTACTATCAAATCCATGTGGTCTTTTGCTGTAAAGATAATCGAACGGACCCGTTGGGTAATCACTGACGGCAACACCAACAGAAGCCTTCGTATAGTTCGCATCATCGATATGCATCCACATTACATATTTTCGAGTCCTTGAGTTGTAGATTACTTTCGGCCTCTCGAGCACGTTGGATTTGTGAAGATCATGAGTCTCGTTGGTTTCTTCCGCTGTCAAAACAATGCCTTCATTTTTCCAGGTCCATAAGTCTTTGGAAGAGTAGCAACCGACTCCTATAATATCAACCTAATCATAAGAATGACAAAATGTTAGTGTAGTTTTGAAGGTTAATTCGTTGCTCTTGAAGGGAATAAATTATTTTGCTGAAAAAAATTTGCTGAAAAAAATAAGACGACAGCAGAAGTTAAGGTTAAAGTATAAAACAGTGAACCTGAGATAAGAAACTAAGAATTATATTAAAGCAAGATGAGGTGCAAAAGCTGAAGATAAGCAATCAACCCAAAATAGGCAAGAAAATAAAGAACAAAAGTGTTAGGAATGACGGATCTCTACAATAGTACGAGGTCTTTTGGTGTGATGTCCCACATTGGTTGGGGAGGAAAACAAATCACCCTTTATAAGGGTGTGGAAACCTTACCCTAGCAGACACGTTTTAAAGCCTTGAGGGGAAGCCCGAAAGGGAAAGCCCAAAGAGGACAATATCTGCTAGCGGTGAATCTGGGTCGTTACAAATGGTATCAGAGCCAGTCACCGGACGATGTGCTAGCCTTCTCGCTATTCCCCGAAGGGGGTAGACACGAGGCGGTGTGCCAGTAAGGACGCTGGGCCCCAAAGGGGGGTGGATTTGGGGGTGGTCCCACATCGATTGGATAAAGGAACGAGTTCCAGCGAGGACGCTGGGTCCCGAAGGGGGGTGGATTGTGATGTCCCACATTGGTTGGGGAGGAGAACAAATCACCCTTTATAAGGGTGTGGAAACCTTACCCTAGCAGACGCGTTTTTAAAGCCTTGAGGGGAAGCCCGAAAGGGAAAGCCCAAAGAGGACAATATCGGATCTGGGTCGTTACATTTGGGGAAGCCCGAAGCAAAGCCATGAGAGCTTATGCTCAAACTGGATAATATCATACCATTGTGGAGAGTCATTATTTCTAACATAGTATCAGAGTTACGCCTTTTGGGGAAGCTGTGAGTCAAAACAAAGAAGTTATGAGCTAGAATCCTCAAATGTCAAACAAAGAAGTTGTGAGTCTCGAAGGTATAGTCAAAAGTGACTCAATGTCGAACAAAGGGTGTACTTTGTTTGAAGACTCCAGAGAAGAAGTCGAGCCTCGATTAAGAGGAGGCTGTTCGAGGGCTCCATAGGCCTTTAGGGGAGGCTCTATAGTGTACTTTGTTCAAGGGGAGGATTGTTAAGGATTGTTGGGAGGGAGTCCCACATTGGCTAATTTAAGGAATGATCATGGATTTATAAATAAGGAATACATCTCCCTCCGTATGAGGCCTTTTGGGGAAGCCTAAAGCAAAACCATGAGAGCTTATGCTCAAAGGGGACAATATCATACTATTGTGGAGAGTCGTTATTCGTCGAAGGAGGACAGCAAGAACAAATATTTGATATATGGCATAACGGACCCCAGAAGTCGAATAGCTTGGGCGGTGAAGAGACAGATACGAAGCCGAACCTCCCCTCTTCACTATAAATAGGAGGTTGCTTCTTCATACTTTTGATGCTATTAATCAAGTCATCTGAGCAAAGAGAGCAGAATGTTTGTACAATTTGAGCGTGTTGATAGGATGATTGCAAAATAAAGCATTGGTTTGGATCTTTTGACAAAAACTCCCTTTTTGTTTGGGTTTGAGCCAACAAAAACTCACTTTTTCCAAGGGCCTTTTGATGAGCGTAGAGAGAAACTCGGGTCATGCCATAATGGGAAGTGCCTTACTCAGCCACAAATCTCAATAACCTTTGTCTAATATTTAAGATATTTTCGTATCATCAACTGTCTTTGACTTTGATGAGCACATGCACAGGTTTATAATTTCTTCTCTTCCCTCCCTAACATTCTTTTCAATTTTGATCCTCTTCCCCTGCTACAACTTCGGTATTACAGCCTCTTTCCTTTCTCTGACCAATTTTTCTGTTAATTAAACCAGCAAAAGCAGCAACTTTAACCACTAGCAATGTTTATAAATCTAAAGAAAAGGGAAGCATCCAAAGTTGACCTCGGCGAGACAGTCTCCCGCGCGCTCGGGACAAGATTGGTAAGCATACATACCTAGCTCAGCCATTAGAGTTAGAGTCCATTCACGGTTAAAACTGCTCAAAACACATAGCAGATGCGGCCAAAGACTTTTGTATGTTGGTAACGAAAAGCTAATTTTGCATGGGGTTTCTTTCTTTCAAAACTGCGGTTTTAGTAGATAAAGCAACACAAATAGAAGAAACGGACTTTGCAGATAAAAACCATCTGTGGACATGCAATTTCCGTCAAAGATACGAAATTGAGATATGTATCGTTATCAATACAAGGTCCAATGGAGAAAACCACCATTTAGATCGAAGGAAAAGAAAGAATTTATCTCCTCGCCTCATAATTCCAGCATCCAATAGCTTGTATCATTCTACAACCGTATAAAACCCAACACCTGTTCTCCCCGATTAAGATTGGGAGGAAGTAAAACACAAAATTTTCTATATTCTATATTGGAATAGATAAATTAGCAGACTTTGTGAACCTGGAGCTGCCCTCAAGCTGGGAACCTAGAGAGGTCAGGCAGACTTTGTGATCGATTAAGATGGACGAATTTGATGTTGTACTCGGGATGGAATTCTTACCGGAACAAAAAGCTATCTCCATGTTTTTAGTCCAATGCTTGATCATAACAAGATCCACTCCTACAGTTGTCCAGACGAGTATTAAACAACCCAACGGAATAAAGATAATATCTGCTCTCCACTTGAAGAGGGGTCTCGCACACAACAAACTCACATTCATGTGGTCAAAACCGAAGGGGCAACAGAATCCGTCCCCATAGAAATACAACAGGTACTAGAAGAGTACCGTCAAGTGATGCCAGAGAGTCTCCCGAAAACCTTACCTCCACGTCGGGTTACAAATCATGAGATTGAGTAGATGTCTAGGTCAAAACCCCCCGGGCAAAGAATGCTTATAGAATGGCTCCACCTGAGTTAGCGGAGCTGCGAAAACAACTTGAGGAGTTACTTACTGTCGGATTTATCATACCTGCAAAAGCTCCTTACAGAGTCTCGATGTTGTTCCAAAAGAAGAAAAACTAGAGTCTCCGCTTATGCATTAGACTACTGTGCTCTGAATAAGATTACCATCAGAAACAAATACCCCCTACCCATCATTACAGACTTGTTCAATCGATTACACGACGCAAAATACTTTTTGAAACTTGACTTAAGGTCGAGATATTATTAAGTCTGAATAGCTGAAGGAGATGAGCCCAAAACAACATGTGTCACAAGATATAGGGCATTCGAAGTCCTCGTCTTGCCCCTTGGTCTCACCAATGCTCCTGCCACATTTTGCACGTTAATGAACCAAGTCTTCTATGAATAACTTGATAAATTTGTGATAGTTTACTTTGATGACATAGTGATTTATAGTTCTACCATGGAGAAGCATCAACACCACCTGCATTTTAGTCTTCGAAAAGTTGAGAGAGCACCAACTATACATGAAGAGAGAAAAATGCTCGTTCGTACAACAACGAATCAACTTTCTCGGACATGTAATTGAGGCAGGCCAAATAGGCATGGAAGAAGAGAAGGTCAAAGCCATCAGAGATTGGAAGACCCCTCTTCAGTGACGGAAGTGCGCTCCTTCCTCGGATTAGCTCTACTATCGGCGATTCGTTGAGGGAGTCTCAAAGCGCACAAGCCCCCTAACCAAACTACTGAAGAAGAGAAACAAGTGATATTGGACTTCACGTTGTCAAGAAGCCTTTGACAACCTAAAGAATGCATGACGGAAGGGCCCATGTTAGGAATTGCAGACGTTACAAAATCCTTCGAAGTCGAGACCGATGCGTCGGATTTTTCCCTTGGAGGCATCCTATTTACCGATGCCTTGTTTAACTTTCAACTTTCGTACACGATGGGGAGTCCATCTTGCAATAGGACGCCCCCAAGGGAAAAATCTGACGCATCGGTCTCGACTTCGAAGGGTTTTATAACATCTGTAATTCCTAACACTGCTCTTCTATCATGGCCTTCTTCAAGTTGTCAAAGGCTTCTTGAAAACGTGGAGTCCAACTCCACTTGTTCCCTTCTTCAGTAGTTTGGTTAGAGGACCTGCAAGCTTCGAGAATCCCTCAACAAATCACAAATAGTAGTTGGCTAATCCGAGGAAGGAGCGCACTTCGTCACTGAAAAGGGGGTCTTCCAATCTCGGATGGCTTTGACCTTCTCTTATTTCATGCCTATTCGGCATGCCTCAATTACGTGTCCGAGAAAGTTGATTCATTGTTGCGCGAACGAGCATTTTTCTCTCGTTACATATAGTTAGTGCTCTCTCAACTTCTCGAAGACTAACGCAGGTGGTGTTGATGCTCCTCTAGGGTAGAACTATAAACCATTATGTCATCCAATTAAACTACCACGAATTTATCAAGATATTCATGGAAGACTTGGTTCATTAATGTGCAAAATGTGGCAGGAGAGGCCAAAGAGCATGACTAGGAATTTGAAGGTCCCATATTTTGTAACGCATGTTGTTTTGGGCTCATCTCCTTCAACTATCTGGACTTTATAATATACCGACCTTAAGTCGAGCTCCGAGAAGTATTTTACGTCGTGTAATTGATCAAACAAGTCGGTAATAATGGGAATGGGGTACTTGTTCCTGATGGTAATCTTATTTAGGGTGCGGTAGTCTACGCATAAGCGAAGACTCTCGTCTTCTTCTTTCGGAACAACACTGTGGCGCCGTAAGGAGATTTTGCAGGTTTCATAAACCCGGCAGTAAGTAGTTCCTCAAGCTGTTTTCACAGCTTCACTAACTCAAGTGAAGTCATTCTACAAGCATTCTTTGTCTGGGGTTTTGACCCACACATCAACTCAATCTCGTGGTTTATACCCCGATGTGGAGGAAAGGTTTTTCGGAGACTCTCTGGCATCACTTCACGATATTCTTCCAATACCTGCTGTATTTCTATGGGAACGGATTCTATTGCCCCCTTCATTTCGACCACATGAATGGCCATGAACGTGGGTTTGTTGTGTGCGAGACCCCGCTTCAATTGGAGAACATATATCATCTTTATTCTGTCAAGTTGTTTGATACTCGTCTAAACCACGGTAAGAGTGGATCCTGTTATGACCAAGCATTTAGAATTTCATCCCGAGTACAACATCGAAATCGTCCATCTTGACGATCACAAATTCTGTCTGACCGTTCCAGGTTCCCAGCTTGAGGTCAATCCTCCTTGCTGGATAGGTAGGGCCGCAGAGTTGATGACCTTCATCTTCCCCGAGTCTCGATGTCAATTTATGTTCAATCGATTTGCCTCAGTCTCGGTCATCAAGTTATGGGTGGCTCCTAAATCGACCATTTTACTCTTGATCAATTTATGTTTGATCCATGCTTCTACATACATGAGACCTTTTTCGATTAGCTCTTTTGACTCCCCTACTTTCTTTTGTAGGGGGGATAGAAACTTCAGAGCTCTCATACGAGGGTTTTCTATGCTCTCCGACGACTGCTTTTCAGTTTCCCCACCTTCTAACTTCACCTGTGAGTCTGCATCTAAAGCTTGCAGTCTCGCTTTCTTGGGGCACTCGTATATTCTATGGTTCCCCCCCTACATAGGAAGTAGGAAGAAGGTGGCCGATTGAATTAATTTTGACTGTAGGGCCCCTCAGCCTAAGACTCCATTCATTTGTTGGGGTTGTCTTTACTCTCCCCCTTCAGCTCCCGATCTATCTCCTCCTCCAATCCTAGGTGAATTCAATATATGGTTACGAGTGCCTCCACTCGAGGAGGTTTGGCTTCGCCTTACATCTTGGGATTGTTCGTTACTCAGATCAAACAATCGTTCAGTTGTAGCATAG
Source organism: Cucurbita ficifolia (assembly GCA_033971965.1). Taxonomy (NCBI): domain Eukaryota; kingdom Viridiplantae; phylum Streptophyta; class Magnoliopsida; order Cucurbitales; family Cucurbitaceae; genus Cucurbita; species Cucurbita ficifolia. Next base: position 9,898,960 of record CM066981.1, read on the forward strand.
GTCATGGAGAGGTCTTGTATTCTCGACTCATATAGTTTGGACTTCGCTCATGGCTTTAGTCCTTCTATGAAGTGGAAGATCTTGTCTTTCTCGAACATATCACAGATGTCCAACATGAACACTGAGAACTGTTTGACATACTCTTGGATGTTTCTTGTGTGCTTGAGATCCCGCAGTTTCCTTCTAGCCAAGATTTCAACATTCTCTGGGAAGAATTGAGATCGAAGTTCTTGTTTCAATCTTTTCCATGTGTCTATTGTGCATCGGCCCTCTTGAATATCAATGTACTTCGATGTCCATCAAAATTTCACATCCTCGGCTTGATGTATGGTGGCCAAGGTGACCTTTGCTTCCTCTGTTGCTATGTTCATCGCCCGGAAGTATTGATCAAGGTCATTAGGACCTCGGCATCTCGAACCCCATAGAAGGGTTTGGGCTCCGGAACCTTGATCTTGTTGAACTGAACTGCTCCCCCGGTAGGGATTTGATTTCCCACCGCTCTAATGGTGAGATTAACTCTAGTGCTTAGATCAATCATTTCTGACGAGGATTGTTGGGATGTTGTCCCACATTGGCTAATTTAGGGAATGATCATGGGTTTATAAGCAAAGAATAGATCTCCATTGGAATGAGGCCTTTTGGGGAAGCCCAAAACAAAACATGCTCAAAGTGGACAATATCATACCATTGTGGAGAGTCGTGATTCCTAACATGGTATCAGAGTCATGCCCTAAAACTTGGCCATGTCAATAGAATCCTCAAATGTCGAACAAAACAAATGCTCAAAGGGTGTACTTTGTTCGAGGGCTCCAGAGAAGGAGTCGAGAGATGGGGTTTATATGCAGAGAGAGATTGTTCCACATTGGCTAATTTAAGGAATGATCATGGGGTTTATATGCAGAGAGAGATTTTAGAAAGAGAATTTGTATAACTTAGTATTTCAGGTCTATCAGGCATATACATGATTTTGCCAAAACATCATACTCCTAGAAAATACAATAAAGAAACTATACATCATGAAAGCAGTGAGCGGCCATGGGCAACACGCCTAGGACAAGCATGACTGTGACACCGTGCAGCTATAGGGGGTGCCCTTTAGATCGAGTCGTCTTCCTTCTTGTCATTTTATTATTATTTTAAATGCTATTTCTCGAAACTTGTGAATTTTTTGGTAAACCGTTTTGACTTGACTCACGGATATTACCTTCAAACTACCTTTACGTCGGTTTTGAATGCATATTTGAATTTTAAATTCCTTGTGTCTCCCGCTTTACATAAAAAAAAAATTACCACCTCTTTTTAAGTTCAAGTGTACGTGGTGACCTGTGATTCAAGGCATCAAAATCGCGTCATTAAAGAAGGAATCATTATCATTCAAGCTTTTTCTTTTTCAAATTTTTCCTAGAGGTCTAGAGAAAGCAAAAGTAAAAGGAACAACATGAAATTCATTTTCTACTATAGGACTGAAGGTTACAATGGCTTAAAGGAGGAGGCTTAAATTCAAACTACTTCAATAAAATTGATGCTGGAAGGAAGTGCAGGCCTCATCAGTACGCAAAAAGAAACAGCCGTCCCCTTTCCAATGATGCGAACCTTCAAACAAACATTGGGGTAATTTAAGAAGTCTAATACTAGAGATCCTGTTCTAAGATTTACTTCCTCAGGTCTGCACTGGATGTCAATTTCGAGTGAAGACCGTGGGCTCGTGAGACTGTTTTAAGATAAAGAAAGTTTTTGTGCAGTTTCTAAACTTGGGAACTCGAAATGCCAACAGCGAACATAAAGCAGATGTAGATCACTTAAATGCAGTTGAAAAAGGAATGGTCCCTAAACTTTCGTAAACCTACCCTTTCAGGATTAAAATTATGTCAGTATAAACGAGAAAACGTATCGTAGAGGGTTCCATCGCCATTCACTTATTCTCATAAAAATACTTATCTTTCCCATCAGCCACAAAACAATGGACCAAGTGAAAGAAAGAAAGTAGCTCATCGGAAATTTCTTTCCAAATATTTTTGTAAGTGCCTTTGACCCACCTGACATCCACTCACAAAGATGAGGACCCTATTTGCTTGCTATAATCCTCTATCGACTCAAGGGGAAATTGCCATAACCATTTAACCAAAAGGGCTTTGTTTTGAGCTTTTTAATTTCCAGAATTTTAAAACTCCTACGTGAGTCTTTGTTCCACAATAATACTCCTTTGAGGACCCTTAGCTTCCCCATGGAAGATACCGTTCCCAATTTCTTAATTTCCAGTGGTTTCCGCATTCAACATGAACCAAATATTTTCAAATATGAAAGGACACAAGCATCACCTCTAGACACCTGTCGAAGGTTATTCTAGGGCCTAGCAATTGTCTCACACTCCCATGAACATTCATCTACCCTTTAGATATTAAGAACCTATGAAGTCTACTACGTGCCCTGCTATTCAACCAAGTAAACTTTCCGTACAATAGAGGAGAGTCGAAGAGGCTATTTCTCTCAATAAAATAATTGAAGAGCCTACGATTTCATCGTCCAGCCAGCCAAGATCTTCTCAGTACCAAAGCAAATTACATAAAAACTCCCCACCACACATCAACAAGGCCCATACAGACGAAATAGATCACCCAACTCATCTCAAACAGTGTTCCTTTCCCTGGGGCTCAGAGGACCATAAACTCGTGTAATCCATCCCACATTGAAGGATCGTGCATGAGGTTCCCACAGACTCAATACCCGCCCTTCGACTTTTTTGATTTTTTATTTAATGTCAAATTAAGTTACTCGGTGTTAACATGAGTGATGGAATTGAGAGTATAATCCAAATTTTTTGTTCTCTTTCGGTACTTCTACAGTTTGTACACACAATAGTGAAAATGCCTCACAATTCTTTCTCTAAAACATTTGTTCTCTCAAGTGTTGGACATTCTTCAGCATTCCAATTTCAAGGAGGTGCATCAAAAAAATCTAAATCAATTCTAAACTCCTCGGTAGTGTTCCTCACGCTATAACTATCATCAAGACCAGTAACATCATGTTGTCTATTCCTAATTGCAAGTTTCCCAAAATATCTGGCAGGTCATTTTTTTTATATATAAAAAGCAGTGACGCATATTGATCAAAAGAACCAAACAACAACCCCACAGTGGTCACCCCTCCCCACAAAACTAACAAATGAGAGCCTTCCAATTGAATCATCAAAAGGCATTAATTGCAAGAGAATTTAGTGTGAATTGTACGCCACCAAGAAGCCTTGTATTGCACCAAACGCCAAAAGGACTCAAGAAGAATATCACAAAGGCTCTGAAGGAAGGAAGGCATATCATACCTCCAAAGGACTTTCCCCTTGCCGCCAAACACCCTACCGTTGAGCACTTCCATAAGCCAATCATTAATGTTCTTAGGGAAGTAGTAATCCACCCCCAAACACATTGAAGATAGGCTGCTTCCTTTTAGCCACAAAAGGACATTGCAAGAACAAGTGATCAAGGGATTCCTCCTCTTGTAAGCAAAGGCAACACGTAGAAGGAGAGATCATCCATTTTTGAAAGTTGAAAATTATTTTAAAGCTTCTTCAAACTTCTTTAGGCTAACTACCATAAAAGAAACTTTTCACCTTTTTTGGGACCTTGAATTTCAAAATTAGGCTCGCCAAAGGGTACTTCAATCTTGTGGCCCCATTCGTTTGATTCAAATAATTAGATTGGTGTTTCTCTAATCACCAAGGACTTGTCCTAATCTGCAAGGGTTTAATAAAAGAAGTTGAGCAGTCGGGTTAATGCCAATTTCATCTTCTTTCCTTGCCCCAAGCAAGGTTCATTGTCTGATAATTATTTTCTCGTAACTTCTTGATGTATTGTGTTGTAGCTTTCCCAAAACCAAACAGATTAGAATATCACATTTATTAGACTCTTGATTTCCACAAATCATTTACCGAAACTTTAGAAAGAGAGGGAACATCAACTGATTCTTTAACTGAACGTTTAACAAAGAAAATCCTGTTTTATCTAAATTCCATTTTCTTGACCTCTCATCTCAAAATCAGCATACTCTCGATCAGCTCCAAAAGGCCACAAAGCACACTCATTTCCTCTGCCTTAAAATTTCTTCTCACTGTCATACTCCCAAGATCTTAAAGTAACATCCCAAGCATCACATACCATCTCAAAAACTAATAAGATTCATGAGTTGGACGTAGACCTTATCATGAGTGGAATAAGGTACAAAAAGATGAACTAGAAGGAATTCAACATACAACGATCACTGGAGCTGATATTTCATATTTAAAAAGATATAGACATAAAGTCATTAAAACCACCACAGAGCAATAATTGGGATTGGAAATTGCCATAATAAAGAAGAAACTATTGTTAATAATGGAAAAGGAGGGAAAAAGACTGGAGTACTAATCAAAATCTTTTGCTTCCATACAAATTCATAGAGATGCATGCCAACAATTTATGCAATAGGAATATTTTTAGATTAAATTATCAAAATGATTCCTGAACTATGGGGTTGGGTTCAGCTATACCCCTAAACTTCGAAAAGTTTCGTTTTAACCATTGAAGGTTGAATTTTTTCATTACAATCCTCGAAGACTTTTTTAGTTAAATTTATAGATAGAAACGTTTGTTTCTACTTGTGTATTACTTAAGTGAACAAATCTAAACACCCGGAAGTAAATTTAAGGAGAAGGATTAGCAAAAAAATCATAAACGAAAGAACAAAAAATGGTGGTGGTTGAAAGGAGGCCACATACATGGTTCACAGATGCACCATGTGTCTTTATTTTTTCCATGTATGTGTTTAGATTTTGTCCACATAAGAATATACAAACTTTTCTGTCTACAAATTTAACTGCAAAAGCCTATGAGGGTTGTTTTAAAACAAACTTCAAACTTAAAGAGTTAAAATTACACTTTAAAAAAATTGGGTGTATTATTGATATCAACTTCTTGGTTTAGGATGTCTTTGATAATTTAACCGATATTTTTACCCATGGAAGTATTAGACTATCATCATTACAGAAAATGAAGGCTCAGAAAGGCAGAGTATAGATTTTACCCGTGCAGCTCCCTTTTTGTGAGCATGGTAGGTGGGGCCATCTTTATACTCTCCATACCAATAGTATGTTTCAGATCTTTCATCGAATAAAACTCCACCTCCGTGAGCTTGAATAGGATTCCCTTCAGTATCCAGCCAAACTCTCCCCGGATAATAGAACATGCTATCGTCTCCCGGGATCATTGGATCAACAGAAGTTTTATGATCAGGAAAGAATTTGTGCCTAAGCTGTGAATCTTCATCAAGAAATTCATCAATCAGCGTGGGCGTTTTCTTAGGTCTTCGCTTTGCTGCACGTGGAGATCTCTTACGGGGAGGGGGAATTTGAATGTTTTCTTCTTCCACCTCTTCAAGTTCACGAAAGTGAAGATGACGACTTGTTCGAAGTTGGATACCCCGACCTATCTCATCCTTACGGCTTATAGGAGAACATAAATGTAGCAAAAGAACACACCCCATTAGACTCCCTATTACCACAGATATCAAACATCTGCTCCCAGCATCGCAACGTAAAGCGGTTGATTTCCTGTATCTGTTCCTCATATTCATTTTCTGGTCCTTTTTATCTCCAATATAATGCAGCATTTAAGAAAATGAAACCTATGGGATTCAACAAATTCAAACATCCATAAGTCACAACATTCTACTACTGTACAGAGAGGAAAACCCCAATTTCAAAAGCTCATCAACTATTGTAGTTAAGGTTTAGGTAAAACAAACAACAAGATAAAGAAGAGGATAAACAAAGGACGTAAGACGAGGAGGATCCCTCGATGAGTAAATACAAACACAGGCTGGTGAAGGAGAAACAAAATGAAAGGAAATTGAACAATCGAGAACCATATCTCGGAAATAAAACGCATCAACGACATAGATTCAACAAAATATACGAAGATGATGACAGAGAGCAGATAGATCAACACAAATTAAGAAACAGAAGGAAGAGAAACGAAAATATTTGCAGAAACAGAAGTAAACAGCAAGAGAAGAGCAAGAAAAAGCGATAGGAGCAGGAAAACAGACCTGAAAAATGAAGCAAAGTTCGGAGACATAGGATTGGGGAGGAGAGAGGGTTTGAAGTGGAGGAAATGGAGGAAATCGGAAAATCAGAAAAAGGAGGCAATCGGAAATGCAGTGCAGTAATTGAGCCGAATCCGGCGATGATTGAAGAGGGTCGATGGGGACGGGTCGCTTTCAGATTTGCAGAATGAGGAATGGAAAAGGAGAAGTGGGGATGTCGGATTTTAGTTTGGTAGGAATGTGGATGGAAGGAGAGTGACCAGTAGCAGTCATTTTTAAGAAATGTGTGAAGACTTCTTCATACGGTTAAAGTCCACAACTCTTCTTACGCCTATGACCTAGGGTTTTCCATATTTTGACTTCAAAAACTAAAATAAAAACAAAAAACACGTTACATTTCGCTTAATCTTTAATATTTATTATCAACCTTTTGTTTGAGTGTATTGAATGAATATGAACAAACGGGTCAAAAATACTTTTTTCTACGAGATCCAAGCTTTTAGGTGTTTTCGGGCTTATACAACTCTCCTCACCTCCTCACGTCCTCATTAAGCTCAAAAACAAACTAATTAATAAAATATTTTTGAAATTTCTACTTTACATTTCAAATGTTTCAATAATAATATTTTGTTTCAAAAATACACTTCAACTTCTCCCAGAGTTTAAATATCATTTCACTTTCAAAGATGTTTAAAAAATACCTTTAAATTTTTTAAAGTTTTATTAATACACTCCCACTATCTTAAGAACTTCAAAATCACCCCTCAACTTTTTTTTTTTTAAGAAACTTTAAAAATACTTTTGAGTTTTTTAAAAAGTTTAAAAGTATTCTACCCTCTAATATCTCATGAAATAATAATCGGCTTTCAAAAGTAACACTAAAAGATGGAGATAATTTATGAGGTTCGTATATTGAAGTTAATAATTTGTTTAGAGTTTTTTTGTAAAGGTTAAAACGGTTAATGTTGCTTTAAAAGTTTCGCGAGTAATTTTTAAATATAGTATTGATGGCTAGAGTATTTTTTAACTTTATGAAAAAATATAAAAAGAAATTAATAAAACTTTTTAAAGTTGGAAAGGTAATTTTGAAGACAGTTTAAGAATTTACTTTAAAAAATTTGAAAGTTTAAAAGAGTATTTTTTGAGACAAAATACCAACTTTATGAGTATTGTTATTAATTTAACTTTTAAAAAATAGACTAAATTACAGAAAATAATTATGAACCGTTATTTTATTTTAAAAATACTCCTTAAGTTTCAAAATATTCAATTAGCTATGAGTAATTCAAATGATCCAAGGAGAGGGAGCAAGGCATTCAAGCAACCACAAATGTCTTAAGCAACTCAATTCAATGATATAACCAATATTTTTTTGGGATTTAAGACCTTTGAAAAAGGATTGGAAAAGAAAAAGAGAGGGAAAATGAAGAAAATGTCATTTTTTTAATTTTTATGGAACTTCCTAAATTTTTAATTTCTTATCGACAACAAATTTTAAAGTGGTCAAGAAGGAGAAAATGATCAACAAAGAGTGAAAGAATTTTTTTAGAAAAGTTCAGATTTTTCAAAACATAATAAAATAATATATTCGGAAAATGACAAATTACCAAATACCCCTAAACTTCGAGATAATTACGAAAATGTCATAAATCAAAAAATCAGATCTGCCACTATGAGGAGTGATTACAAAATCCTTGGAATCTCCATTTTCAACCGTTGGATCTTCACCAAATTTAAGTATTTTCTATAGGAGACATACCTTATCACATCTAACAGCCATAATTCAAATTGGAGGTCGGTTGCTCACTGATTGAAGAAGATATTTCTAACAAAAAGTATAGAAAACTAAATCTCTGAATCACAATGATTCTAGAGGTTTCAACGCCGGTTTAAGCTCCCTCTATAAAGGCTGAAGTGAGGGCTTTAATTTGGAACAAGAATCAAGTCAAGTCGAGCTCCCAATCGCAAGTAATAACGATTGAGTTTTTGGGTTTTCTACTCCAAAATTCGAGAGCAATTGTCCACCATTTCACTTCAAACTTGTTCCTATAGCTTCTAAACAAGATTACCTACAAGTTTGGTGAAGAAAGGAAGCATTGAAAACACCTAAACCCCATTCCCCCAATCCTATTCACCATTAAAGAAACTCAAAGGAAGCTTGAAAATCCAATCTGAGCCTACACACAAATTCGTCGAGTGAGACCAATTTCATTCAGTTATGCACCTTTAAGAATCATTTACATAGAAGACCACGAAGGCTAACAAGTCCTGGAGCGTGCCCAATTAGAGAAAACCATTTCGGGTTCAAATTGGGGGAAAGGATCCAACTCCAATCTACCGTCCATTTTTAAAAAAAAACTAATCATTCCTTTAGATTCAGAGGATTAAGTTTAGTAACTTTGATGAATAAATCGAGAGCTAACATGCCCTAGAACAAGCTGCCCAAGAAAAAGAAAAATCACGTTTTCGGGTGAGCTGCAAACCAAGAAGAAATTCTCAAAATTAAGGTCACACACTTAATGACGTTCTTCCAAAATAATTCCTTTAGCTTGAGGGAAGAATAAGGAAGAAGTTCCATGAAGAAATCGAGCCCTAATAACATCTAGAAACGGTTGCCCAAATAAGATTTTTCTGGGTTGAACTCCGACCAAGAAATAGTTTTTCGATGAACTTTGGAGGTGAATAACTTAGGCTACGATCCACGAGAAGGTATGAAATCAATCCCTAACTCTTCCTTCTAACACCATCTTTCAGTTTCATGAAGAAATCGAGGGGAGAAACGTTGTATACAAAGCGGAGGGAACGAAGTTTTAGGCGGCAGCGCAAAGGCCGTGCGCGTCTTCTTCCCTTCCAGAGGAAGAAGATGCTGACGTGGCCAGTTCAGTTGAATCAGCCATATCAAACCAAACTAAGACCCTTCCTCGCTTTTTCTTAATTTTAACCCTCTTTCATATTGATTCTTATGGAAAAAAAAATTATGGTTACAGAAACTAGACACTCCAAGGAATCTGTCAAAGAAAATTTGAAAAAATTCGAATACTAGAAGCTTGAAAACGGAGGTCCAAAACGTCAACGACAAAGTAAGTAGTCATTTTGGACTTTTCTTAAGAAATATTTGTAGGAATTACTTGGATTTTAGTATGAACCCTAAACCAAGTGATATGAACCAAGAGACATCAATCATACAATATACTTTAATGAAGATGTGAAAAAAATGTTGTTGAAATTATCAAAAATATATTCCAATTCATGCCACATTGAAGAAGAAGTTTCATTGTTATAAATTTTGAGTAGGTTAAGAGTAATTTAGAGTTATTGTATTTCATTAATATATTTTAAGACTTTTTATTTCACTTAGATTACAATTACATAATGGTTAATTATGGCCATAAAGTATGAATGTTACCACTCTTGGAATGTCTTTAATAGTTTCATTTTGAGGCCATATAAAGCCGTGTATGTTGTAATGGTAAGGAGACTTGGAAAATATATTAAAAGAAACATTTGTTCTTCTCTTTAGCCAATGGCTAAATTTCTTTGCAATTATATGAAGTTTAGGTTGCATGTAGAATCATTCAAGCTCGACATGATCAATCTTACTTGTGGAGTGATTCGAATCTCAAACAAGTGTTCTTGCGTTGAGATATTTGATCAACAAGAATCATTCAAGCTAGACATGATCAATCTTGCTTGTGGAGTGATTCGAATCTCAAACAATGTTCTTGCCTTGAGATATTCGATCAACAAGGTAATCTGATTCTTACTCCCCTTGTAGTGATTCCTTATCGTATCATTTGGTATTCCTTATCATATTACATTAATAACTAAAATTTCATAAAATTTAAGTATCAAATATTTACATGTTACATTGCATCACTAATATAAGTTATAAACGTTAAATATTCTTAACACTTTTAAAAAGTCAATTAGGGTTGGATTGTGACCTTATTTTCAGGTTGGTCAAGTTGATCCGATAAAAGAAATGTCAACCCACAAATCGAATCGAATTTTCAATTTTCGAAAAATTTAACTCAAACTTAAGGATTATGATTTGGTTTCGAAAAACTTTACCAAGTTGGAAAGTAAAAACTATTAAAATTTTGCTTCAAAACAGTAAACTAAAAGTTGACTGAGGTAAAATAAATGGTTAGGACCAAAATCCTTTACTGCTATTGGGGGAACAAAAATGAGTAACTAGAGCGGTTCTTTGTTTAAATGGTCTTAACTTTATATATATAAATGCTTGAGATAAAAGTTCTTTATTGCTATTGGGCGGTACAAAAGTAATAAATGGAGCGGTGCTGATAAATCAAGGGGACGTGCTGATACACGTGTAATTTTATAATTTGTTTTAAAATTTAAAAAACAATTATAAATTCAATATATTATCCAATTATAACTTTTTTATTCAATAATTTATCAAAAAGAGGGGAATGAACTTTATTTCTCATAAACTAATACAACCAATGACCTACCTTTTAGATAATTTTTTAAGGATGAGAAATAAAATTCAACTTAATTTATAAAAACTCAATTTAAACAAATAATTAAATAAAATTGAGATCCCATAAGAAAATATTTTATTTTTATTTTTAAATGAAGTAAGTAATTAAAAAAAAAAACATTTTAAGAAAGCTTATAAAAGTTACCCCTATTCAAGACTTTGATCAATCATGCTCATAGCCCCCCTCAGGTTTAGTACACCCTTATCACAAATGAAAGAAACTTAGGTATCATCTATTAGGAAAAAGTAGTATGAATGAGTATTAAAATATTCAGGAAATAGTTCAAACGGTTGCACCGTCTTTTTATATACTGAGTTCAAATTGGATGGTTCTCCTTAGTAGAGTCAAGTTATAACTACTTGTTGCATCGTCTTTTTAGGTAGAAACAATAACCGGCTTGTCGCATCACCCTTTTGGTCGAAGACAGTAACTAATATGTTCACGCCCCATCTTGGGCTAGAAATGTACTACTAATCGCGTCGCTTTCCAAGTGAAGACAATAACTAACCTGACTCTCCAACTAGGCACAACTGAAACTACCTCAGTAATGACTACTGTTAGTCACTAAGGTTGACAATTGAACTATATGCACTACTCTAATCGTCCCTACAAGGTAGTTGGTCAACTCAAAGAGATAGTGGGGACATGTAGTTACGTGTAGGTTCTAAAACCTTATTAACGTAAAATAGTTATTTATAATCAATAACCAGCATAACAGAAAATCTAAAGTACATAGCGATTGTCCAAAGCAAAACGGGGCATAAACAAGTTTTCTAACCCTCTAACATGCGTCTAAGGACAATATTACAAATATCAAGATTAACGTTGCTTTCCGTCAAATTGTTTTCAATACATGAGATAAGAATCAATCAGGCCATGCTAGAAAGCTCATAAACATGTTAAGACTACCAGAGTTCTCAAGCATCAAGCAGAAGCTAACTAAGTAGTAAACTGTAGTAGACTATAAATGGTACTCGTTTCTAAGTTTAGATATCATGAAAATTTGACAATTAAGCTATAAAGTATGATTTCTAATCATATCTCATATGTTCTAATCAACTCCTACAAGTATTACTTGAATACTTGATCCATATGGTTACTTACTTATTTGTATGTGTTCAAGCTCACGATTCTTAACCTTCTTGATGTGGTTTTCTTTCCAAACTTCTACAGTAGGCTACAAAATATGTCTAGTTTCTAGACCTACAAAAAGATTCATGAGAACTAGTATAAAAGTGGGTGAACAAGCCCAAACAGTAAGTAAGAAGAGGTCATTAGTTAAAAGCTTTACCTCTTGTTCTTTATTCGAAGTAGTTATTTCTTCCTTAAATTTCTTGGATAACTTCCAATTTGTGTCTACTTTTTGGAACGGTAAACATAATTGTGACATTTCTTCCTTAAATTTCTTAGATAACTTCCAATTTGTCTACTTTTTGGAACCGTAAACATAATTGTGACAATCGGTCTAAATAGGGGTGAATTGATCCAAACAGTAACTAACAATCCATTAATCTAATTTTTTACTTATTCATAGTGTTAGAGATCACTTTTTCCAAGCTTCCCAAAGCTTCTTCTTCCTTAAATTTCTTTGGTAGGCCCCAAATTGAGTCTAGTTTGTGAGACCATAAAAATTGGTGTTAGAAACGGTCTAAAAATAGGTTAACAAGTCAACCAAAGGTAAAAAAAAAAACCAAACTTGATGGCAGGGCAGGCTCGTAGGCTGCCACGTCATCGTCTTCAACCTCCAGCCATTACCCTTCCCAAAAACGTAGGGCTTCAACCCTCTAACTCGAGCACTCCAAACATAGTACAAGGTATTAGTTGGTAGCTTGTATCTGGTAAACATTAATGAAGATCCGACTTTCGATCACAATTCTATTTCTCATTCTTAACATGGTATTAGAGCCCAAGGGGGAGTATTAAACCCCTTGATATTCCTAATACTTCCCCTTGGTATCTGAACCCAAGGGAGAGTATTAAACCTAAAGCCAAACCCTAATTCAGTGAAGCCTTTACAGTCGCCGATCATCCATCGTGATAAGTCCAATCGAGTATCACAACAACCACAACTTCCTGCTTTCAATAACTTCCAAACCATCGCCATTGCTTCTGAATCTCAATCATTTTACTAGACCTCTACTAGACCGAGAACTGTGGTTGGCAAACTGTTCTCGATCATCCAATATCAAGAATACATTATAAGCATCTTCAAATTTCTCACCAAGCTCAAAGGTGGCATATTCAAGATATTCGTATTTTCTTTCACAACCTCTCAAGTGATCCAGAGCACCGATCTTGGTGTTATTATCCAACTTCAAAAGTTCGGATGTTTATTTAACACATCCTTATTATATTCATCACTCTGATCAACCAGGATATTCACTTGTTCCAATGAAATTAAATGGAACAAATTACCAATCTTATAGTAAATCGTTTATGCATGGACCAAGAAGTGATCAGGGAGGATATTCACTTGTTCCAATCAAATTAAATGGGACAAATTATTAATCCTCGAGTAAATCATTGCGGTCTATTTCCAGGTAAATTTAATTATTGCTTGCAAGGTTATCAACAAATACTTTGTTTTGCATCTTCGGGTGAAATTCAATAATTTATTGGAAGTCTACAAAGCAAACCAATGTGTCAAGATCATCAGCAAATACTTTTTTAGAGTTAACTTGACGGAAATGTTCACTACTGGGAAGACAAAAGTGTTATTGACCTACACTCTCTTCTCAAAAACAAGTGGAGTGTTATTGACCTACACTCCCTATTTTATGAAAGACAAGTTGGGTGTTATTGACCTCCACTAATAAAGACAAGTTGGGTGTTATTGACCTCCACTCATAAAGACAAGTTGGGTGTTATTGACTTACGCTTAAAGACTTACCCTTCAAGACAAGTTGGATGTAATTGACATACACTCTCCGACTTGAAAGGAGTGTTGAGATATAATATTTAGAAAATATATTATAACAATTAGTTATGAAATATATTTTAGATATTCGTAATCTGTTAATATTCTTTCCTTTATGATTTGATGAGTAGTATATTTTATTTTGTTCTCAATATTTAATTAGTTTATATTTTCGTTATTGGTAGGTATTAGTTGGTAGCTTGTATCTCATTTAAACGTTATGAATATCAATGACAAAGACACACCTTCGATCCCAATTCTATTTCTCATTCTTAAGAGATTGGTTTCAACTCATTTAGTTCAGAATCGAGCAATATATACACAGTCAAAGTAGGGTACTCGATAACATTCCTACCCTGTTTCCAGAGTTCCAACTCTCTCTTGGTTGGAATGATACAGAGATGTTCAACCCTTGAACTCTTTAGCAAAATCGTTCCTTATCTTGCCCTGAAGCTAAACTAAAGGTATAAGGCCTATAACACGACTCAAAGTATCAAAGCTGAATTTGGGAGTCAAAGTTCTGAATTTCTGAAATCAAAAGCTTACTGAAAGTCAACCTATGGGTTTCTTCATCAAAGTTCTTCATTTCCTTGGCATGAAACTGTAGAAACAAGTCTGAAAGGATGAGCTTAAACATTGAGAAGGAATTTCTTGATTTTTCATGAACTTAGACCGAAACACCTTCAATTACTTTTGATTATGAGCTTGTTTTTGGAATCGACCAAACTCATGAGGTAGCTAAAACTCTCCTCTTTCAAATGATACCAATCTTGAAGTTAAATTCCAAGTGGGGAGAGAGTACAATAGGTTTGAGTTTTTATTTTTATTTTTATTTTTTTGAAGATTTATGGAGAGGAAATGGAAATTTGGTTGTTCATCCTTGTTTTCAGCTTAAGAAACCAATCTATATAGGCAGCCAAATTTCATTTGAATTCCACATCTTATTGTCTCACACTTAGCCAATTTCTTTTGGATGAGAAATTTGGTAGTATCTCCCAAATAGATAAATCAAGTGGCCAAGTGGGTAGTATTTCCCCAATTCATTTTAATTTGAGAAATAGTGAACGGTTGATTCGAACCCTCTTCTCTAAAATCCTTTTTAGATAGACCAAAGAAAAGTAATGCCTTACCGTCTTGAGTGCTTGATGTTGCCGATCGTTCCACCGCTGTTGTGCCTACGAGTATTGTTAAGACGATTCGTCCACGTTCTCTTTCTCCTCTCTCTCTCCTTTTCTTCTCTATTGTGTTCTCCCACCCTTAGAATGACTGGTCTCGCAGTCAAAAGTTTGCATAAGTTTTGATTTGATTTGGTTATTTGGATTACATGTTATTTGGATTACATTTAGTCATACCAGATTGAGTGATTGGTTGCTACACGTGGATGTAGGGAAACTTTTCTCTTCGAACCACGTAAATATCTTGGGGTTTCTTTGTGTAATTCCGTTTATTGGTGTTGTGAGTACATTTGTTCCGCTTTCGGCGCACAACAGTAATTAACCGAGTACTGACTAAGTGTCAGTCAGATGGAGGGACACGGTTAGTTGAGACCCTCGCAATTTTCCCGCAACTTGTCGGTCGAAAAATCCATACTTTTGTTTTTACAAAACAAAAAACAAAAAACAAAACAAGATAAAAAAAATATCAAAATGTGTTTGACACATGGCACTTTGTGATAGGACACAAAAAAAAAAGGGAATCCAAACATAATCCAAAGTAGTTAAAAGTATTAGTTATAAAGTTAGGACAGTTAAATAAAGGAAAAGTTGTCCCTCCCTCCCTCCCCTCATTTGTGACCATTGTCTTTCTCTCTTCAAACAACCTTCAATCCTATAAACAGCAAAGAATTAAAGACCATAAAGTCAATTAACAGAAACCGCTCATTCTCTCTTCTCTTAACCATTCCATATTCTTCAACACCCAAACAAGCCATCATCACAAAAGCCTCTCCAATCCCATCTTTCCCTAACTCACACCCACATTTGTCTTCATGGTGCGGCCTCGAGCGATGGCCAGACCCACATCATTCGCCATCGCCGTCACATGGGCCACTCTAATGGCCTTGACCACTGTGGTGGAGGCCAACTTGGACGTGGGTGTGAATTGGGGAACAATAGCATCCCACCCAATAAATCCAAGCATTGTGGTCAACTTGCTCAAAGACAATGGGATCAAGAAGGTGAAGCTCTTCGATTCGGACTCTTGGATAATGGGTGCATTGGCTGGTTCCAAAATTCAGACCATTGTCGCCATTCCTAATGACCAGCTTGAGAAATTTGCTGATGATTACGACATTGCTAAGGATTGGGTTAAGGAAAATGTCACCACCTATATTTACGACGGAGGCGTCGATATCAGGTTCTTTTCTTCTTTTTCTAAGCTTATTCTGAACGTGGTGAGAATATTGGCTAAAACCACCACACTTAAATGGTGGTGAAAGTTATCTATTTATAATCTTTTACGTAATCAAATAATTACAAAGTAATGGGAGGCAAATATCTAGATATTTATCTTTAATAAAGGGTCAGCTATGGTACTTCTCGTACACTGCAATGGAAGGCTAAATATCCTCAATATATTTGACTATAATAAAGAGTCAAATATGATATATATGGTAAACTATAATTCAAGTTTAAATATCTTTAACACGTGTAAAGTTGTGTCTGACATCTATAAAAAAAAGGCAAATATGATACTTATAGTTTGTAATGGAAGACAAATATCTAGATTTTTTTTTAATAAAAGGTCAACTTAGGGTAAACCATAATGGAAGGCTAAATATCCTCATGATACATATGGTAAATCCGGTTATGTTTGACGTGATATATTGATGGATTGAACACCGAAACGAACAAAAATAGAAAAATAGAATTTTTTGAGAAATTTCAATGACTTAGTTTTGGCTTGATGTATAGTTATTGTGTACTTTTATAAGTTATTTCATATTGATGAAGATTCTCCTAACCCAAACCATATCTCCAAATAAAAATATCCACAGGTACGTAGCTGTGGGAAACGAACCATTTTTAACGGACTTCAATGGAAGCTACATAAAACTAACATTTCCGGCCATGCAAAACGTACAAAAAGGCTCTCAATGATGCCGGCCACGGCGACAAGATCAAAGTCACAACGCCGCTGAATGCCGATGTCTACGAGTCGCCATCGAACCAGCCCTCGGATGGGCGGTTCCGATCAGACATCCATGACACAATGAAAAGTATAGTTCATTTCCTAAGCAGCAACAACGCTCCCTTCATGGTGAACATCTACCCTTTCCTCAGTCTCTACCAGAACCCTGACTTTCCAGTCGACTTCGCTTTCTTAGACAGTTCCGGGAAGTCGATAAATGACAAGGGAAAGACATATACAAACGTGTTCGATGCAAACTACGACACGCTAGTTTGGTCGTTGAAGAAGATCGGTGAGGGGGATTTGAAGATCGTCGTAGGAGAGGTGGGGTGGCCGACCGACGCTAATAAGTTTGCTAACATGGAGTTGGCAAAGAGGTTTTATGATGGGCTGTTTAAGAATCTGGCTAGCAAGAAGGGGACTCCCATGAGGCCAGATGAGAAGCTTGAAATTTATTTGTTTAGCCTTTTTGATGAGGATATGAAGAGCGTTCTCCCTGGCTTCTTTGAGCGCCATTGGGGAATTTTCAGGTACAACATATTTATAAGAATCATAGCATCTCCATTCCTCCTATTGTCTAAGGTCATGCTAAATTATTACTCAATTGGTACAATCGAGTGTCAAAGCGAACAATTGAGTATGGTGTTAAATGTAGATACGATGACTTTGTTAGGAATCACGGATCTTCACAATAGTATGATATTGTTCACTTTGAGCCTCCCCTGAGGCCTATAGAGCCCTCGAACTACCAACCCTTAATCGAGGCTCGACTCCTTCTTTGGAGTCCTCGAATAAAGTAAACCTTTTGTTCGATACTTGAGTCACTTTTGACACAACTTATTTGTTCTAACATTTAAAAATTATATTGACATGACTAAGTTAAGGGCATGACTCTGATACCATGTTAGGAATCACGAATCTCCACAATGGTATATGATATTGTCCACTTTGAGCCTCCCTTGAGGCCTATAGAGCCCTCGAACATCCTCCCCTTGATTGAGGCTCGACTCCTCTCTCTCTGGAGTTCTCGAACAAAGTACACCATTTGTTCGACACTTGAGTCACTTTTGATTACACCTTTGAGACTCACAACTTCTTTGTTTGACATTTGAGAATTCTATTGACATGGTTAAGTTAAGGGCATGGCTCTGATGCCATGTTAGGAATCACGAATCTCCACAATGGTATGATATTGTCCACTTTGAGCATAAGCTCTCGTGACTTTGTTTTGGGCTTCCCCTAAAGACCTCATTCCAATGGAGATGTATTCCTTACTTATAAACCCATGATCATTCCTTAAATTAGCTAATGTGGGACTCCTTCCCAACAATCCTCAACAATCCTCCCCTCGAACAAAGTACACTATAGAGCCTCCCCTGAGGCCTATAGAGACCTCTAACAGCCTCCCCTTAATTGATGCTCGACTCCTTCTCTAGAGTCCTCGAACAAAGTACACCCTTTGTTCGACACTTGAGTCACTTTTGACTACACCTTCGAGGCTCACAAATTCTTTGTTCGACATTTGAGAATTCTATTAACATGACTAAGTTAAGAGCATGACTCTAATACCATGTTAGGAATCCCAGATCTCTATATTATCCACTTTGAGCTTAGGCTTTCATGGCTTTGTTTTGGGCTTCTCCAAAAGGTCTCATACCAATCGAGATGTATATCTTATTTATAAACCCATGATCATTCCCTAAATTAGCCCATATAGGACTCCCTCCCAACAATCCTCGACACAGACTTAATAAGAATCAAAGTTTAAAGGATATAGATATAATTGAAACGTTTTTTTAACATACTCTTTGACATATTTTTAACAGGTATGATGGGAAACCAAAGTTCCCGATGGACTTAGCAGGCAATGGGAATGACAAGATGCCAGTTGCAGCAAAGGGAGTTCAATACTTGGAAAAAAAAATGGTGTGTGATTAAGAACAGCATCGATGACTTAACATCAGAAGTAAGTCAGATCGACTATGCCTGCTCCTTGTCGGACTGCACAACCTTGGTGTCTGGATCTTCATGCAACGACTTGAACGCTAGAGGCAACTTTTCTTTTGCTTACAACATGTATTTCCAGATGCAAGACCAGAGCGTTGAAGCTTGTGATTTTGGTGGATCTGCTGAGATTGTCACCAAAAATGCCTCCGTTGGCACTTGCTTGTTCCCCATCCAGATTGTCAGCGCTGGCCAGCAGTTGACCATGATGAGTGTCGTCACCTTTGTTGCCACCGTATTTGTAACGATCCTATTTTTCGTAATGTAATAGAGATGCCACTACATGCATAACATACCTATTATGTGCGGAAAAGTATGTAAGAACATTTCCAAAACGATGTCATTGACTTAAACATTGATAATGAATTCATTTATCACAATATTGTTATCAAACAACATAGCCGAAAAACTGATAATATTAATTAAAATAAAATAATGCAACGTTCTAATCTAACCTATGGACTACAATTTAAACATAAATGCAACTACCCTAGCTTCAGTTCCATAGTCTCCACGGCAACGTTGTCATTTGTACAGGGTGCCTTACCTTTACCTGATAAAGAAGTAGCACGTGAATTTAATATTTAAAAGTACTTAGTAAGTAGTCTCGTTGTTGGTGCCAAAAAATGCAAACACAAACAATCATTGTAGGACCTATCTTTAAATAAAAACATTGGAGCATGACCTTGAGCTCTACTTTTCAATTCAAGTAGGGTTGGATGTGTAGTACTTCTCTACACACAGGCCATACACACGCACATGGACCCACTAAGGGGCTTATATACGTACCCCCTAAGCCTGGTTTGTCGAGCTAGCACAAGCTCACGCTGCCGGACGCTACGTGTCATATAAAATGTATGAGGTCTCATAACATTAAAACATGACATAATCATGACGCTAGTCTTACCTCCATTTTTTTTTTGTTGACATAACATTCCTAAAATTAAACATAGCATAACTTGTACGTAAAATAACATGTATCATAGCATATCCATAACATACGACACGTCATACAATCAGTCATAGGGCACGCGTCTTTTATACAACAAACAAGTCATCCAACCAAGCCAAGAGTAAAGTTACTTACTTGGGTTAGCCTAAACCGAAGTCACTACGATCCCTTGATGCTAGTTTAAAGTTGCTCCTTGAAATCTATTTCTACGCAAGGAGTTCCACAATCATAATTTGGAATTCTACTATGGAAATTGGCTCATTTAATTACACAAAATAATTTAAACTTAGTTCCAAATAATTTAAATTAGCTAAAAGTATCCGTACTAACCTTAAACGCTTCTTAAAGTGTCAAAAAAAACCTCTCAAAGAGCCGAAAATGGTAGGAAATAGTCTGACCGTATAAGACCTGAGCTAGATCAATCGAGAGGCCGAGTTTGAGTTGTCAGAAATGTATTTTCTAATTGGGTCTGAACCACCCTAAGTGGGATGAAATAGAGAACTTGTTGTGACTTAATGTCACAACTCAGTTTTTCACGAGTCGCAACATAAGGATGACTCGATGGTATAAAAAGATGGAAAAAAAATTCGCTGGGAGAATTTAAAACATGATACACAATATATTTACATTATTTCAAAATAGAGTTTATACATAAGTAGTTACACAAAATAAGTACCAGACACAAAATATTTAACAATAAAAAGAGCTGAAGATGATGGGTGAGGCTTGTCTATGGCACCTCGAGAGTCCACTCCCAACTCCTTATTTACTTGAAAAACATGAAAATATAGAGTGAGTACAAAAATCTAGTAAGTAGTCTACTTATAGGCTCTTAATCGGGTCATTGCTATGCTAGAGTACCACAATTCTTCTTAACTTGTTCTTGTCGCAAGTATTATGCCTTTAGAATTTGTTCTTGAGTTATGATTTATTGTCATGATCTAGTCCAAGGACCTTGGTCTTTGGTTCTAATCTAGGGACCTTAGTTCTAAGGTTCTGGGTTCTTATCTTCAGAACTTGGATCTGGATTCATGTTCTAGTTCTTATTCTTGTTCTTGACGGTTGTCTTGTTCTTTGTTATTTTCTATGTTCTTGTTTTGTTCACTAAAACACTCACCCTAAGATTTATGGTACAAGTCATGAATCTGACAATCTGTGTCCGAGGCTTCATACGTTCCAAAGTGAAACAGTCTTAACCTACATCCAAAGCTTTATGTACTCCAAGCGACGTAGTTTGAACTTGCATCCAAGGCTTCATACGTTCCCTGTGATACAGTCTGAAAACTATGCCCAAGGCTTCATACGTACCAATTGGTATAGTCTAAATACATAAGTTAAAGGCTTCTTATGTTCCTAGCGGCGTAGTTGGAAAACCTACATCCAAGGCTCCTTACGTTCCAAGCGATGTAGTCTGAGTCATGAGCATGTTGTATCGTAGGAGATATAAGAGTTTCTTGAGTTTTTGAGTCTGAGGACATTGGTTCATTATCCAGTGGTACCTAACATTCGGGTTATCTTAGTAGATGTAGGACTTGTGTTGGTATTTCCTTTGGTTCTTGATCTTAAAGTATTTTATAAATTTCTAAGGTTCTTAGATTCTTGAGGCATAGGTCAAACATACATTCTTAAGCCCTACTTAAATCTCGTATATTGTGAACCCATCACGGTAACATGCATAAGTCAATCAAATAACATTAAGTCATAATATGTTCTTTAGAAAATTCTAGAAGAGTCTTGAATCTGGGGTAAAGGTCATTTGGGGTATTTCCTCTCAGCTTTACTTATTCCCTAACTTAGTTTAGGATCCAAATTTGCTATGAATAACTTGAAATCTTGAATGTATCTTCATATCCTTAGAACTAGGCTATACCAAAAGTTGTAAGTCATTTGGATGATGTTTAGATCTTGAAATATCTTAGAGTCCTAGAGGCATTTTGGTCATTTTACATCCTAATTCTTGGTTTAGCCTCCCAATGTTTTCCAATGACTTTAAAACTTTACAAAGTCATCAATCATCATGAAATAAGGCCTATTATAAAGTTTCAAGGTAGTTGGAAGTCATTCAAATTTGGAACGAAGGTGGCCGTCATAAAGGAATTTGGTCATTTTGCATCATTTGTTGATTTAGCTACTTATCCTTATCAAATGACCACTAAATTGAAGGGAATGAACTCTTCATCCACTTAGCGGAAGCATTAAGAACCATTTTAATTTTATGAGAGTAAAAACTCTAGCTTTCTAGGCTTCCAAACCTCCTTGTTGTGTTCCAACAATTTTATGACAAGCATATTGAATCGACTACAAAAGTCATTCTCACTCATGCAAATCAAAGAACAAGCCCTCACAAGCAGGAGTTCATAACTCACTCATGATTAAGATCGAGTCACATATGATCATAATGTGAAATATTAATCTTCTCAATTAACAGATTGATAAAGAGAGATTAAATATTTCTTAGTCCAGTCTTATGCAAACTCATTATATAGGATACCCCCACTCACATGTCTCCATATGAACGATCTGGATCAAATCATTTGTAAAAATTACAAATTGGGTTGTATCAATAGGGTTATTAGAATAAGACACCCAACCTTATTCATTTACTATGGACACCTTAGGTTATTACTTGAACATGATTCTCTTGTATGCCAACCACATACGGTTCAAGATTACACTAATTACTTTGGATGTTCATACAATGGATAATATTAAATTGTAAGTAAAATAATAAAATTATTATCAAATTTAAATAATTAATTACAAGTCTTTAGAGCATAAATCCCAACATAAATTTCACAAATTCCCCTAACATGTCACATTATGCTCAGATATAAAATTTCATGGGTAGCGGAGTTCATTTAATTTGTTATTTTAACATTGTTGGAATTCCGAGAAAATTTCTTGGTTCAGGGCCTTAACTCACGGTTCATGGAGTTTTTCATTCATATTCCCTTAATTCGTACCCATCGAAGGTTCATACTAAAATCCAAATGATTCCTACAAGTATTTCTTAAAAAAACAAGATGACTACTTACCTCATAGTTGACGTTCAAGACCTTTGTTCTTGAGCTTCCAATATCCGAATTACTCAAAATTTTCTTTGACAGACTCTTTAGAGTGTCTAGATTTTGAAACCATAAATGTTTTTCATGAGAACTAGTATGGGAGGTGGTTAAAAAATTTAGAAAAGACAAGGGAGGGTCATATTTTTGGTTGGTAGGACCGGTTCAGTTGAACCACCCACATCATCATCTTCTTCCTCTCGAAGGAAGAAGACGTGTGCGGGCCATTGTACCACCGCCAAAAAATTTGCCTCCCCAGCTCTGTTTTGAGCATTTCTCCCCTCGTTTTCCTCTTGAAACTTAAAGGTGGTGTTATAGGGAAGAGATGATGATTGATTTCATACCTTCTCGTGGATTGTAGCCTGAGTTTTACGCCTCCAAAGTACGCTGGAAAACTTATCCTTGCCGGAACTCAAACCGAGAGACTCTCATGAAAGTTCGTCCTTATACTTCTCTTTAGCTACAGGATTTGTTTTTGGAATAATATTTTTCTGGTCTTCATTTTCAAATTTGATCCTCGATCTGCAACTTACCAAGAAACGCACGGGTTAGTTTCCTTAGGCAACTTAATCTAGGACGTATTAGCCCCAATTTCTTTCAATTTTCTTGAGGCATAGGTTATAACTATGCTATTTTGCATCAACACACAACCAAGCCCCATACTTGATGCATCACTATACACCACTAAGTTTCCTAAACCATCTGGCACAGAAGTACCTACGTTTGTTCCTAGTTAGTGCTTGGGTTCCGTGAAACTTTTCTCATAAGCATTGTCGCATGAGAACACGTTGCGAGTGTTGTGAGGTCCTTTGTATTTCCATAACTTATTTTTGCAGCAAAGTTTCACAAATATATTCGAGGACGAATCCTCGTGAAAAAGTGGAGAATGATATGAACTAAGAGACATCAATCATACAATATACTTCAATGAAGATGTGAAGAAAATACGGTTGAAATTATCAAAAGATATTTCAATTCATGCCACATTGAAGAATAATGAAGCTTTATTGTTATAAATCTTGGATTGATTACCATTCAGAGTAATTTAGAGTTATTGTATTTCATTAATATATTTTAAGTTTTTTTATTTACTTCGAAGTTACATTTTGGCTAATTATAGGCATAAAGTATATATAGTGGCTAATTATGGTCATAAAGTATGAATGTTATAAACTCTTGAAATGTCTCATGTAAGGTCAAGAGTTTCATTTTGAGGCTATATAAAGCAATGTATGTTGTATTTGTAAGTAGACTTGGAAAATGGAGTAAAAGAAGCATTTGTACTTTGTTTAGCCAATGGCTAAGTTTCTTTGCAATTCTATGTAGTTTAGGTTGTATGTAGAATGATTCAAGCTTGACATGATCAATCTTGCTTGTGGAGTGATTCGAATCTCAAACAAGTGATTCAAGCTTAACATGATCAATCTTGCTTGTGGAGTGATTCGAATCTCAAACAAGTGTTCTTTCCTTGAGATATTTGATCAACAAGAATCATTCAAGCTAGATATGATCGATCTTGCTTGTGGAGTAATTCGAATCTCAAACAAGTGTTCTTGCCTTGAGATATTCGATCAACAAGGTAATCCAAATCTTACTTCCTTATAGTGATTCCATATCACTTTCTTTGTTAACTTAGTGAGGGTGGAAGATATCTTAAAGAAGTCTTGGATGAATCTTCTATAATATCCTACTAAACCCAAGAAACTTTTGACTTCTGTTGCTGAGGCAAGGCAATGCCAATCCATGACTGCCTCGACATTAGCTGGATCTATTGAAATCCCCTTCTTGACACGACGAGCCTTAAAAATGTCACTTCCTGCAACCAGAACTCACACTTAGATAACTTTGTATAAAGTTGATGTGCTCAAAACACCGACAGTACTAGTCTTGTAGAAATAAAAGCTCGCTCTGATACTAATTTGTTAAAGTAACACTCACAAAACTATGAAAGAGATGTCGAGAGGGGAGAGACAAGGAGACAAAGAATTCTGAAAAATCTTTTTCTATTACTCTGTACCTTTTGTTCTCTACACTTCTGCTCTTTGCTCTTCTTGCTATGCTTTTACAATGGAAAACAAACTAATTTATAGGCTTTCTAAAACTAAATATGATCATCCCATAAAACCCACTCTTTCCTAAAATAATTCTTGGCCTTTCATTTTTCAATTTTCCTTTACGACTGAATTTCAAAGCCCACTAACATTAACCCACTAAACTTAACAAAACTAAAACTACCCTTCATCATTTAAGTTTATTCCAACAAAACTCCCCTATAAACTTAAATGCTATATTCAACGATTCCACCTGCGCCGTTTTTGTTTTCTCGAGCTCAGTCGTGGTTTCTTCAATTTTCTCTCTTTGTCCTCGAGCGGAAAACTGAGCTTGTCCTTTTCTGACGAGACTTCATGTGGAGCTTCCCATCTCAGCCATGCTCGACTCCGTCATAGCTTATTTCAGTTTACTCAATTTCCTTCGAAGGTCCACAACAATATTTTCCACTTCCACTTTTGCCTCTTCCATTTCGATTTTATCACGAGTGATTATCTCAATCGTGTGTCGTAAATTCACTGCCTTCTGTTGGACCCGATTCAGGTTCACGTCAATTGAGACTCTCTATTGAGTTAACATCTCTATATCTTTCTACTCGCTCACTAGCTCTTCCACTAGAGCATCAATCTCCATTAACAAGTCATTCTCTTTCTCCACACCTTCTTCAATTTTCTTCACAAGCTCAGGGATTACCTTCCCATTCTCTTCCTTCTCCTGTTTGAGCTAGAAAGAACTCTCACTCAACTCAGCCACTTCCTTCTCTGATCTTTCAATCTTCATTTCTAAATCTTTCTTTTCTTCTTCCATCTTCTCTTCCATTCTCATCCTCTTTCTTCTTTCTTCCTCAAATTTTCTTTCCCGTCATTCGAGCTCTCTCTCTTCGAGCTCGGGCTCTCTATTATCCAGTTGTTCATCCTTCTTCGATTTTCTCATCTCCGCTATCAAGATTTCGCCAAATCAGCTGCGTATCACCTCATTTCCAACAGTTTCCATCGCCTCATGACTACCGCCATCGTCTTTCGCGCCGCTGTGTTCTTTTGTTTTCAGCTCTTCATTTTGAGCCATCAAGAGAATGCCTCTGTTTGTTGTGTCATCCAAGGCTAGGTTGATCGTTTCTTCCACCTTTTCCTCGGCTCGACAATCTCTTGCAAAATGACCCATTCGGCCACAATTGTAACATTTGTCGGAGTTACAATTATTCGCATAGTGGCCATATCTTTGACATTTATAACACTAGATGTTGGAATAATATCCTTGATCTCGTCCTTGATTGCGTCCTCATCCACGCCAATTTGCTTGGCTCGACTGTCACTTCGCCTTATAATTTTCTTTATAACTGTTGCCTTGACCACCTCGACCATTTACGCGACTTCCACGACCTCTACCTTGAACATTTTAAGAGTAGAGTACCTTCTTATCTTTTATTGATGCCTTAGTCTGAAGTGCTTTATCGATTGTCTCCTCCTTTTTTTTCTTCCGTTGCTCGTGTGCCTCGAGAGAACCGGTGAGCTCATCGACCGTGAACTTCGCTAGGTCCTTTGACTCTTCTATCGCACATACAACATTCTCAAAATTGTAGGTTAACGACCTCAAGATCTTCTCCACAACTCGCGTCTCGGGTAACATTTCTCCATTTCGATTTAGTTGATTTGCCATGGTCTTTACGCGCGTAATGTAGTCAGATACATTTTGTGACTCCTTCATCTTCATGCTCTCCAACTCGCCACACAGAGTTTGGAGACGCACTTCCTTGACTCGGTCGGTTCCTTTGAACACCTTTTCTAATGTGTCCCACGCTTCTTTTGAAGTAGTTGCCCTTGCAATCTTCTCAAAGCCCGACTCATCAACAACCCGAAAAAGTATGTATAATGCTGCCTTATCCTTTGATCGCAATTCTTTTAGCGCCTTGTTTTGCGCTTCCATATAACCCGTGGTATCCTTTGGTTCTTCGAAACCTTCTTCGACCACCTCCCATGCGTCTTGAGAACGGAGAAGAACTTTCATTTGGATTCTCCAATTCTTGTAGTTCGTCTTCGTTAATCGCGGTAGCGACATTTGACCCATCACATTTCCCATCGGCTCTAATACCAATTTGTTGAAATAAAACTCGCTCTGATACCAATTTGTAGAAATAAAAGCTCACTCTGATACTAATTTGTTAAAGTAACACTCACGAAACTGTGAAGGAGATGTCGAGAGGGGAGAGACAAGGAGTCAAAGAATTCTGAAAAATCTTTTTCTATTGCTCTGTACCTTTTGTTCTCTACACTTTTGCTCTTTGCTCTTCTTGCTCTGCTTTTAGAATGGAAAACAAACTAATTTATAGGCTTTCTAAAACTAAATATGGCTATCCCATAGAACCCACTCTTTCCTACAATAATTCTTGGCATTCCATTTTTCAATTTTCCTTCATGACTGAATTTCAAAAGCCCACTAAAATTAACCCACTAAACTTAAATAAAATTAAAACTACCCTTCATCATTTAAGTTTATTCGAACAAGTCTCAGATGTGACCCATAGTCTCCATCAGTGTTTGAATATATTAGTATATCATCGATGAAGACTATTACAAATGCGTATAAGAAGTCCTTAAACACCCTGTTCATGAGATCCATGAATGCTTCTGAGGCGTTTGTCAAACTGAACGAAATTACAGTAACTTCATAACGACCATACCAGCTTCTGAAAGCCGTCTTAGAAATGTCACTCTCTCTAATTCTAAACTGGTGATATCCTAACCTCCGATTGATCTTGATGATCACTAAAGCATATTTTAGTTGATCAAAAAGGTCATCAATACAAGGTAGTGGTTACTTATTCTTAACTGTCAACTTATTCAGTTCTCTGTAGTCAATACACAACTGCAGAGTCCTATCTTTTTCATAACGAACATCACTGGTGCTCTCCAAGGTGACATACTAGGCCTGATGAAACCTTGATCTAGAAGATCCGTAGTTGCTTCTTAAGCTTCTTTTGCTCAACAAGAGACATTCTTCGACTCAAGCTCAATCGTGAAATCAGTTTTCCTCCCTCACAACAAACTAGGCAACTCTTCAGGAAATACATCCTCATATTCTTGTATCACTGGTACATTTGCTATGTTGCCTACATCATGTCTTGTGTCCGTAACACTGGCCAATAAAGCCCATGCTTGATGACCCATAAGTTTCTTTGCCTTTAAAGCAAAAATAAACCTTTGGTGTATACAGAGAATCTACACCTTTAAACTTGAAAGTCTGCTCATTAGGCAGCCTGAAAATTACATCCCTGGCTCTGCAATCAATAACTGCATGATTCTCGGGCAGCCAATCCATGCGTAGAATCATATTATAATCAATCATATCAAGAACAATGAGTGATACTTCTAAAGGCCATCTGACCCTAGTACTTTCCAAGTTGGCACTCTCTCATATGCTAGTAACACTTCACTAGAGGATGTAGGCAAAAAAATCTGTATTCTAAAGGCTCTAACCCTATTCATGCATAATTTATAAAGGTAAATATATAAACGAGTGCGTGGATCAAGAATAAAACAATAAAATGCATGAAAACTAAGCACATGTAATGTACCTGTCACCACGATGTCAACGTTATCTGACTTCTTCCCAATAGTGGCCTACTAGTGCCTCTATTCTTCCCTGAGCCTCCTTTACTACTCTGCCCAAATTTTAAAGCGTTGTTAGAATCATGGCGCTTTCTATGAGGACAGTCAGCTTTCTCTGTCCCCGGTTCCTGAATGTTCTTAAGACTTTCTCTTCTTAGAAGAATTTCTTTTTTCTCCTACTACCTGGTAAGGCAACCCTAATTCTTCTTTTTTCTTCTACTACCCGATAAGGCCACCCTAATCCTCAGCCCAACTATCCAAACTTTTGTTGAAGCAAGAACCCTTGAATCAAAGAAATTAACACCTCCTTATACAAAATTTGGATCAACCAAGAGATAAGGCTAGAATTAGATTACCTCTTACGATCAAAGATCTATATGAAAGATTTGGAACCTTGTTCTAAATTGAGTCACTCCACAATTGAACTTGATCAAGACTTGATTGAATGGCTTGGATGCAATTCTACCACAAGAATCGCTTGAAACTTAGAAATGACAAAATTGGTTCTCTCAATTTCATTCATCCACGAATCTGATTTTTACATAACAATTTGTTGGTATTTATAGTCTCCCCACTAAAGACGTTTGTGGCTATGACTTAATCTCGATCCCCTTAAATCTCCACAAAAGACGAAGTCAATTTGACCATTTGATCATTACAAACTTTATGAAATTAAAAATAATAAAACTTTCTAACAAACGTCGATATGTTTGAGTGGCTAAGGAGACTGACTTGAAATCTATTGGATTTTGCCCGCGTAGGTTTGAACCCTGTTATTGACATTTTAATATTCACTTCTAAAGCTCCAAATGGTCCTTTCTCAATCGAATCAGCTTGTAACACATGAAATGATGGTTGAACCGAGCCGAACCAATTTTGTAGATGAAGAATGAATGCTTGTTGAATTTTCTTGGTCTGGATCGAATAATAGGTCTAGTTGGAACATTTGGAACACTGTGATTCTTATCACTACCTCCATCATGCTGGCTACGGGTGATTCGTTGAGACATAACTGTTACGAGTTATTGCTTCTACTATGCCCTATATATAATTACATAGACCTGCAATAAACTTTTGAATCTTCTATTGTTTAGTGTCTACATACTCCAGAAAGAAATAGGACAATCTTCTACCCCTACCTCTCCCACGTCCATAACGCCTCGTATGTCGTGCCATGAGTATCTATATCATGCAATAAGCCAAGTTACTAGTTATCCAAACCAAATTCTTAACTTCAACAAGTATGTATGTAACAGACATTGCATGAAACATTAACCATAGAACCAGAAATGCTTACCATTTACTACTTGCTACTTAACTCCTTTCATACTCAACCAAACTGAGATGTGATTGCAAGTCGAGCCATGGAGTACCCAATTGACACTCAAAGAAATAAAATGGTCTTAGGACCTAATGACCTAAGCCTCTAATGCAAAACTTTCATGACCCGATTTTTGATGCATCGAAATACGGAAGAAGAAATGGGTTATAAAAAGATGATAAAAATTTTCGCTTTTAAAATAAAAGACATCATTTAAGTAAATAAATACTTTAAAACAACACAATTTAAATACATACATTCGTACGACTGCTATTTTAAATGCATAGATCATTTACAAATGGAAGGGTTACAAAAATCAGGTACAAATAAATAAAAGACTCTAGTCAACAAGTTCCCCTCCATAGCCATTACCAGTTCTTTACTAATATTGCTCTTCAAGCTCGAGATGTAATACACCTTGGTCAATAGGCGTTGATCGCTGTTCTTACACACAAAAAAGATAGATCATTTGCCATGGATCAATACAATTGATCTATCGTAAAGCTTCACATTTCCAGTGAACTTCTCATCAAGTTCCTTGAACTTTGCTCGATCTCCTGTCATGTGGTTGCTCGCTCCATTGTCTAGGTACCACATGCTGGTCTCCACTTGGTTTTCTTCATCTATGAAGAGGTTCACCAACACTTTTCTTCATTGAGCATCAACAGGATTGACATTTTCTCGACCAACATTGTCTCCTCATCGCGCTCCTTGTTATGGCACTCTGCCGCATAATGGCCGTATTTTCTACAAGAGTAACATTTGATCATACTCTTGTCCTTCCGGGGGTTGGCATTGCATGAATTTGAGAGGTATTTTCACAACCTCCTCTGCCACAACGTCCACGACCTTTGTATCCCTTGTTATGGCTATCACATCCCTCGTACTTGAAAAAGAAGAGTCATTTGCATCTTTCTTTTTCGTCCGTGCGAGCCACTCCTCATGTGTGAGTAAAAGGTATTTCTCCTCCTCTTTGTCTTCGTAGCCACGAAGTCTCTCCTCATGGACCTTAAGACGACCAATGACCTCCTCAATTGACATGTTCTTAAGGTCGCTGAACTGCTCGATGGAGGTAACAATCTGCATGAATCTTGGGGGAACTGTTGAGGTAACAATCTTGGGGGAACCACGTAACCTAATGAACGGATGCCGCTGACGATCACGATAGAAGACTTTGCCATGAAGTTGACGATGATCGTCAACTTCATGGCAAAGTCTTCTATCGACTCACCGTCCTTCATGCAGATATCTTCGAACTCACTCTTCAAGGTCTGTACCTCTGCTTCCTTGACACATTCCACGCCCACATGCATTGTTTGTAGCGTCTCCCACGCTTCCTTTGCCGAGTCCTTCTCTTCCAACATGAGAAGAACGTCCTCCGAGACTGCTTGGTAGATGGCGGCAAGAGCCATCCAACACGCCCTGTGCTTATAAGTTAGCACGCATCTTTATCGACCATGGTGCGTAGTTACTCTTCGTGAGTAATGGTTACTGGAGCGTTACACTCCCCTCACTTCCACTCCTTATCGTTGTCACATCTCCTCCGGCAACTTTGTATCGTGACGACATTTATTTCGGTATCCTAGGTCTGATACCAAATGTTGGAAATGATCCATGATCGAAATATGTCGAAACAAACAACTGAAGCAGGAAGAATAACTTGAGGGGAGAGAGCTTTTGAAACAAGAAACCTTAAGTACTTATGCTTTTAAATTCTCTTTGTTGTTGTGAAAATAACTTACATCTCATGAGTATTTATTGCGGAGAAAGCACAACTAGTTTGCTAAAGTTTCTCCTCAAGTTAAACAACTATTTTGGTTAGAGTGTGTGGCTGTTAACCACAAGGTTGAAGGTTCAAGCCCTCCTTCTAGCAATGGGAATGAAGCATTACAATGATATAAAAATTAGTAATTGGCTTGGACTTTTACAAATGATGTGAGAGTTAGTCACCAGACAATATGCTAGTAGATGCGGTTTTGATATAATTTTAAATCTCTAGTGAGTTCAATTGATATCCACAATGGTACTTCTTCAATTGTTTAACAGGTCTCGTCGTTTCGTCCAAACTTCGATCTGTTAGGCTTAGAAATCTGAACTTCGTTGTTTGCAGAGACCGTTTGACCTGTTAGAGCTTTGGAGAGCTCGGAACCCAAAGTTCGTCCTTTGAGAGCTTGTCTCGACGCTTGTTAGTCCCTTCCAGAGTTCAGAGAAAACTTTGCCCAAACTCGTTTTCATCGAGAGCTTTTGAGAGTTAGATACCCAAAGTTCGTCCTTTTCTGGAGCCCGTCTCAGCGTTTTAACCCAACTTTGACCCATTAGAGGTTTGTACGACCACAAACCCGAAGTTCGTCTTTCCAAGACTTCTTTTAGAAGTTCGTGCTAAAGTTTATCCAACTTTAGACCCGTCGGAGCTTTGGAGGAGGGCCAGAGACCCGAAGTCTTCGAAGTTCACCAAAACCTGGGCCTGGTAAGTCTTCGAAGGGGTTTTTGAAACCAAAATTTTGTCCTTCCCAGAGTTCGTCTCGATATTTGTATCGAAACATGGGCTGGTTAGAGCTCGGGAGCCAAAAGTTCATTTTTTCTGGAGTCTGTCTTGATTTTTGGACCAAAGTTCTTCCAAACTTTTACCAATTAGAGCTTCAGAGAGTTAGAAACCCAAAGTTTGTCCATCCCTCACACTGTCTCTTCGTTTCGTCAAAAGTTCTTCCAAAGTTCGATCCGTTAGGCTTAGAAACCTGAACTTCGTGATTTGAAGAACCGGTTTAACCTGTTAGAGCTTTGGAGAGTTAGGAACCCAAAGTTTGTCCTTTCTAGAGCTTGTCTCGATGTTTGTTAGTCCCTTGTAGAGTTCGGACAAAAGTTCGCCCAAACTCGTTTTCGTCGAGAGCTTTGGAGAGTTAGATACCCCAAGTTCGTCCTTTTCTAGTCTCAGCGTTTGGACCAAACTTTTACCCATTAGATGTTTGTAGGGCCACAAACCCAAAGTTCATCCTTCCAAGACTATATCTCCAAGTTCGTCCAACCTTGGACCCATTGGAGCTTTGGAGGAGGGCCAGAGACCCGAAGTGCTATGAAATCACTACAAGGGGAGTAAGATTCAGATTACTTTGTTGATCGAATATCTCAAGACAAGAACACTTATTTGAGATTCTTATCACTCCACAAGCAAGATTGATCATGTCTAGCTTGAATAATTCTTGTTGATCAAATATCTCAAGGCAAGTACACTTGTTTGAGATTCTAATCACTGTAGAAGCAAGATTGATCATGTCGAGCTTGAAAGATTCTACATGCAACCTAAACTACATAGAATTGCAAAGAAACTTAGTTATTGGCTAAAGGAAAGTACAAATGCTTCTTTTAATATATTTTCCAAGTCTATCTTACAAAGTTAAGATACATGGCTTTATATAGTCTCAAAATGAAAACTCTCAAAGGCATTCCAAGAGTTGTAACATTCATACTTTATGACCATAATTAACCATTATGTAAATGTAAACTAAATGAAAAGTCTTAAAATCCATCAGTAAAATACAATAACTCTAAATTACTATAAATTTATAACAATGAAGTTTCCAACTTCTTCAATGTGGCATGAATTGAAATACCTTTTGATAATTTCAACAACATTTTCTTCACATCTTTATTGAAGTATATTGTATGATTGATGTCTCTTGGTTCATATCAATTTCCACTTCTTTAAGAGGATTCGCCCTCGAATCTATTTGTGGAGATTTGCTACAAAAATAAGTTATGGAAATACAAAGGATCGCACAACACTCTTTTATGTGTGTACGCCAAGGAATTTTAGGCCACTCTATTTGCACTCATTTACACAAATGAAGCTCTCATTATCACCTCTCAAATTTTTTAGTAGAGCCCAAATTGAAATTTAGATTTTGGGTCAGTTAGAAACTAAAAAGATAAAAATAAATAAAAATCAAATTGAAAAGTATGCAAAGGAAACATATATCCGACCTTGAGCCTGAAGCTCCGATACCAAATGTATGGAATCAGCCAAAGGGAAAGCTCTAATACCAAATGATATGGAATCACTAAAAGAGGAGTAAGATTCGAATTACCTTGTTGATTGAATATCTTAAGGAAAGAACACTTGTTTGAGATTCGAATCACTCCACAAGCAAGATTGATCATGTCTAGCTTGAATGATTCTTGTTGATCAAATGTCTCAAGGCAAGAACACTTGTTTGGGATTCGAATCACTCCACAAGCAAGATTGATCATGTCGAGCTTGAATCATTCTACATGTAACCTAAACTACATAGAATTGCATAGAAACTTAGCCATTGACTAAAGGAAAGCACAAATGATCCTTTTTACTATATTTCCAAGTCTATCTTACAAAGTTAAGATACATGGCTTTATATAGCCTCAAAATGAAAACTTGTAAAGACATTCCAAGAGTTGTAACATTCATGCTTTATGACCCTAATTAACCCTTATGTAAATGTAACCTAAAGTAAATGAAAAGTCTTAAAATACATTAGTAAAATACAATAACTCTGAATTACTCTAAATTGTAATCCACCAAAAATTTATAACAATGAAGTTTCATTCTTCTTCAATATAGCATGAATTGAAATATCTTTTGATAATTTCAAAAATATTTTCTTCACATTTTTATTGAAAGTATATTGTATGATTGATGTCTCTTGGTTCATATCATTCTCCACTTCTTTAGGAGGATTCGTCATCGAATCTATTTGTGAAACTTTGCTGCAAAAATTAGTTATGGAAATGCAAAAGACCTCACAACACTCTCTCACGTGTGTACGCTCAATGAATTTTAGGCCACTCTGTTTGCACTCATTTACACAAATGGAGCTCTCATCCTCACCTCTCAATTTTTTTTAGTAGAGCCCTCATTGGAATTTAGATTTTGGGTCTATTAGAAACTAAAAAGATAAAAATAAATAAAAATCAAATTGAAAAGAGCCCCAAGGAAACATATATCCGATCTTGAGCCTGAAGCTCCGATACCAAATGATATGGAATCAGCCCAAGGGAAAGCTCTGAAACCAAATGATATGGAATCACTACAAGGAAAGTAAGATTCAGATTACATTGTTGATCGAATATCTCAAGGCAAGAACACTTGTTTGAGATTCGAATCACTCCACAAGTAAGATCAATCATGTCTAGCTTGAATGATTCTTGTTGATCAAATAAGCATAGAAATCAAGAGATGTATGAGAAGCCTCAAGCTAAATTTGAGAAAGGTGAGAGTTCTAGAACAGGAAAAGAAAAAGTAGAAAAGTCTAATGTTCGAAATAGGGATTTAAAGTGTTGGAGATGTCAAGGGGTAGGACAAGTAGAGATTTCCCAAATGCAAAATTATGACCATCAAGGAGGGAGAAATTGTTACAGATGAAGAGGCACATGAAGACATAAATGAGAAAAATGATAAGAGTGAGGAGTTTAGTGAAGAGGACCCTACACATATATTTTTAGTTACTCGACGAGCTCTAAATACCCATATTAAGGAGGAAGGCCTAGACCAAAGAGAGAACTTATTTCAAACTCGGTGTCTTGTTCAATCTGTACCAATGTTATGAGTTCCATTTTGGTCAAAAGACTTAATTTAAAGACAAAATCACATCCAAGACCCTACAAGCATCAATGGTTAAGTGATCGTGGGGAAGTACGGATAACTCAACAAGCTCTTATTTCTTTTACTATTGTAAAATATGTTGATGATGTTTATCTGATGTTGTATCCATGCATGTTAGAGATTTACTACTGGGGAGGCCTTGTGATAAGGCAACCCTAATCCTCAGCCCAACGACCAAGCTTTTAATGAAGCAAGAACCCTTGAATCAAAGAAATTAACACCTCCTTATACAAAATTCGGATCAACCAACAGATAAGGCTAGAATTAGATTACCTCTTACGATCAAAGATCTGGAAGCAAGATTTAGAACCTTGTTCTAAATTGAGTCACTCCACAATCGAGCTTGATCAAGGTTTGATTGAATGGCTCGGATGCAATCTACAACAAGAATTGCATGAAACTTAGAAATGACAAAGATGATCTCAGATTTCTAACGGGGGAACGTCTCAACTTGAGAGATCAATTTCGTTAATCACAAATC
Organism: Cucurbita ficifolia; assembly: GCA_033971965.1. Lineage (NCBI taxonomy): Eukaryota > Viridiplantae > Streptophyta > Magnoliopsida > Cucurbitales > Cucurbitaceae > Cucurbita > Cucurbita ficifolia. Next base: position 9,934,689 of record CM066981.1, read on the forward strand.
TAATTTTTACATAATAATATGTGGGTATTTATAGTCTCCCCACATTTGTGACGTTTGTGGCCATGATTTAATCCAGATCCCCATAAATCTCCACAAAAGACGAAGTCAATTTGACTATTACAAACTTTATGAAATAAAAAAATAATAAATAAAGTTTTCTAACAACTCATGAAAACTTCATCCGCTACTTCAACCGTTAAAATATTCACTTCTGATGTTCCAAATGATCCTTCCTCAATTGAATCAGCTTGTAACACATGAAATGATGGTTGAATCGAACCTATCAAATTTTGTAGATGAAGAATGAATGTTTGTTGAATCTTCTTGGCCTTTCATCGTGTAATAGGTCAAGTTGGAACATTTGGAACACCGTGATCCTTATCATCTTCCCCCTCTTCGAAAGGATTTGTCCTCGAATAAAAAAAATCATCACCTTGCTTATATTTGATGACATACGAAAATTCTTCAATAAACTCCACCCACTTTGCATGCTTACGGTTCAGTTTGCTTTGACCCTTAAGATACTTTAAGCTTTCATGATCAGAGTGGATCACAAATTCTCTAGGCCATAAGTATTGTTGCCACACTTGCAATGTGCGAACTAAAGCAAACAATTATTTATCATAGATAGGGTAGTTTAATGCTGCCCCTTTTCACTAAAATACATTAAGGATTTTTCATCTTACATCAAAACAACACTTATGCCCATTCCACTTACATCACACTCAATTTCAAAAGTTTTATCAAAGTTAGGTAAGACAAGTAATGATGCATTGGTTAATTTCTTCTTAAGCTCATTGAATGCATTCTCTTGCATATCCCCTCATTTAAAAACAACATTATTTTTCACCAAGTCATTCAATGGTGCAGCTATGATGATAAAATCTTTTATAAATCTCCTATAGAAGCTAGTTAACCCATGAAAACTCCAAACTTCACTTGCATTTTTTGGTGTTGGCCAATCCCTGATTGCTTTAACTTTCTCTTCATCTACTTTTACTCCATTTTTACCAACCATGAAGCCAAGAAAGTTAACTTTGTTTCTCTTTTCTAAGTGTAATAAAAACTAACTTACATGCTCCACATGCTCATGCAAAGTCTTTGAATAAATTAAAATATCATCAATATACACAACAACATGCTTTCCCAAATATATCTCAAAACGTGATTCATTAAGCGCATAAATGTACTAGGAGCATTAGTTAACCCAAAAGGCATAGCAAGCCATTCATACAATCCAAACTTAGTTTTGAAAGTTGTTTTCCATTCATCTCCAACCTGCATTCTAATTCTAATTTGATGATATCCAGATTTCAAATCAATCTTTGTAAATAGACATGAACCATGCAATTCATCAAGCATATCATCTAGCCTAGGAATAGGATGTCGATACTTTACATTGATTTTGTTGATGACTCTACAATCCATGCACATGCATTACATTCCATCTTTTTTTGGCACAAATAAGACTGGTACAGAACATGGACTCAAACTCTCTCGTATATAGCCCTTCTCCATGAGCTCCTCTACTTGCCTCTAAATTTTTTTTGTCTCAATTAGGTTGACTCTATGAGCTGGCCTATAGGAATGACTGCCCCAGAATGAAATCTATTTTATGTTCAATACCTCTAATGGGAGGTAGTTCTTTAGGTACTTCATCTTGGAATATGTCCTTAAATTCTTGTAAAAGAGATTGAAACATACTAGGCAAAGACAAATTGTTATCGTTAGAGTCCAAATATCCTTCCTTGTACACAAGTACAAAGATGATTTTTTATGAAAACATTACCCTTCTAACCTCTCCAACTCTAGCCAAATAACTCACTTTCTTTCCTTTCTTTTCCATTTCATTCTTCTTTTCACTATTTTTTTCTCTCAATTATTCTTCCTCGAACTCTTTTTTTTTTCTCCAACTTTAATTTATCAGCAATTACTTCTGCAGAACTCAAAGATACAATAGTTGTTTTTCTACCATCTTTTATAAAAGAATACCTATTAAAATAACTATCATACATGACCTTCCTATCAAATTGTCAAGGTTAGCCAAACAATATGTCTCCAGCAAGCATTGGTAGCACATCACAAAAAACTTCATCTTTATATATTCTCAAAGTAAAAGATATTAAAGCTTGAGAAACCACCTTCACTGTTCCACTATCATTGAGCCATTGAAGCTTGTAAGGTTTAGGATGGTGTTGGGTTGAAATTTTCTACCTTTTGATCAGCATGGTACTTACTACATTGGTGCAACTTCCACTATCAATGACAAGACTACAAGGACTTCCCTTGACTAAACACCTTGTGTGAAATAGGTTGTCTCTTCAATCATCAACATCATTCTCTATAACATGAGTTTTAAGAAGTCTTCTTGTAACAAGTGTCAAATGACTCCCATGTTGGTCACTTTCCTCACTATCTGTGACAACTTGTCCATTCTTGATGATCTTGACTCTCTTGTTGGATAATCACGACTAGTATAACCAATTTCTTGACATTTCCAACATTTGATGTCTCTATTTCTTTCTCGAACCTCCTTGTATTCCTCCACTTTCTCTTTACCCTTGGAGGTCTCAACTTTGTTCTTTTTGTCAAGCTCATACTTACCTCTAACCATGAAATCTATCTTTTTAATATTTGCATTCTTTTTCCAAGTGTTGAAAGTAGTAGACTCTAAATCGCATACCTCTTGGAGTTCTCCTTCTCCAAAGCTAGTTGTCCTTCGATTTTGACAGCAAGGTGTAACAATTCTTGCATATCAAAGTAAGATTGTCTATCCACTTGATGAGCAAGTTTTCGATTCAACCCACCAAGGAATCTAGCCATTGTATCCTCCTTGTCTGCATCAATGCATGCTCTATTCATAAGGTCCTCCATTTCTTTCTAATATTTTTCAACACTTTTGGATCCCTGTTGCAGAGTATAGAGTTTTTGCTTGAGTACTCGAGAATAATGCTTAGGATTGTACCTTTTTCTCATTAATGTCTTCAATTCCTCCCACGTTTCAATTGGTTCTTCAAAATTTCTCCTCCACTCTGATTTCAAAGATGTCCACCATATAAGCGTAATCACAAAATTCAGCCACAACAAGCTTCAACTTTCTTTCTTTACTGAAATTGTTGCAATCGAAAACATGCTCAATTTTGCTATAATATTGCAAATACTCCTCTAGATCAGATTTCCCATAGAAAGTTGGAATTTTAAGCTTTACTCTCCCGACTCCTCTTTCTTCTCCTCTCTCATATTGGTACTCCCCTATCAATTCTTTTTGGTGCTAAAGTTTCTATACCCCTTCTTCTGCCTCTTCCTCTCCCTCGACTGAGATTTCTCCCTCTCCTAAGACTATGTCCCGCTAAAAGGGTGATATTGTATTCTTCTTCATTTTCAACTCCTTCATTCAAGAGTACTTCCCTTCCTTGATGATTACCTAAATCTATTTCAATTCGCTCCATCCGGTCTGTCAATGTTTTAATAACTTGATTCAAACGAGTAATGGTTCCGACCTATGCTTCAAACCACCTAGCTTCATTGATCTCCCCTCCATTTTCTCCATCTTGGTTCATGATTGTACAAAAGTAGTTAAACATGTTTAGGGACCTAACACACACAACTTACTGATTTTACACTCAGGGACACTCGTGTTTATTACACACAAAGGTAGACTATTTGGGAAAGTGACTAAATTATGATCAATGTAGGCTAATATATGGATAAAGCATTTCTGATAGTACCAAGCTATTCAAGGAAATTAAGATAAGTTAATTATGTACTAATACCAAAATAAAACAAGAAATGAACAAACAAACAAGGGACACAAAGATATTTTTTTGGATAGAACTGCACACTGAAAAAAAAATTCAAAAGAGAATGGTTGTGTTGAAGTTTTGAGAATGACCTAACTTTCCTTCTTAAGAATTCGGGAAAATTTAGAAGTTATCTTCAAGTGTAAATTATGAGAAAAAAAAATATCAAACACAACTGTTCCAGATTTAGATGGATTAAGAAAAAATGTGAATCGAAGTTTATTTGATTTTCAAATAAACATGCAAATGGTCTAAAATAAATGCTAAGGAGAAATATGATAAGGATTTGTTTGTTTGTTTTTTGTCTTTTTTCAAGATCAAAATGTGATCTTTAAGAAGAAAATGAGAATAAAGTAAAATGATAATGAAGAATGGTGGAAATGGTAGAAAGAAAATAAATGGACAGATTTGAAAAAAAAAACAATAGCATAAATGCACGATAAAATCAATTCTAGAGTAGGCCACAAAGATGCAACCTAGGCTCTGATACCAAATTGATAAGGCAACCCTAATCCTCATCCCAATAGCGGAACGATCCAAGCTTCTGTTAAAACAAAAAGAAATTAACATCTCCTTATATAAAATTCGAATCATCCAAGAGATAAGGCCAGAATTAGATTACCTCTTACGATTGAAGATCTAGGAGCAAGATTTGGAACCTTGTTTTAAATTGAGTCACTCCACAATCGAACTTGATCAAAGCTTGATTTGATTGAATGACTCGGATGCAATCTACCGCAAGAATTTCTTGAAACTTAGAAATGACAAAGATGATGCTCGAATTTCTAAGGGGAACGTCTCAACTTGAGGGATCAATTTCATTTATCACAAATCTGATTTTTACATAATAATTTGTGAGTATTTATTGTCTTCCCACAAAAGAAGTTAGTGACCGTGATTTAATCCCGATCCCTTAAATCTCCACAAAAAGCCAATTTGACCATTACAAACATAATAAATAAAGTTTTCTAACAACTCATGAAATGATACTTGCAACTTCATCCGCTACTTCAATCGTGCAAATATTATACACTTCTGAAGCTCCAAATGATCCTTCCTCAATTGAATCATCTTGTAACACATGAAATGATGATTGAACCGAGCCTGTTCAATTTTGTAGATGAACTATGAATGCTTGTTGAATCTTCTTGGCCTTGGATCGTGTAATAGGTCCAGTTGGAACATTTGGAACACCGTGATTCTTATAAGAACAAACCATGGATAAATCCAAGAGACTCCTTAAATCCAAACGATCTTTTCGTAGGCGTTTGCCCCCGATTCAATCGGGAGATCGAATTGATTATAGAAACATGAGTTTAATTAGTCGATTTATTAGTGAACAAGGAAAAATATTATCTAGACAGGTAAATAGATTGACCTTAAAACAGCAACGCTTAATTACTATTGCTATAAAACAAGCTCGTATTTTATCTTTGTTACCATTTCTTAATAATGAGAAACAATTTGAAAGAAGAGCGTCTATAGCTGGAACTATTGGTCGTAGAACCAGGAATAAATAGGCTTACTCTTCAATTGAATTAAAATGAAAATTCAAACTCAACCGGAGATTGATGTTTTGTTCGAAAAATCCCAAAAATCTAAATTTGATTTCGACCCATTAGAAACAAAGATTCCTCCTTCGTTTTTTCAATACAAGTTCTTGTTTCAAACAAACCATACATACACCAAATGACTTGTGAAGCGCATATCTCAAAAACATGTTATGCACATTCATGAACCCTCCCACACATTCGTGCGCATATCTCAAAGTAAGACACAAGAAAAGGACTTGTATAAAGACAAAGCAAACTAACTTAGAGTAGTTATTGTCTGAGGCTACATATTTTTATCTTTAGCCATTTGGTGAAACTTTTTGAGTACTTTTAAGATCTTAAGCAATATGGCCAACGATGCTATCAAATTCACCTATCTTCTACTCTACTCACCACCTATTTCATTTCTCATCTCCGCGAAATTCTCCATTTATTTTTGCCACTTCCTCTCTCATTTTCCATCTAAACGGGGAATCCCCTCCCCTCTCGAAGTGGGTAAAATGGACATCTTTATTCATAACCCTTAACATATTATCAATCATACATAGCATCACATTGCATATATAGGAACTTTATTCACAACTCTTAACATGTCGTCATCAAACATACATAGCATTACATTGCATATATAGGAAAACCATGGACATCATTTAACATCTTCTTTTGTTATCTTTCATAGGACATACCTGACGGTGACAAGACGTTTGCTATAAGACAATAGAAACATCTTGAGACTTCATTAATAGGCTAGTCAGCACAGAGCTTTGATATTAACTGTAACGACTCTAAATGAATAAACCTAAACAACTTTTAAAAATGTTTGAATAACTTTAGAAAATTATGATCTAAATGATTAAACCTACCTCTAAACATTATGATCTAACTTAAACAAGTTTAGGCTAATAGAATACTATTTATAATGACAGTGAGCGAAGAGATTTAAGAACAAATGTAAAAAAATCGAGGTTCGATTCTACATTCAATTTTTATTTCCCCTTTCAAAAATAATTTGACAACTTTCAACAAAGCTATCATGTTAATTCTATTCTAAGAACTACTATGGAGGATTGAGGTTGTTCACATACATCTATGCTCATTCTTTAACCTTACAAAGATCAAACATGGAGAGTATCTTATGACAATTTCAATCAAAATTCGCAGCTCATCTAGACTGTGCTTACCCTTTTAAACTTTTGATGGTTGAGTTAGTAGAAAGATGGTCTCATATCTATACCATGAATAGTTATTTTACCGATAAAAATTGACAAACCTCCTCAAGATTATCTGTTGAAAAGCTAAATATGAATATGATGCTTCATGGAATTCATATAGAAACCCTATACTTTTGGCCTTCCTCTTTTCATCCACTTCTCGGGATCCGATCGAAATCGAAAAGAGAGAAGGAGAGACAATCCAATCCGAATATTTGACTCCCAAATGAAATGACTATCTTCAAAACCTAAAGAAAACAGATCGAAATCGCAATCTGAGTGAGATCACCATAAGGAGAAGAAATCTGTGGAATAAATGTAGAGGGTGATTTAAAGCATATTGAGCTAATTAGGATGTAAAAGCAAGCAAGTAAATCTAAGAGGGAGAGAAAGTAAAATGGATCAAACTTATGAACACCTATAAGAATTACAAACCAAAACTCATATAGTCCAATGGAAATAAGAGAGGACCTAAATGGCAATGACTTGCAACGAAGAGGGAAATTGATGCCCTTGTCTCCTTTCCCTCAAATAATCGATGAATCGAAAACCTAAGGATCGGCTGAATGTGGAGGGGAGTCTCCGAAGAACAAGGAGCGGCTTCCTCTGATAAATATCACGAAAAGCTAATACTTTTGTCTTCAAAATTCAATCTACTCAATTCGATTCAGGATACATAAAGCAATTGAACAAAAATTCAAAAATTATCCTCACTCATACAACATTATAAATTGACTTATGAATATGAAACTAGAGATTCTAATATCTTGACAGCATTCCGAGTAACTCCTCAACTGGAAGTTCCACCCGAGGAAGCAGGGACCGTTGTAGCTGCTGAATCTTCTACTGGTATATGGACAACTGTGTGGACCGATAGACTTATCAGTCTTGATCGTTATAAAGAACGATGCTATGGAATCGACTCTGTTCATGGAGACGAAAATCAATATATTGTTAATATAGCTTATTCCCTAGACCAAAAAGGTTCTGTTACTAACGTGTTTACTTCCATTGTGGATAATGTATTTGGATTGGAGAGAGAAATTGGGAAATAACACAGGAATGACTTTTTGAAGTTTGGAAAGTGAACATTTGCAAGGTTGGAGTTGAGGATGGAGTTGCTAGAAATAGCACTCGATTTATAATTTATTTAAAAACTTTATTTATTATTTGAATTTCATAAGTTCTTGTATGGGTGGAAATTTACTTATCATACTTATTTTTTGGTGGACATTTGAAGGAAGCAAGGAGTAACTTACCAATCACTGTTATAACTTGCTAACTATGACCACTAATTTCTTTTAGTGGGTAATTGAAGAGTTGGTAGTATTATGGGGAGACTATAAATACCCACATATTAGTAATGTAAAAATCAAATTTTGGATGAATGAAATTGAGCTCTCAAGATGATTTTCACCTTTAGAAATTTGAGATCATTTTTACCATTTCTAAGTTTCAAGTAATTGGTTAAGTTTGAGACTTTCACCTGGATTAAGTTTTAGTGTGGAGTGACTAAATTTAGAAAAAGATTCCAAATTAAGAACAAATACGATATAATTTTTTTTTTCAAGATCTAATATGATCCTTAGGAAGAAAATGAGAACAACGTGAGAAGATGACAAAGAATTGTGGAAATTGCAGTAAGAAAATAAATGGAAAAATTTGAAGAAAAGAAAAACAATAACATAAATAAAAGATCAATTCTAGAGTAGGCCACAAACATACAACTTGGCTCTGATACCAAATTGACAAGACAGCCCTAATCTTCAGCCCAACGATTCAAGCTTTTGTTAAAGCAAGAACTCTTGAATCAAAGAAATTAACAACTACTCATACAAAATTCAGATCAACCAAGAGATAATGCTATAATTAGATTACCTCTTACGATCAAAGATCATGAAACAAGATTTGGAACGTTGTTCTAAATTGAGTCACTCCAGAATAGAACTTGATAAAGGCTTGATTTGATTGAATGGATCGGATGCAATCTACCACAAGAATTGCTTGAAACTTAGAAATGACAAAGATGATACTCGAATTTCTAAGAAGAACGTCTGAACTTGAGAGATCAATTTCATTCATCACAAATCTAATTTTTACATAATAATTTGTGGGTATTTATAGTCTCCCCACAAAAGGAGTTAGTGACCGTGATTTAATCTCGATCCCCCTTAAATCTCCACAAAAGACGAAGTCAGTTTGACCATTACAAACTTTATGAAATTAAAAATAATAAATAAAATTTCCTAACAACTCATGAAATGATGCTTGCAACTTCATCCGCTATTTCAATCGTGCAAATATTCACTTTTGAAGCTCCAAATGGTCCTTCCTCGCATTTTCCTATACACGTGTCATGGTCTCTTATTGTGATGTTGTCGTCAGCCGTATAGGGGTGCCTTGCCTTTACCTGAAATACAAGTAGCACACTGGTTGAGTATATTAAGAAATACTCAGTAAGTGACCTCACTATTGAGGTTAGAAAATGCAAACACATCCAACTCATGATATAGGGACCTATCGTTAAAAATCATCATAGGGGTGGCCTTATAGTTTTTCATCATCATAAAAGGGGAAGTAGCCCGATGTATATGTTCACATAGAATGCATAAGGTCCCTATAGTTTTTCATCTTTAAAACGTCTTTGTGATACAACCCTAAGTTCCATTCACATATTACTTTAAGTAATATATGTATATTGGTCTTCATACATTCATCATCATTAACATTAACTAAGGTTGTGTCCTAGAAAAATTATCGTCATAATGCAGCATGACATTTAAAACATGCCTTTCATCTTAATATGAAATAACGTCATATTAAGGAATTTCATAATCTTACATCTTACATCGTCATGTTGTCATGCATCATTGTCATCATACAACATCATCATATAACAACATCATATAATATCACATGGCATAATCATATAACTCAATCATGTCATCATACATCATCCATCATACATCATCATCATATAATATAGTCACAACATTATAAGTATAAAGCATAAATGACACGTGCAGGGGCCACTAGGCACGTGACGTCATACATCAAACAAGTGGTCCAACATATCCGATAGTAAGGCCACTTTTTTGGTTGACCTTAGTCGGTGTTTCCTTAAATTTGAGTACGTTCACTTTCTGTTCCTCGAAATTGCTCCAAGTATCACCCATTGTCATTTCCTATTAGAACGTCCATCTCGTTTCGTTAGTAACTAAAATTCCTTAGCTCAATTTAACTTAATTCAAGAAATTGAACTAATGACATAAAAAACAGGTCAATTTCAGCTTCCGTATGGTTGGAATGGTGGAAATTGGGCAAAATACACTTTATCGAGTGGTTTTTGAGCTGTAGAGCCAACCGAAGCCAAGTCGAGCCGAGCCGACTGAGCCGTGTAAGTTGAAGGGATTTATGGATGCAGGTGCGATACGTGGTGCAACAAGGTGCTGATGCATGTGCAGGTCGAGTTAGGTTGAGGCGCTGGTTGCCGTAGGCGCGCGAGTGGTGGGCCGTGAGGCTGGGCTGGATTTGCGGCAGGCATCTGGGCCGTGGGCCATTGGGCAGAATGAAATGATGTTGTGGATTTGGTGCAGGTGTCTGGGTTGAGGTTTATGGGCCGAGGATTGGGTTAGGTGAGAGGTTCGACGGATAAGAATGGATCGGTGGAGATGGGTTATCCGACTTTGGTGTCGCCGTCTTTCGTTCCTCCTCCATTCACTTTGAATTCTGATTGCCTCGACTCACGCTCCCACGGTGCTGTAACGTCTCTGATATACCTACAACACAAACCCATTAATATTTCAACCCGTCCCTCACTCAAATCTCGCCCCGCGACGAAGGAATATTAATGTTGAAGGTATGAAATGCGTAACACCAGGTGGAATAAACTTAAATGATAAGGGTAGTTTTATTTTTAGTTAAGTTTAGTACTTTAATATTAGTGGGTTTTGAAATTCAGTGGTCAAAACAAAAAATGAGAGGCTAAGAATTATTTTAGGGAAGAGTGGGTTTTATGGAATAGCCATATTTAGCTTTTAGAAAGCCTATAAATGAGTTTGTTTTCCATTGTAGAGAACAAAAAGTACAAAGTAATAGAAAAGAGTTTTCGGAATTCTTTGTCTCCTTGTCTCTCCCCTCTCGACATCTCCTTCACTGTTTCATGAGTGTTATTCTAACAAATTAATATCAGAGCGAGCCGAGTGAGCGTTTATTTCTACAAATTGCTATCAGAGTGAATTTTATTTCCACAAATTGGTATCAGAGCCTGGCAAATATGATAGGATAAATGCCGCTACCACGATTAACGAAGACGAACTACGAGAATTGGAGCATCCAAATGAAAGCTCTTCTCAGTTCTCTAGACGCATGGGAAGTGGTCGAAGAAGGTTTTGAAGAATCGAAGGATACCACGGGTTATACGGCGGTGTTGACTTCTGGCGATTGAGAGGAAAACGTCGATAGAGACAAACCGGCCAACGAAAAACTTTTTCGAAGAAAAAAAAATAACGGAAAACAAAGGAGAGAGGATATTTTCCTACAGCAAAAATTACGCTCTTCCATTCGACGGGAGCGTTAATTCAGATATTTCAAAAGTAAAAAACAACTAACGAAATCTAAGGAAACCATAGCTTTTATCTAACAATCTCCTCCTAAAAGCTGATCTTTGAGCGTTCTTCAAATTTTACCCACGCCAGGGACTTGGTGAAAATGTCTCCAAGTTGTTCCTCCGTTCGGATGAAATCAATCTTGATGAGCCCTCGATCTGCACGTTCTCGGATGTAGTGGAATCTGATTTCTATATGCTTGCTCCGGTCGTGCAAAACTAGATTTTTGATCAGGGAGATCGTAGCTCTGTTGTCCACGTATAGCATTGGTGGATCGCTTTCTCTTCCGATGAGTTCTTCCATCAGTCGCGCAAGCCAAACCCCCCTGTGTTGCCGCCGTCGAAGCGGCGATGTATTCTGCTTCGCAGGAAGACAAAACAACTACCTTTTGTTGATTGCCAGCAGATCGCGCCGCCTGAGAGGAAGTAGATTACGATCATCAACGTCACCGGCCATGTCACTATCACTATAGCCGACCAGCTCAAGTTTCTCCTTTCCTCTCCCTGTGCAGTATCTCACACCCCAGCCTCTGGTTCCAGCCACATAGCGTAGGATGCGCTTGACAGCCACAAAATGCTCCTCCCGAGGTGCTTCCATGAATCTACTCACGTATCCAACTGAGTAAGCAAGGTCAGGGCGTGTGTTTACACAGATAGCGCAGGCTCCCGACAATGCTGCGGTAATTGGTGGCGTTGGTGGCGTCGACTGTCGTCGCAGTGCCGGCCTTCCTTAGCTGGAGCCTGGCCTCCATTGGCGTCTTTGTAGGGTTACTGTCCGCAAGTCCAGTTGTGTCCAACAGCTTCTTCGCATACGCACTTTGGCAGATGGTGATGCTGCCGGTAGAACTCTATTGTACTTCGATGCCGAGGTAGTAGCTGAGCACGCCGAGATCGCTCATCTTGAAGTTCTTTGACATCTCCCTCTTGAACCTTTCAAGGACTTCCATGTTGCCTCCAGTGAATATGAGGTCGTCGACGTACACTCCCACGATCAGTCGCTGCTCGTCGTGGCCGTGCATGTACATGCCATGCTCAGAGGCATAGCGCTTGAACGTCAGCGACAGTAGGGTATTGTCGCCTTGTGTTTCACAACTTATCCTTTTTCGTTGCGCTTCGATTTGAAGACCCCCATTTGAGCCCTACTATGGCTCGATGTCCCGATAACATATCCTCTAGACTCTACCTCTGGTTCTCGGTGATGGATGTCATCTCCTCCTGCATCGCCTTCAGCTAGAACGGGTTCCTTTCTGCGCCGATGGCATGCAGTTCGGCCACCTCTTGTTCGAGTTCGCGCGCCGCGGCGGTGCTCGCCTCCCTTGTAAATGAACAGGATGGTTTGTTTCCCCGTTTGTTGAGATGAGAACCCATCGTACCGCTCATGCTGCTCATCCCTCTCACTGATCCAAACGAACACTTGCTCCCCTCTTACTACGCCCAAGTAGAGCTCTTCCTCGAGTTCTCAACGCACCCGCGCATTTTCTTCTACTTGAACCTGAGACCTGTGTGTTGATAGGTCGACGCTTTAACCACTTGAGCTATTCAACTTGATTGTTAATAAAGTTGGCTCCTCCGCAATGATATACCACCGATGAATTAAACCAGGCTCTAATACCACTTGTTGACTTTTGATGATTGAGTGGAAAAAGTCGACAAAGAAAAACCGGCCAAAGGAAAACTTCTTCGAAGAAAAAAAAATAACGGAAAACAAAGGAGAGAGGATATTTGCCTGAAGACTCGATGATCTTTATTTGATTCAGTTTAACGTATTTAAATTACAAACCTATCCTAAATTTAGCAGTAGTGGGGCACAAACTTGCGCCCAAATTTGGCCAAAATGGCCAGCAAAAATTACGCTCTTCCATTTGACGGGGAGCGTTAATTCAGATATTTCAAAAGTAAAAAACAACTAACAAAATCTAAGGAAACCATAGCTTCTATCTAACAGGCGGCGCAAAACAAGGCGCTAAAAGAATTACAATCAAAGGATAAGGCAGCATTATACATGCTGTTCCGGGCCGTTGACGAGTCGGCCTTTGAGAAGATTGCAAGGACAAGTACTTCAAAAGAAGCGTGGGACGCATTAGAAAAAGTGTTCAAAGGAACCGACCGAGTCAAGCAAGTGTGTCTCCAAACTCTGTGGGGCGAGTTTGAGAGCATGAAGATGAAGGAGTCAGAAAATGTATCTGACTACATTACGCGCGTACAGACCATGGCAAATCAACTAAATCGAAACGGAGAAATGTTACCCGAGACGCGGGTTGTGGAGAAGATCTTGTGGTCGTTAACCGACAACTTCGAGAATGTTGTATGTGCCATAGAAGAGTCAAAGGATCTAGCGAAGTTCACAGTCGATGAGCTCGCCGGTTCTCTCGAGGCACACGAGCAACGTAAGAAGAAGAAGGAGGAGACACTCGATTAAGCACTTCAAACCAAAGCATCAATAAAAGATGAAAAGGTACTCTACTCTCAAAATATTCAAGGTAGAGGTCGTGGAAGTCGCTGAAATGGTCGAGGTAGTCAAGACAGCATAAATGAAAAAATTTATAAGGAGAAGAGACTATCGAGCCAAGCAAATTGGCGTGGAAGAGGACGCAATCAAGGACGCAGTCAATGATATAATTCCAACATCCAGTGTTACAAATGTAAAAAATATGGCCACTATGCAAATAACTGTAACTCCGACAGATGTTACAATTGTGGCAGAATGGGTCATTATGCAAGAGATTGTCGAGCCGAAAAAAAGGTGGAAGAAGCGATCAACCTAGCCTTGGATGACGCAACAAACGGAGGCATTCTCTTGATGGCCCAAAATGAGGAGCCGAACACAAAAGGACACGGCGGCGCGAAAGACGATGGCGATAGTCGTGAGGAGGTGGAAACTGTTGGAAATAAGGTGATACGTAGTGGATTTGGTGAAAATCTTGATAGCGGAGACGAGAAAATGAAAGAAGGATGAACAACCGGATAACAGAGAGCCCTTGCTCGAAGAGAGAGAGCTCCAATGGCGGAAAAGACAATTTGAGGAAGAAAGAAGAAAGAGGATGAGAATGAAAGAGAAAATGGAAGAAGAAAAGAAAGAGTTTGGAAGAAGAAAAGAAAGAGTTAGAAATTAAGGTTGAAAGGTTAGAGAAGGAAGTGACTGAGCTGAGTGAGAGTTCTTTCTATCTCAAACAGGAGAAGGAAGAGAATGGGAAGATAATCTCTGAACTTGTGAAGAAAGTTGAAGAAGGTGTGGAGAAAGAAAATAACTTGTTAATGGAGATTGATGCTCTAGTGAACGAGCTAGTGAGGGAGGAGAAAGATATAGAGATGCTGACTCAACAGAGAGACTCACTCGACGTGAACCTGAATCGGGTCCAGCAGGAGGCAGTGAATTTACGACACACGATTGAGATAATCACTCGTGATAAAGCCGAAATGGAGGAAGCAAAATTGGAAGTAGAAAATGTCATTGTGGACTTGCGAAGGGAATTGACTAAACTGAAAGAAGCTATGACGTCTGAGTTGAGCATGGCTGAGAACGGGAGAAATGAGGAGTTGGTGTCTCAAATGAGCTATTCTCGAGAAGCTTCAAATGAAATCTCGTCAGAAAAGGACAAGCTTAGTTTGCCGCTCGAGAACAAGGAGAGAAAATTGAAGAAACTACGACTAAGCTCAAGAAAATGAAAGCGGCACAGATGAAATCATGGAATATAGCATTTAAGTTTATGAGGGAGTTTTGTTGGAATAAACTTAAATGATAAGGGTAGTTTTATTTTTAGTTAAGTTTAGTACTTTAATTTTAGTGGGTTTTTGAAATTCATTTGTAAAGGAAAAGAACAAAAGAAAAAATGAAAGGCCAAGAATTATTTTAGGGAAGAGTGAGTTTTATGGAAGAGCCATATTTAGCTTTTAGAAAGCCTATAAATTAGTTTATTTTCATTTGTAATATTTTCGATTGTAATATTTTCGATTGTAAGAGGAGCAAGAGGAACAAAAGAGCAAAGAGCAAATGTGTAGAGAACAAAAAGTACAGAACCATAGAAAAGGGTTTTCAGAATTCCTTGTCTCCTTGTCTCTCCCCTCTCGACATCTCCTTCATAGTTTCGTGAATGTTATTCTAACAAATTAATATCAGAGCGAGCCAGAGCGAGCGTTTATTTCTACAAATTGGTATCAGAGCGAATTTTATTTCTACAACACCTACCCTCTGTGTACACGAGTTTGTTTGTCGTCGATCCTCACTGGTGGCATTCCTCTGTTGAGTGTTGTACTTGCTTCGTGGTATTTTTGGCATCGTGCTTGTAAGAAAACACACAACTTTTCGTTTTCCATCGTTCTTCTTACTTGTAACATTTTAAACTCGTGAGGAAATTATATAACTGAATTTTTTTAACCTTTTCTTTCATGTTCATGCATTGTATAGTCAATTGAGTCATTTCTGATCTTTTGACGTCTCGAAATTGTGGCATGCAATGATTTTATATGAGTTTTAGGAAATCACGTCACTATCAATACCCATTTAAAATAAAAAAGGATTAAAAATCGTTTAAAATTGGCAAAAACCTATAGTTGACAAAAAATTACATATATGATGTCAACTTTAGGTGTAAATGGATACTAATAGTGACCCTAGTTTTCCACTAACCTAAAGTTGGGACCGTACACCTCACGTAACCTCTTTTATTAAAATATTCATTTAAAACATCTTCATAAAACAATGTCATGGACTTACATATTTTAGAAAAGATTTTTAAAGCAACAAAAGGAAATATTAAATAAACCAAAGTAAATAAATAAATAAAAAGACAATGTCATATACTAACTTAAGGTCTAAGAATTTAAATGCAACTACCCTATGCATGTGTCATGGTCTTTACTTGCGATGTCGTTGTCAGCCGTACAAGGGTGCCTTGCCTATAAGAAATACTTAGTAAGTGACCTCACTTAGGGAATGCAAACACATGCAACTCATGATTAGGGACTTATCATTTAAAACCATAATAGAGGTGACCTCTAGTTCGGACAAATTGGATATATAGTACTTCCGTACACACGACCTACACGTGCAAGCATGAGCCCACCAGGCGGTTCATACACCCCCTGGACCGATCATAGTTGGGCTTGTTGGTTGTAACAGGACGTTCGGAGGTACAACAAACCCTTACGTTTAGGTGATCAATAGGTATATCTCCTTAGCAAAGCATGCAAGAGAGAACTTAATTAAAATTAGGGGCGCTACAACTAGTGCGGTTTACACGTTGACCTAGGCTAAGATGTTTTCAGTAGACCCTACACCCTAAGATCGTGTCTAGATCTGAGTGCACCTAGAAACTTGAGTTAGCCTCGAGGAGCTAACCTAGAGCGTTTTGAAAATGAGAGATGAGATTTAAATTGCCCTAAGAACCTAGTAGGCCTGCATGACAACAATGGATAACTAAGGTAGTTCTTCATGATGATAGTAGTGTGACGATGTCTTCAAACCCTCCATTACAATTTTCGCTCCCACTTATGATCGACAACCAACTCAATAAAGTTGTTTCGCTCTCGGTCAATTTTCGTTTGATTGACATCAGGGTACCATCCGCGGCTTTTCGCTCGCGTTCTAGGGCAGGTTTGAAAAGCAGATTCCTCTTTCCAATATCTCAAAATTCTCTTGGGAAAGAGTATCGGGACTAGCATTGCGCAAAAAAAAGAGCCTATAGCATTTTACGTACGGGCCTAAAACTGAAACCCTAATTTGGAAACCCTAATCGGCTTTTTGGAGCACGCGTGCGAAAAAACTAAGTCTGAGTTGATATTTTTTGACTTTGTTGCGAGGAATTCTCAAATATAATGATTTCGAAATGAATGATTGACAACAAACACCTAAAAGTGGTTTTATCCCAGCAAATTTTTGTTCGACGTCAGAGTAGCATTAGTGGCTTTTCGCTGGCATTCTAGGGCAACTCTGAAAAGCTGCTTCCTCTTTCCAATATCTCAACATTCCCTTTGGAAAAAGTATCGAACTTGAATTTCGATGAAATAGCCTATAACACTATATGTACAGGGTTAAAATCAAAACCCTTATTTGGAAACACTAATCCCCTCATCAAAATTTAAGACCTTGTCTTTCTCGAACATATCACAAATATCTAACATAAGCCTAGAAAACTGCTTAACGTGATCTTGGATATCTCGACATTCCCTGGTGGAGTTATATTCTTAAGCTCTCCCAAGTGTTGACCGTGCATCGACCATCTTGAATTTCTGTGTACTTTGATCTCCACCACAACTTTGCATCATTGGCTAGATGCATTGTTGCCAACGTGACCTTCGCTTCTTCTACAACAATATTTGTGGCTTGAAAGTATTGTTTGAGGTCGAAGATAAAGTATTCTAGAGCTTTTGCATCTCGAGCTCCATAGAAGGGCTTGAGGTTTGGGACTTTTATCTTATTAAATTGTACTACACCCACAGTTGAAGTTTGGTTACCCTCCGCTCTCATGGTGAGGTTTAATTTTGCGCTTAAATCTGCCACTTCAGCTCTAACCACTCCAAGGGCTGCTCTCAATTCTTCAAACAATTTTGAGACGATCTGAACGATTGCTTGTTGGGCATTGTCTAAGCCCTCGAAGCATTCTTCCATTCAGGCAACAGAGCTCGTTAAGCTATCCCTACGCTCGAAACCACCAGCATTTGTGGCCTTGTCTTGTAGAGTCTCGACACTAATCATAACTAACTCAAGGACAGAAATTGCCTCAAGGCGGCCTGCCATCTCATATTTTCCTCAACGTTAGCGACAATCTCATTCATATGAGACTCCAGGATCCCCATTTCGTCAGGAACTTCACTCATGCAGAGTAACTGCTCTTCGATTTTAGCTAATCGGGTAGCCTGGGACTTGGCTATTTTTTTTGCAACGGTAATGTTTGTGTACTACTTTTCAAGGAGCTGATTCGACTCTAATACCACTTGTTACAATCTCACTCTTATGGCAGTGGGTCAACGATTGTGTCACACTTGTTCTAACCCAGCTAACAAGTCATTCGTGGAAAATTCAGACTTCAAGTCAACTTTGGCGTATGCTCGAGCCTCGAGTCATGTTTGAGAGAAATATTTTAGAAACTGTGAGCGAGGAAATATGTTGAAAGAAATTTGAAAGAAAGCAATGTTATAAGGTAAAAGCAAGTAGGCAACGACAACTACTTTACATTTTAAGGCATTTTAGCCCTGACGGGTGTAGACATGATTTTGGTAAACAATCATATACCCTCTTATTGACACAACATGAAATAGTAAAGTCCTATCAAGGATGAAAGCATGTAAAAGGGATTTGAAACAGACATGCGACAATGGACAACACGTCCAAGACAAGTATGATCGGGACATCCAACATGCAGTCATAGACAACACGCCTTTGGCAAGCATGACCGTGACAATCGACAACCAACACCCAAAAAGTATTTTTCTCCCGGCCAATTTTCTTTCGACTGACGTCAGGGTACCATAGGCGACTTTTCACTCTTGTTCTAGGGCAGTTTCAAAAAGCTACTTCCTCTTCCCAATATCTCAATATTCTCTTGGTGAATAGTACCAAGATTTGAATTTAAAAGAAAAAAAGCTTATAGCACTATATATACAGGCTTAAGACCAAAACCCTAATTTGGAAACCTTAAACGGGGCATTTGAAGATGGCACACGAAAAAACTTAGTCAAGGTCGATATTTTTCGACATTTTTGCGAGGAATGTTCAAATTCAATGATTTCGACAAGGATGATCGGCAAAGAACACCCAAAAATAGCTTTACTCTCGACAAATTTTCGTTCAACCGATGTCAGGGTAACATCAACAACATTTCACTCACACTTTAGGGAAGCTCCGAAATATTGATTCCTCTATTCATTATCTTAATATTCCCTTGGAAAATAATACTAGGACTTGAATTTCAAAGAAAAATAGCCTATAGCAGTGTACGTAGGGCTTAAAACCGAAATTCTAATTGGCTGTTTGAAGCACACTCGCGAAAAAACTAAGTCATGATCGATATTTTTTGACATTATTTGGAGGAACGTTCAAATTTGATGATTTCAAAAGATTGATCGGCAACCAACACCCAAAAATTGTTTCGCTCTCAGCTAATTTTTGTTCGATCGATGTTGGGGAAGCTTCAAAAAGCTGCTTCCTTTTTCCAATATCTCAATATTCCCTTTGGAAACAATACAAAGACTTGAATTAAAAAAAAAAAGAGCCAATAGTACGATACGTACGAGCTTAAAACTAAAATTGTAATTTGGAAACCCTAATGGGTTGTTTCAAGCACCTGTGCGAAAAAACTGAATCACAATCGATATTATTCGACATTGTTGTGAGGAATGTTCAAATTCGATGGTTTCGACATGCATGATCGCAAACAACACCCAAAACTTGTTTTGATCCCGACAAATTTTCGTTCGACGACATCGGGGAACCATCGAGCTCTTTCCTCACGTTCTAGGGAACCTCCGAAAAGCTGCTTTCTCTTTCCAATGTCTCCATATTCTGTTAGGAAACAATACCGAAACTTGAGTTTTGAAGAAAAACAACCTATAGTACTGAACGTACAGGCTTAATACCAAAACCCTAACTAGAAAATCATAATTGGGTCGTTTAAAGCACACGAGCAAAACGTTGATCGGCAACCAACATACAAAATTGGTTTCGCTCTTGGCCAAGTTTCATTTGACCAACGTCTGGGTACCATCCAGGACTTTTCGCTCTCATAAAACGCTAGCTACGAAAAGTTGCTTTCCTTTCCAATGTCTCAATATTCTATGGATAAACAGTACCGAAACTTGAGTTTCAAAGAAAAAGAGCCCGTAGCACTGTACGTACGGGCTTAAAACCGAAACCTAATTTGAAATTAATTAAGTCGTTTAAAGCACATGCGCATAATACCCGCTTGACGGTCCATATTTTTCTATATTGTTGTGAGGAATGTTCAAATCATATATAAAAACTTGTTTTTCAAAGAAAAAAAGCATGTAGCACTGTACGTATGGGCTTAAATCAAAACACTAATTTAGAAACCCTAATTGAGTCGTTTAAAGCATGCGTGCGAATAATCTGAGTCATAGTCGATATTTTTAGACACTATAGCAAGAAACGTTCAAATTCGATGGTTTCAACACGCATGATTGGCAAACAACACCCAAAGATGGTTTTGCTCCCTGCCAATTTTCGTTCGACAGACATCGGGGTACAAAATCCCGTGCTGGATTTCTAGTGTGAGGACAAAATCCCGTGCCTCTATTTGTTAGTGCATTTGTGGTCGACCAAACTGGTGCAAACGAGGGCCAAAATCGATTTTTGAGCTGCTTCTTTTCCTATCTTACTAAGAAAGATTTTGACGGAGACATTTTGGGCTTTGCAAGGTAGCTACTACAATAGAGAAGGCGTGCAAAATGCCGAGAAAAATTTTGTCTTAAATTCAAATTTTACACAAGCCAAAAACCCTAAATTTTATCACAGATTTCCCTATGCAAATAAAACTTCAAGGTATATCTTTTACATTTATAGGCTACTTTTTTAACACTTTGTTATCTTGGATTAGTGTTTGAGTTATTTGTTTTGAGAATAAGATCTATTACTTAATATTTTTAGATTTTACTCCTACGTCTCTCTACTAATGAACTAATCAAGACGGTTGCTTCTGAAATAGATTCAAGTTCAAATCTCACAACATCATTCATAATGTACCACCCTCAAAGTGGTGAGTGTGGTGAGTGTGTGTGAACGAACAAGAAGTATTAGTTATGAATTAGTAGTTGTAAGTCTTCTGATCGTTAGAGCCATGATGAAGATGGAAGTCCAATTAAGTTGACTGGATCTATACTATGTTTGATAGCCGTAGGAAATGGACTCCCTCCAATTTTGTCTCAAGATTGCTCGAGCAAACAAAGTTAGTGGAAATATGCTTCAAATGCACAACTTCAACTAGCCACTAATGATGAACAAGGACAGACCCTATGCTTGCAAACGGCTTCACATTCACTTCAAATTGTGACTAAGAAATGCATGTGTCCAGATGATTCTCAATGCCAAGAAGATTTCCAAAGTCAATGGTTTAAACTTGTCCAATCAAATGTACTAATAAAGTAAGCTCGAGTAGTAATCAATTATTGTATATTTCACGTGGTTTTATCATTTCATTAAAGATACAAAGCTTCCATTAAAGACCTATTATTGTATTGTTGAATAACCTTTCTCTCTATTTGAAACTATTATTTTTCTTACTAACTTGTCCAATGATATTTCATTACGTCACGAGTTTCCTCACTCTTTAATTTAATTTATTAACTTACCGCATATGATATGATATCATTTATAAAATTGGCCTTCCGCATTCACATCCGTCAAGTACGGTGTATTTTGCCAATTCTAGCATATCTAAGTGGATGACACACCAACTTTGTCATTCTAAATGCTGATGTTTCAATCTTCTCATCTCACATTCTTGAACTAAAAAATGGAAAAAAAACACAACACAAAATACTATGTTTTTTTGCCCATTCGAGTACGGTTCCATGTTTGCTCTATCGTTAAAGTCGATGGTTCAATTTCTACACTGCAAATGTTAAATTTAGATTAAAACAAATTACAAAATATTTTGAATCATATTGAAAGTATAATTTAGAAATCGTCTCTGCGAGCATTGGACAAAATGTAGTAAAAAGACCATTTCTGCTTTCCTTTGGCCAATGACTAAGTTTCTTTGCAATTTTACATAGTTTAGATCGCATGTTTCGAATCATTCAAGCTTGACATGATCGATCTTACTTATGGAGTGATTTGAATATCAAACAAGTATTTTTACATTGAGATATTTGATCAACAAGGTAATCCAAATTTTGTTTTCCCTTGCGTGATTCCTTATCAATAGGGCTAAGTTTCTTTAGAATTCTATGTAATTTAGGGTACATATTTATAATCATTCAAGCGTGACCCGATCAATCTTGCTTGTTGATTGATTTGAATCTTAAACAATTGATCTTGCTTTGAGATATTCGATCAACAAGATAATCTGAATCTTAATTTCTATTATAGAAATTCCTTATCAGTTTTTTTTTCCTTATAGGATTGCAAAATTCATGAATATTTAACATCCCCCATTATTAAGATGAAATTGTTTATAACAACACAACATTTTTTACCAAGTGTTTTCCACAACTGCTTTGGAGTTTCTTGCTAGGTTTTAGGTGTTAGAGTCTTATATTAATGGCGAGAGGTTTTTGAGAATGTTTGTTTAATCCACCACACCTAAAGATGTGTGAAAGTGCTCTATTTATAATCAAATAAATTACAAGGATATGGAAATAGTAATAAATGAAAATAACAATCAATGGAAAGATACCTATAATAGGAAGGCAAATATTAGATCTTTGCCTTATAATAAAATATCAAATATGATATATATGGTAAACTATAATTTAGTACTCAATATCCTTAACAGCTTTAATTCGGTTGGACGTTAGGCCCAGTACAATCTCCAAGAAGTAAACTACAAAAATTAAAATGAGAAAGAAGCTCTTTTGAGCTTGCCAATGGTTCCCCTTCGAGAAACCGAAAAAGAGGAACAATGGTAACCTTTTTAAAAATGACAAAAAAAATGGCACATACAAAAAATATTCGGGACGTCTATTTTTTCGTAAAAAATGGGTCAAATTCATTAATATTTAATATTTCCCACTACGAAGTTGAAAAATGCTTATCGTAACTAAATATTATCACCATGTGCTTTTCATGACCTGTCTTGGAGTTTCTTCATAAACTTAGGGGGTGCTGTGGCCTTATATTTATAGATAGAGGTTTTGAATTGGCAAGAACCTAGGCCTAGTGACATTTTTGTAGAAAAAAATACTAAATTTTAACCACAAAGAAACTCTTATGAACTTGTCAATGGTGCCCTTTTGGGAATCCATGAAAAAGCGGGCAACGGTACTTCTTCAAAAAATTGACAAAAAAAACAGCCCGAGAAAAGAACTTATATGATGTGTGTTTTTTTTCTTTAAGTATGGGTCAAATTTATCAATATTCAACAATTTCTACTATGATCTTCAAAAATGATGATCATAACTCGATTTTTTCTTCACCACATGCTTTCCATGAACGATTTTGTAGTTTCTTACTAGCTTTTGGATCTTAGTGTCTTATATTTTTTCCTAGAGGTTTTCAATCAGCTTCAATTTAGGCCTAGAACGTTCTCTAAAAAGTAAACTACGAAATAAAAATGAGAAAGAAACTCTTACGAGCTTGCCAACGATGGCCCTTTGAGAAATCGCAAAAAGGTCGCCAGCAGTACTCCTTCAAAAATGAGAAAAAAATGGCTCGAGAAAAATACTTTTGGGACGTGATTTTCTTCTCAAGAGATTGGTAAAATTCATCAAGATTTAACACTTCAAATAAAAATTTGAATTACTAATTCAGTATATTGGACCCAAATAAGAATAATAATCACCAACAAGTAGAATCTCTACGACCTTCTTCAAGCTTGAGGAAGGAATATTTTAACCACATTGTACAAAAGCACAAAGGAAAATTTTGAAATAAAAAAAAAGCATAGACACTTTACACGTAACTTGTTTTCTTCTCAACTTTGACATGCATCTGACGTATCTTTCAACCGTTTCTTTGTGTGTGAAGCCTCAATATAAATGTTTTCAATCAAAGAGAAATCATCACTGGGATACAAAATTCCTTAAGATTACAAACCAATGAAATGAAAACATCATCCAAAACTTCAAAACCGTAAAAAACACCAAAAATATCTCAATGGAATGCGAGGTGTGTATGCCCTGAACAACCAAATACATTTGAACTCTTTACTTTCTTTATCATAGAAATTGGATTTGGTAGAAGATAATTGGGAATAGCTTTGTTGAGTACAAAAGAAATTTATACACATGCTCATAGTCGTTTTTGATTGTGGGCTGAAGAATTAACCCAATAACCAACTCCACTACCGAAATAAAAATAATCAAAGTTGCAAAATATGATTTTAATACAAGATAGAATAACATAAACACATTATTAAGCTGATGTTATCTAGTTTCTTTCTCTTGCTCTCATTTGAGTTAAAATTGGCTTATGACACTTAATCTTATTTTAGGCATCATTCTCTTCTCAACTTTTCATTTGGATACTTTATCTATTAAAAATTATTAAAAAAATCAATTATCTCTATTTGAATGAAACTATTATCTAGTAAAGTAGTCATAAATGATGAGACATTTTTATAAATATTCAATCTAACAAATCTAAAGTCAATCACAATGTATTTGTTCCAACAAGTTCAAACCATTGACTTTGGGTGTCTTGGAGGAAATTTGGCTCCCCATTCGTGCAAATACAGGTGTTTGTCACATTTTTTTTAAGAATTGGAGCTTTCAATCTGTAAGCAAAGACTCTTTCCATCCCGAGTGAAGGTTGTTAAATGAAGTTTAGAGTTAGAAATGGTTGTCTAAGAACTCTGTTGGCCTAAGAAGTCAATCGAGAGAGATGGCTCAAGGCCTTCTCCACTAGCCTTTAAGCATAAACCGGTGCTTGACATCCTAATTGGACTACCACCATTGTCATGACTCCATCGACTTGAGCTGAAGCAATTGCTTCGGAAAATTTCATTGTTGTCATTTGAGACTTTGATACATCGGGTACTTTGCGGATGATATATACTGTATGAGAACGATGCATTGGACTTTGGATCTGGGTACCACCAAAAAAATTATAAAAATTATTGTTAAATAAAATTCTAGATTAATTATTTAGCGCATTTTCCTTTTCGCAAATCATACTAGTTATAAATCCAAACATATATTGAACATTATTAATATATACAGGTACCTTGCAACATAGTCTGCAATAGCTTAAACTTTTGGACAAAGTTCGGGTTTTTAATTGGAGTCCAACTGGAGTCAAGAACTCCAAAAGCTTCTGCGGGCTCTTCTTAACCTTCTCTATAATAGTAGCTACCTTGCCAAATTCTTCTTCGAGGTATCTTTTTTTTATCAAATAATGGAGCATGTTCCTCGTTACCAATTGAATATATAAATAGTAGCTAAGGCGGATGCTTAAGCATTCAATTTCTTATATAGCAAAGCTTACTACACTTTTTGGGTTAGGAAGATTTCTTCGATTAAGATATTACAAATACAAACAAAACATGCACATTATGAGCTAAATTCATTTGTAGTTAATCTTTTAATTCCATATCAGGATTTGTGGATCCAATATGTTTCCAGCAAATTTTAGATTAAGGCTCACGTTTATAGAAATAATATCATGAAAGCAAGATAAAAGCAAAACTGTTGTCAACGACTATGTTATTTCTATTCCATCTTTGTCCAATCCTGACATAATTTATCAAAAGTTTCATTATTATTTTTAGCCTCTCGACCTCGCAGTTGAAATCTCTAACAACTTTTTTTTTTCCTTTACTCTCTTTAGTCCGATAGCGTGTGGTTGAAAGAAACATGAATGCAATATTTAAGATTGTTTGATATTAAATATATGACAAACGTAGCACTGTAACGTCCGTTTCATTCATCGACAAAGGAAGTCACACTTGGCCATTTTACTCTTTCATAATTGGTATAAATGACTATGCTATTTTATGGTTTTGGAATTCTACCCTCTAACCACTTTGAAAACTCGGAGATCATTAAATGATGATGATGATGATTATCATTTTTTTTTTTTTTTGTTATTCCAATATTTATTACTTCACTCTTGAGTTAAAATTAATAATAACAATAATAAGGAGAGAAGAAAAATCTGAAGTTACGTACCACTTGTGCGCAGAAGCATACTTTGCTTCCAAATCCTTTCAAGCAGTTTGGCTTAAGGATTAAACTAACGAATTTTAAAATCATGTATAGGATTTTCGTCCTAAATTTAGAATTTAAAGCAAAATATAGTTATAACATCTCATATTTTAATTTGTTACAAGTTATTTTTACCTTATCCAGCTCGACCTTTGTTTTAATATAGACTACTACGCGCGCGACTATAAATATCGAAGAATTGTATGTTTCAATCAACCGACTTGAAATCGTTGAATTTCAAAGCGGAGCTAAAATGACACGAAAACAATTGAAAGATATTGCTCTAGCGTGTGTGTTTTTGTCTGGTTAACTTTCAAAGCCTACTCATTGCCTCTTTCAACCAGGGGAAGATGGATCATCGATGCAGCAACGGGCCAACGTGTGAAGTTGGTGTGCGTAAACTGGCCATCTCACATGCAGGCCATGCTGGCAGAGGGTCTGCACCTCCAACCGCTTGACAACATCACCGCTATGGTAGCAAAGTTGCAGTTCAATTGTGTGCGCTTGACGTACTCAATCCACATGTTCACACGCTATGCCAATTTGACCGTTCAACAATCCCTCGAGAATTTTGATATGAAAAATGCCATTGCAGGCATAACTCAAAATAATCCTTTTATGTTGAACATGACTCTTGTTGAAACTTATGGAGCTGTGGTTGATTCACTTGCAACACATGGAGTCATGGTGGTTTCAGATAACCATATAAGCCAACCACGTTGGTGCTGTAACGATGACGATGGCAATGGCTTCTTTGGAGATCGTTATTTTGATCCTCAAGAATGGCTACGAGGAATTGGCTTGGCCGCTCAAAGTCTAAAACATAAATCTCAAGTATGCTTTTTTTATT
>CM066981.1:9961625-9980045 GCA_033971965.1 Cucurbita ficifolia
TGCTTAGAAAAAATTTCTTTGTTGTCATTTTGAGACTTTGATTACATCGGGCACTTTGCGGATGATATATAAACGTATGAGAACGATTATGCATTGGAGTTTGGATCTAGGTACCACCAAAAAAAAATTATAAAAATTGTTGTTAAATAAAACTCTAGATTAATTATTTATGCGCTTTTTCCTTTTCCCAAATCATACTAGTTTATAGATCCACAAAATATATTAAAAATTATCAAAATATACAGTGTACCTTGCAACATAGTCTTGCAATAGCTGAAACTGTTTGGACAAAGTTTCGGGTTTTTAATTTGAGTCCCAATTGAGTCAAGAACTCCCCCAAAAAGCTTCTGCGCGGCTCTTCTTGACCTTCTCTATAATAGCTAGGCTACCTTGCCAAGTCCACAAATGCCCAATTCTACAATCTTTTTGTGCAAGATGAGGCGGTATTAAACAACTCATGAATCGAATCGCTTTTCTGCGTCCCTTAACCTCCCTTTTGATCATACTCCATATTCGCTTCGTGACATTGATGTTGTGGATTGTTGTTTACTCCTTGAGTTACATAATTGTTCCAATCATTTGCGTTTTTCCATTGTTCCTCGTATCTCATTTCGTAGGCTCATTGCAACCCCACCTAAATACCATAAAAAAGATATATTATTATTTTGTTAATGTGTAATATTATAGAAGTCTTCTAATGCTCGAGTATAGTTTCATGAATGTGAGACAATTTTTTTTGATGTGGTACGTACTGTTGGTTTTGTTGGTGAAGCGTTGAGCAACTAAACTAAGACCTTGTAGCCATTCTTGAGGGTCAAAATTGCGATTCCCAAAGAAAGCCATTGCCATCGTTAAGAGAGCAACACCATCTTGGCTGGCTAATGTGGTTGTCTGCAATCACCATTAAGCCCACTTGCTCCAAGGACATCAACAACAGCTTCATAGGCTTCAACAATAGTCTTGTTCAGCACGAAAGGATTATGTTGAGCCAATCCAGCTTTTGCTTGTTTTATATCAAGAAGGTCAAAATTTACACAATTAAACCTCAATTTTATTGCCTCATCTGCTAGTTCTTTTAATGGCCTGTGGTTGAGACCTTCCGCTAGCATGCTTTGTGTGTGGGAAGGCCAATTCACGCACACAAGCTTTACTCGACGCCCGCTTGCCGAATCAATTATCCATCTTCCTTTCGTTGACAATGGTAAAGAATAAACGAATGGAGATAAAAACACAAATAATTGGGCTAGAAAAAGGATAGCCTGAAAAGTTCTTGTCATTTTCTTTTGACTTTCAATTGATATCCTCTTGTTGGACTGTGGTGAGAGGAATGTCCCAAACATTGCTTTTGTTTTATATATATATATATATATATATATTCATATACTCTTTATTACGTTCAAATTTGTTCAAATTTGTTCAAAGTTTGTTGGGACGGTAACACATGTATTTTCCCTAAATTTGGAAGCTTTACTTATAATTTCTTGCAAATTCGTTAACCATCCATAAATGTTGCTAACAAACTAGTTAAGTCAAGAAACTTGCTGTCAACAAAAAGTAATATGTTGAGCGTGTCCTTTTTTTTTCTTCGAGGTTTCTTTTTTTATCAAATATTGGAGCATGTTCCTCGTTACAAATTGAATATAAAAAATAGTAGCTAAGGCGGATGCTTAAGCATTCAATTTCTTATATAGCAAAGCTTACTACACTTTTTGGGTTAGGAAGATTTCTTCGATTAAGATATTACAAATACAAACAAAACATGCACATTATTATTTCGTTCTCCATATAAAATTTCAACCTCACTCTTACCTTGTTTGTTTCTACCTTTCTATCTTTTTTTCTCCCTTTAACAAAATAAAAAATAATGTAGATTATTTCGTTCTCCATTTAACTAATATTTTAGCCAATACACATACCTGAGAATCATTATTTAACAACCTAAAATCACAAATTCAAGTTTAAAAAGGCAATATACCTCCCTCTAATTTTTTTTTTCTTTATTTGAATTTTTCATTTTAATGTGTATCACATTTCGAAAGAATTAGTGGAGTCGTTTCATTTTTGTATCAAGAACGAAGAGGTTCAAGAGATAAAAGAATTAAGGATACCCACGAGACAAGATTAGAAAATTTTAAATCTAAAAACTAAATACACCTCAATCATCCAAAATTTATGAGCTAAATTCATTTGTAGTTAATCTTTTAATTCCATATCAGGATTTGTGGATCCAATATGTTTCCAGCAAATTTTAGATTAAGGCTCACGTTTATAGAAATAATATCATGAAAGCAAGATAAAAGCAAAACTGTTGTCAACCACTATGTTATTTCTATTCCATCTTTGTCCAATCCTGACATAATTTATCAAAAGTTTCATTATTATTTTTAGCCTCTCGACCTCGCAGTTGAAATCTCTAACAACTTTTTTTTTGCCTTTACTCTCTTTAGTCCGATAGCGTGTGGTTGAAAGAAACATGCATGCAATATTTAAGATGGTTTGATATTAAATATATGACAAACGTAGCAGTGTAACGTCCGTTTCATTCATCGACAAAGGAAGTCACACTTGGCCATTTTACTCTTTCATAATTGGTATAAATGACTATGCTATTTTATGGTTTTTGGAATTCTACCCTCTAACCACTTTGAAAACTCGGAGATCATTAAATGATGATGATGATGATTATCATTTTTTTTTTTTTTTTTTTTATTCCAATATTTATTACTTCACTCTTGAGTTAAAATTAATAATAACAATAATAAGGAGAGAAGAAAAATCTGAAGTTACGTACCACTTGTGCGCAGAAGCATACTTTGCTTCCAAATCCTTTCAAGCAGTTTGGCTTAAGGATTAAACTAACGAATTTTAAAATCATGTATAGGATTTTCGTCCTAAATTTAGAATTTAAAGCAAAATATAGTTAGAACATCTCATATTTTAATTTGTTACAAGTTATTTTTACCTTATCCAGCTCGACCTTTGTTTTAATATAGACTACTACGCGCGACTATAAATATCGAAGAATTGTATGTTTCAATCAACCGACTTGAAATCGTTGAATTTCAAAGCGGAGCTAAAATGACACGAAAACAATTGAAAGATATTGCTCTAGCGTGTGTTTTTGTCTGGTTAACTTTCAAAGCCTACTCATTGCCTCTTTCAACCAGGGGAAGATGGATCATCGATGCAGCAACGGGCCAACGTGTGAAGTTGGTGTGCGTAAACTGGCCATCTCACATGCAGGCCATGCTGGCAGAGGGTCTGCACCTCCAGCCGCTTGACAACATCACCGCTATGGTAGCAAAGTTGCAGTTCAATTGTGTGCGCTTGACTTACTCAATCCACATGTTCACACGCTATGCCAATTTGACCGTTCAACAATCCCTCGAGAATTTTGATATGAAAAATGCCATTGCAGGCATAACTCAAAATAATCCTTTTATGTTGAACATGACTCTTGTTGAAACTTATGGAGCTGTGGTTGATTCACTTGCAACACATGGAGTCATGGTGGTTTCAGATAACCATATAAGCCAACCACGTTGGTGCTGTAACGATGACGATGGCAATGGCTTCTTTGGAGATCGTTATTTTGATCCTCAAGAATGGCTACGAGGAATTGGCTTGGCCGCTCAAAGTCTAAAACATAAATCTCAAGTATGCTTTTTTTATTTCTTTTTTCTTTTTCAAACTTTTAAAACTATGGAAATATGAGTGATACGATAGTACAAATTTTAAGTTTTGTAACTTGGTCTATCTCAAATTTTTTTTCTTTTTTTCTTTTTGTTCACGAGTTCACAAGCATGCACAAGCAATATCGTATTGTAGGATGGTACAGTCTTCTCCTTCACAGTCATACCCTTGAACATAGCAAATCTTAAGTTATTTATTTTAGGTGATGATAAATTTTTATCCACGGTTCCACAATAGTGTGGATAATTGTTTACTTTGGGCATAAACGCGTTGTGTCTTTGTTCTTGGTTTGATCTAAGAGGTTTCATAGCATGGAGATAATTTGTCCTCCCTTATATCATGGATCCTTCTATTTCCTCACCAATGTGGAGGTTTGATAGCATTTTCCATGGATGCATTAAACACTTTCTAAATCGTAGAATATAATTGAAACCAACGGTGAAGTTGGATCAAATAACTTTATTCAATGAAGCATTATTAAAGATTATGTTTTGAACGATTCCATGATAATAAATATGCAAAAGGTGATAGCAATGAGCTTGAGAAACGAACTGCGAGGACCAAACCAGAATGTTGACAAGTGGTTTCAGTACATGAGCCAAGGAGCTAAGCTTATTCATCAAATCAACCCAAATGCACTAGTGGTGGTTTCTGGGCTAAGCTACGACACTGATCTCTCAGCTTCTTGAAGAACAAATCTTTGGGGTTTAACTTAGACAGCAAACTCGTATTTGAGGCTCACTTATACTCCTTCACAAACAACATGGGCGAGTCGTGGACATCGAAGCCATTAAAACACATTTTGTGCGAACGTTAACCAAGGATTTGAAGACCGAGCTGGATTTCTAGTGAGAGGACAAAATCCCGTGCCTCTATTTGTTAGTGAATTTGGGATCGACCAAACTGGTGCAAACGAGGGCCAAAATCGATTTTTTAAGCTGCTTCTTTTCCTATCTTACTGAGAATGATTTTGACTGGGGATTGTGGGCTTTGCAAGGTAGCTACTACTATAGAGAAGGCGTGTGAAAAATGCTGAGGAAACTTTTGGAGTCTTAAATTCGAATTTTACGCAAGCCAAAAACCCTAAATTTCATCAAAGATTTCAGCTTATGCAAACAAAACTTCAAGGTATGTCTTTTTACACTTATAGGTTAATTTTCTAACCCTTTGTCTTCTTGGATTAGTTTTTCCTTCATTTGTTTTGAGAATAAGATCTATTACTTACTATTTTAGGATTTTACTCCTCTGTCTTCCTACTAATGAAATAATCAAGACCGTTGCTTCTAGCACAGATCCAAGTTCAAATCTCACAACATCATACATAATGTACCATCCTCAAAGTGGTGACTGCGTGAGAACGAACAAGAAGTATCAGTTAAGAATTAGTAGTTGTAAGACTTCTAATCGTTGGAGCCATGATGAAGATGGAGGTCCAATTAAGTTGACTGGATCTATACTATGTTTGAAAGCCGTAGGAGATGGACTCCCTCCAATTTTTTCTCAAGATTGTTCGAGCAAACAAAGTTCTTGGAAATATGCTTCAAATGCCAAACTTCAACTGGCCACTAATGATGAACAAGGACAGACCCTGTGCTTGCAAAAGGGCTTCACATTCACTTCAAATTGTGACTAAGAAGTGCATGTGTCGAGATGATTCTCAATGCTAAGAAGATCCCCAAAGTCAGTGGTTTAAGTTTGTCCATGTACTTATAAAGTAAGCTCGAGTAGTAATTATATTATTGTATATTAAACGTGGTCTTATTCATTTCATTAAAGACCTATTACTGTATTGTTGAACGATCTTTCCCTCTATTTGAAAACTATTATTTTTCTTACTAACTTGTCCAATGATATTCAATTACGTCATGAGTTTCCTCACTCTTTAATTTAATTTGTTAACTTACCGCATATCATATGACATGATATCATTTATAAAAATTGGCCTTCCGCATTCACATCCCTCAAGTACGGTGTATTTTGCCAATTTTAGCATACCTAAGTGGATGACACGCCAACTTTGTCATTCTAAATGCTGATGTTTCAATCTTCTCATCTCTCATTCTTGAACTAAAAAAGGGGGGAAAATACACAACACAGAATACTATGTTTTTTTGCCCATTCCAGTACGATTCCATGTTTGCTCTATCGCTAAAGTCGATGGTTCAATTTCTACACTGCAAATGTTAAATTTAGATTAAAACAAATTACAAAATATTTTGAATCATATTGGAAGTATAATTTAGAAATCTTGTGTGTATGCATTGGACAAAATGAAAATTTCCTTAAAAGGCGAAGCCACATCATTTTAAAGGAAGAAGTAAAAAAAAAAATTCTCTAAATTGTGATACATTCACTACCAAAAATTTCAGCCCGTAATGTCAAGCATTGTCATCGAACTCACATGATGATGGTTTCAAAACTGCCATCTTTCCCGTGTCATCGCAGGATGTGATGGAAGTTGGGGTATGATGATAGTTAAAAAGAGTAACATCAAAACAATTTGTCTGCGTGTGTTTACGACAATAGTAAGATACAATATAAGTTGAGAACTGCCATCTTTCTGGATGTCATCATAAGTGCACGATGATTGTTAGGTAAAATGTTAGTTTAGAACTTGTCAATGATGCTGCTTTCAGAAACTACCAAAAAATAGTAGCCAGTGGTACCCCCTTTAAAACATGAAGGAAGAATGGCCCGAGAATTCTTGGATGGTAACAAATTTTTTTGTGGACGATAATCTTGAATTATTGTATTTCATTAATGTAGTTTAAGACTTTTTATTTACTCTAAGGTTACACGCGAATTATGCTCATAAACTATGAAAATTACACCTCTTGAAATGCCTTATGGAAGGTCAAAGATTTTCATTTTTGAGGGTATATAAAACCATTTATGTTTTCTTTGTAAATTAAACCTCGAAAATGTAGTAGAAAGACCATTTATGCTTTCCTTTAGCAAATGGCTAAGTTTCTTTTCAATTTTACGTATTTTAGAATGCACGTTTCGAATCATTCAAGCTTGACATGATCGATCTTGCTTGTCGAGTGATTTGAATCTCAAAAAAGTATTTTTACATTGAGATATTTGATGAACAAGGTAATCCAAATTTTGTTTTCCCTTGGAGTGATTCCTTATCAATAGGGCTAAGTTTCTTTAAAATTCTATGTAATTTAGGTTACATATTTATAATCATTCAAGCTTGACCAGATCAATCTTGCTTGTGGATTGATTTGAATCTCAAACAATTGATCTTGCCTTAAGATATTCGATCAACAAGATAATCCGAATCTTAATTTCTATTATAGAAATTCCTTATCAGTTTTTTTTCCCTTATAGGATTGCAAAATTCATGAATATTTAACATTCCCCACTATGAAGGTTAAATTTTTTATAACAACACAACATTTTTTACCAAGTGTTTTCCACAACTGCTTTGGAGTTTCTTGCTAGGTTTTGGGTGTTAGAGTCTTATATTAGTTGCAAGAGGTTTTAATTCGGCTGGACGTTAGGCCCCGTACAATCTCCAAGAAGTAAACTACAAAAATTAAAATGAGAAAGAAGCTCTTTTGAGCTTGCCAATGGTTCCCCTTCGAGAAACCGAAAAAAGAGGGACAATGGTACCCTTTTTAAAAATGACAAAAAAATGGCACATACAAAAACGTCTATTTTTCGTAAAAGATGGGTCAAATTCATTAATATTTAATATTCCCCACTACGAAGTTGAAAAATGTTTATCGTAACTAAATATTATCACCACGTGCTTTTCATGACATGTCTTGGAGTTTCTTCATAAACTTTGGGTGTTGTGGCCTTATATTTATGGATAGAGGTTTTGAATTGGCAAGAACCTAGGCCTAGTTAAATTTTTGAAGAAAAAAACTACTAAATTTTAACCCGAAAGAAAGTCTTATGAACTTGTTAACGGTGCCCTTTTGAGAATTCATGAAAAAGCGGGCAGCGGTACTTCTTCAAAAAATTGACGAAAAAACGGCCCGAGAAAAGAACTTATATGACGTGTGCTTTTTTCTTGAAGTATGGGTCAAATTTATCAATATTCAACGATTTCCACTATGATCTTCAAAAATGATGATCATAACTCGGTTTTTTTTTTTCACCACATGCTTTCCACGAACGGTTTTGTAGTTTCTTACTAGCTTTTGAATCTTAGTGTCTTATATTTTTTCATACAGGTTTTCAGTCGGTTTTAATTTAGGCCTAGAATGTTCTCTAAAAAGTAAACTACGAAATTAAAACGAGAAAGAAACTCTTACCAGCTTGCCAATGATGCACCTTTGAAAAATCGCAAAAAAAAGGTCGCCAGCAGTACTCCTTTAAAAATGACAAAAAAATGGCTCGAGAAATATACTTTTGGGACGTGATTTTCTTCTCAAGAGATTGGTAAAATTCATCAATATTTAACACTTGATATAAAAATTTGACATACTAATTCACCAACAAGTAGAATCTCTACGACTTACTTCAGGCTGGAGGAAGGAATAATTTTAACCACATTGTACCAAACCACAGGAAATTTTCGAAATCCAAGAGAAGCATAGGCACCTTACACGTAACTTGTTTTCTTTTCAACTTTGACCTGCATCTAACGTAAGGCACCACAACTCGTTCTCCACCTCTTTCAACCGTTTCTTCGTGTGTGAAGCCTCAATATAAATGTTTTCAATCAAAGAGAAATCATCATTGGGATACAAAATTCCTGAAGATTACAAACAAAAGAAAATGAAAACATCATCCAAAACTTCAAAACCGTAAAAGCACCAAAGACATCTCGATGGAAAGCGAGGTTTGTATGCCCTAAACCACCAAATACATTTGAAGTCTTTACTTTCTTTATCATAGAAATTGGATTTGGTAGAAGATAATTGGGAATAGCTTTGTTGAGTACAAAAGAAATTTATACACATGCTCATAGTAGTTTTTTGACTATGGGCGGAAGAATTAACCCAATAACTAACTCTACTGACGAAATAAAAATAATCAAAGTTGCAAAAATGATTTGAATACAAGATAAAACAACATAGACACATTATTAAGCTGTTGTTATCTAGTTTTTTTTTCTCTTGCTCTTATTTGAGTTAAAATTGACTTATGACACTTAATCTTATTTTAGGCATTTGAGTTAAATTTGGGTTA
The DNA here is from genome assembly GCA_033971965.1 of Cucurbita ficifolia. NCBI lineage: Eukaryota > Viridiplantae > Streptophyta > Magnoliopsida > Cucurbitales > Cucurbitaceae > Cucurbita > Cucurbita ficifolia. The sequence continues at coordinate 9,970,470 of CM066981.1, forward strand.
TGACACTTAATCTTATTTTAGGCATCACTCTGTTCTCCACTTTTAATTTGAATACTTTACCTATTTAAAATTATTAAAAAAAAATCAATTATCTCTATTTGAATGAAACTATTATCTAGTAGAGTAGTCATAAATGATGAGACATTTTTTATAAATATTCCATCGTCCAAATATAAAGTCAGTCACAACGTGTTTGTTCCAACAAGTGCAAACCATTGACTTTGGGTGTCTTGGAGGCAATTTGGCTCCCCATTCGTGCAAATACAGGTGTTTGTCACAATTTTTGAAGAATTTGAGCTTCCAATCTGTAAGCAAAGACTCTTTCTGTCTTCAGTGAAGGTTGCTAAATGAAGTTTAGAGTTAGAAATGGTTGTCCAAGAACTCTGTTGGCCTAAGCAGTCAATTGAGAGAGAGGGCTCAAGGCCTTCTCCACTAGACTTTAAGCATAAACCGGTGCTTGACATCCTAATTGGACTACCACCATTGTCATGACTCCATCGACTTGAGCTGACGCAATTGCTTAGGAAAATTTCTTTGTTGTCATTTGAGACTTTGATACATCGGGCACTTTGCGGATGATATATAACGTATGAGAACGATGCATTGGAGTTTGGATCTAGGTACCACCAAAAAAAATTATAAAAATTGTTGTTAAATAAAACTCTAGATTAATTATTTAGCGCTTTTTCCTTTTCCCAAATCATACTAGTTATAGATCCAAAAATATATTAAAAATTATCAATATATACAGGTACCTTGCAACATAGTCTGCAATAGCTGAAACTTTTGGACAAAGTTCGGGTTTTTAATTTGAGTCCAATTGGAGTCAAGAACTCCAAAAGCTTCTGCGGGCTCTTCTTGACCTTCTCTATAATAGTAGCTACCTTGCCAAGTCCACAATGCCCAATCTAAATCTTTTTGTGCAAGATGAGCGGTAAAACAACTCATGAATCGATTTTCTGCGTCGTTAACCTCCCTTTGATCATACCCATATTCGCTGACAAACAAAGGAAATGGGTTTGATCCTTCCATCACAAATCCAGCATGGTCTACGAAGCCATTGATAATATTTGCGCAAATATTGTTTAGTGGTTGGTGTAGAAATTTACTCTCAGAATCTCCACTAAAGGAATACAAGTGCACCTCAAAAACCAACTTGTTGTCTAATGTTCTTACGTTCAAGGGCTTTCTCTTTTAAGCATCGAAGATCATTATCATAATTTAGGCCAGAAACAATCACTAAAACATTTGAGTTGATGTTGTGGATTGTTGTTACTCCTTGAGTTACATAATTGTTCCAATCATTTGCGTTTTCCATTGTTCCTCGTATCTCATTTCGTAGGCTCATTGCAACCACCTAAATACCATAAAAAGATATATTATTATTTTGTTAATGTAATATTATAGAAGTCTTCTAATGCTCGAGTATAGTTTCATGAATGTGAGACAATTTTTTTGATGTGGTACGTACTGTTGGTTTGTTGGTGAAGCGTTGAGCAACTAAACTAAGACCTTGTAGCCATTCTTGAGGGTCAAAATTGCGATTCCCAAAGAAGCCATTGCCATCGTTAAGAGAGCAACACCATCTTGGCTGGCTAATGTGGTTGTCTGCAATCACCATTAAGCCACTTGCTCCAAGGACATCAACAACAGCTTCATAGGCTTCAACAATAGTCTTGTTCAGCACGAAAGGATTATGTTGAGCCAATCCAGCTTTTGCTTGTTTTATATCAAGAAGGTCAAAATTCTCTTCAACTGTCCTATTTGCATAGCGAGTGAACATGTGGGTTGCATACGTGAGTCGTACACAATTAAACCTCAATTTTATTGCCTCATCTGCTAGTTCTTTTAATGGCCTGTGGTTGAGACCTTCCGCTAGCATGCTTTGTGTGTGGGAAGGCCAATTCACGCACACAAGCTTTACTCGACGCCCGCTTGCCGAATCAATTATCCATCTTCCTTTCGTTGACAATGGTAAAGAATAAACGAATGGAGATAAAAAACACAAATAATTGGGCTAGAAAAAGGATAGCCTGAAAAGTTCTTGTCATTTTCTTTTGACTTTCAATTGATATCCTCTTGTTGGACTGTGGTGAGAGGAATGTCCCAAACATTGCTTTTGTTTTATATATATATATATATATATATATTCATATACTCTTTATTACGTTCAAATTTGTTCAAATTTGTTCAAAGTTTGTTGGGACGGTAACACATGTATTTTCCCTAAATTTGGAAGCTTTACTTATAATTTCTTGCAAATTCGTTAACCATCCATAAATGTTGCTAACAAACTAGTTAAGTCAAGAAACTTGCTGTCAACAAAAGTAATATGTTGAGCGTGTCTTTTTCTTCGAGGTTTCTTTTTTTATCAAATATTGGAGCATGTTCCTCGTTACAAATTGAATATAAAAATAGTAGCTAAGGCGGATGCTTAAGCATTCAATTTCTTATATAGCAAAGCTTACTACACTTTTTGGGTTAGGAAGATTTCTTCGATTAAGATATTACAAATACAAAACAAAACATGCACATTATTATTTCGTTCTCCATATAAAATTTCAACCTCACTCTTACCTTGTTTGTTTCTACCTTTCTATCTTTTTTTCTCCCTTTAACAAAATAAAATAATGTAGATTATTTCGTTCTCCATTTAACTAATATTTTAGCCAATACACATACCTGAGAATCATTATTTAACAACCTAAAATCACAAATTCAAGTTTAAAAAAGGCAATACCTCCCTCTAATTTTTTTTCTTTATTTGAATTTTTCATTTTAATGTGTATCACATTTCGAAAGAATTAGTGGAGTCGTTTCATTTTTGTATCAAGAACGAAGAGGTTCAAGAGATAAAAGAATTAAGGATACCCACGAGACAAGATTAGAAAATTTTAAATCTAAAAACTAAATACACCTCAATCATCCAAAATTTATGAGCTAAATTCATTTGTAGTTAATCTTTTAATTCCATATCAGGATTTGTGGATCCAATATGTTTCCAGCAAATTTTAGATTAAGGCTCACGTTTATAGAAATAATATCATGAAAGCAAGATAAAAGCAAAACTGTTGTCAACCACTATGTTATTTCTATTCCATCTTTGTCCAATCCTGACATAATTTATCAAAAGTTTCATTATTATTTTTAGCCTCTCGACCTCGCAGTTGAAATCTCTAACAACTTTTTTTTTTGCCTTTACTCTCTTTAGTCCGATAGCGTGTGGTTGAAAGAAACATGCATGCAATATTTAAGATGGTTTGATATTAAATATATGACAAACGTAGCAGTGTAACGTCCGTTTCATTCATCGACAAAGGAAGTCACACTTGGCCATTTTACTCTTTCATAATTGGTATAAATGACTATGCTATTTTATGGTTTTGGAATTCTACCCTCTAACCACTTTGAAAACTCGGAGATCATTAAATGATGATGATGATGATTATCATTTTTTTTTTTTTTTGTTATTCCAATATTTATTACTTCACTCTTGAGTTAAAATTAATAATAACAATAATAAGGAGAGAAGAAAAATCTGAAGTTACGTACCACTTGTGCGCAGAAGCATACTTTGCTTCCAAATCCTTTCAAGCAGTTTGGCTTAAGGATTAAACTAACGAATTTTAAAATCATGTATAGGATTTTCGTCCTAAATTTAGAATTTAAAGCAAAATATAGTTAGAACATCTCATATTTTAATTTGTTACAAGTTATTTTTACCTTATCCAGCTCGACCTTTGTTTTAATATAGACTACTACGCGCGACTATAAATATCGAAGAATTGTATGTTTCAATCAACCGACTTGAAATCGTTGAATTTCAAAGCGGAGCTAAAATGACACGAAAACAATTGAAAGATATTGCTCTAGCGTGTGTTTTTGTCTGGTTAACTTTCAAAGCCTACTCATTGCCTCTTTCAACCAGGGGAAGATGGATCATCGATGCAGCAACGGGCCAACGTGTGAAGTTTGGTGTGCGTAAACTGGCCATCTCACATGCAGGCCATGCTGGCAGAGGGTCTGCACCTCCAGCCGCTTGACAACATCACCGCTATGGTAGCAAAGTTGCAGTTCAATTGTGTGCGCTTGACTTACTCAATCCACATGTTCACACGCTATGCCAATTTGACCGTTCAACAATCCCTCGAGAATTTTGATATGAAAAATGCCATTGCAGGCATAACTCAAAATAATCCTTTTATGTTGAACATGACTCTTGTTGAAACTTATGGAGCTGTGGTTGATTCACTTGCAACACATGGAGTCATGGTGGTTTCAGATAACCATATAAGCCAACCACGTTGGTGCTGTAACGATGACGATGGCAATGGCTTCTTTGGAGATCGTTATTTTGATCCTCAAGAATGGCTACGAGGAATTGGCTTGGCCGCTCAAAGTCTAAAACATAAATCTCAAGTATGCTTTTTTTATTTCTTTTTTTCTTTTTCAAACTTTTAAAACTATGGAAATATGAGTGATACGATAGTACAAATTTTAAGTTTTGTAACTTGGTCTATCTCAAAATTTTTTTTCTTTTTTTCTTTTTGTTCACGAGTTCACAAGCATGCACAAGCAATAATCGTATTGTAGGATGGTACAGTCTTCTCCTTCACAGTCATACCCTTGAACATAGCAAATCTTAAGTGTTATTTTAGGTGATGATAAATTTTTATCCACGGTTCCACAATAGTGTGGATAATTGTTTACTTTGGGCATAAACGCGTTGTGTCTTTGTTCTTGGTTTGATCTAAGAGGTTTCATAGCATGGAGATAATTTGTCCTCCCTTATATCATGGATCCTTCTATTTCCTCACCAATGTGGAGGTTTGATAGCATTTTCCATGGATGCATTAAACACTTTCTAAATCGTAGAATATAATTGAAACCAACGGTGAAGTTGGATCAAATAACTTTATTCAATGAAGCATTATTAAAGAGATTATGTTTTGAACGATTCCATGATAATAAATATGCAAAAGGTGATAGCAATGAGCTTGAGAAACGAACTGCGAGGACCAAACCAGAATGTTGACAAGTGGTTTCAGTACATGAGCCAAGGAGCTAAGCTTATTCATCAAATCAACCCAAATGCACTAGTGGTGGTTTCTGGGCTAAGCTACGACACTGATCTCAGCTTCTTGAAGAACAAATCTTTGGGGTTTAACTTAGACAGCAAACTCGTATTTGAGGCTCACTTATACTCCTTCAAAAACAACATGGGCGAGTCGTGGACATCGAAGCCATTAAACACATTTTTGTGCGAACGTTAACCAAGGATTTGAAGACCGAGCTGGATTTCTAGTGAGAGGACAAAATCCCGTGCCTCTATTTGTTAGTGAATTTGGGATCGACCAAACTGGTGCAAACGAGGGGCCAAAATCGATTTTTAAGCTGCTTCTTTTCCTATCTTACTGAGAATGATTTTGACTGGGGATTGTGGGCTTTGCAAGGTAGCTACTACTATAGAGAAGGCGTGAAAAATGCTGAGGAAACTTTTGGAGTCTTAAATTCGAATTTTACGCAAGCCAAAAACCCTAAATTTCATCAAAGATTTCAGCTTATGCAAACAAAACTTCAAGGTATGTCTTTTACACTTATAGGTTAATTTTCTAACCCTTTGTCTTCTTGGATTAGTTTTTCCTTCATTTGTTTTGAGAATAAGATCTATTACTTACTATTTTAGGATTTTACTCCTCTGTCTTCCTACTAATGAAATAATCAAGACCGTTGCTTCTAGCACAGATCCAAGTTCAAATCTCACAACATCATACATAATGTACCATCCTCAAAGTGGTGACTGCGTGAGAACGAACAAGAAGTATCAGTTAAGAATTAGTAGTTGTAAGACTTCTAATCGTTGGAGCCATGATGAAGATGGAGGTCCAATTAAGTTGACTGGATCTATACTATGTTTGAAAGCCGTAGGAGATGGACTCCCTCCAATTTTTTCTCAAGATTGTTTCGAGCAAACAAAGTTCTTGGAAATATGCTTCAAATGCCAAACTTCAACTGGCCACTAATGATGAACAAGGACAGACCCTGTGCTTGCAAAGGGCTTCACATTCACTTCAAATTGTGACTAAGAAGTGCATGTGTCGAGATGATTCTCAATGCCAAGAAGATCCCCAAAGTCAGTGGTTTAAGCTTGTCCAATCAAATGTACTTATAAAGTAAGCTCGAGTAGTAATTATATTATTGTATATTAAACGTGGTCTTATTCATTTCATTAAAGACCTATTACTGTATTGTTGAACGATCTTTCCCTCTATTTGAAACTATTATTTTTTTCTTACTAACTTGTCCAATGATATTCAATTACGTCATGAGTTTCCTCACTCTTTAATTTAATTTGTTAACTTACCGCATATCATATGACATGATATCATTTATAAAATTGGCCTTCCGCATTCACATCCCTCAAGTACGGTGTATTTTGCCAATTTTAGCATACCTAAGTGTGGATGACACGCCAACTTTGTCATTCTAAATGCTGATGTTTCAATCTTCTCATCTCCCATTCTTGAACTAAAAAAGGGGGGGAAAAATACACAACACAGAATACTATGTTTTTTTTTGCCCATTCCAGTACGATTCCATGTTTGCTCTATCGCTAAAGTCGATGGTTCAATTTCTACACTGCAAATGTTAAATTTAGATTAAAACAAATTACAAAATATTTTGAATCATATTGGAAGTATAATTTAGAAATCTTGTGTGTATGCATTGGACAAAATGAAAATTTCCTTAAAAGGCGAAGCCACATCATTTTAAAGGAAGAAGTAAAAAAAAAAATTCTCTAAATTGTGATACATTCACTACCAAAATTTCAGCCCGTAATGTCAAGCATTGTCATCGAACTCACATGATGATGTTTTTCAAAAACTGCCATCTTTCCCGTGTCATCGCAGGATGTGATGGAAGTTGGGGTATGATGATAGTTAAAAAGAGTAACATCACAAAACAATTGTCTGCGTGTGTTTACGACAATAGTAAGATACAATATCAGTTGAGAACTGCCATCTTTCTGGATGTCATCATAAGTGCACGATGATTGTTAGGTAAAATGTTAGTTTAGAACTTGTCAATGATGCTGCTTTCAGAAACTACCAAAAAAAAGTAGCCAGTGGTACCCCCTTTAAAACATGAAGGAAGAATGGCCCGAGAATTCTTGGATGGTAACAAATTTTTTTGTGGACGATAATCTTGAATTATTGTATTTCATTAATGTAGTTTAAGACTTTTTATTTACTCTAAGGTTACACGCGAATTATGCTCATAAACTATGAAAATTACACCTCTTGAAATGCCTTATGGAAGGTCAAAGATTTTCATTTTTGAGGGTATATAAAACCATTTTATGTTTTCTTTGTAAATTAAACCTCGAAAATGTAGTAGAAAAGACCATTTATGCTTTCCTTTAGCAAATGGCTAAGTTTCTTTTCAATTTTACGTATTTTAGAATGCACGTTTCGAATCATTCAAGCTTGACATGATCGATCTTGCTTGTCGAGTGATTTGAATCTCAAAAAAGTATTTTTACATTGAGATATTTGATGAACAAGGTAATCCAAATTTTGTTTTCCCTTGGAGTGATTCCTTATCAATAGGGCTAAGTTTCTTTAAAATTCTATGTAATTTAGGTTACATATTTATAATCATTCAAGCTTGACCAGATCAATCTTGCTTGTGGATTGATTTGAATCTCAAACAATTGATCTTGCCTTAAGATATTCGATCAACAAGATAATCCGAATCTTAATTTCTATTATAGAAATTCCTTATCAGTTTTTTTTTCCCTTATAGGATTGCAAAATTCATGAATATTTAACATTCCCCCACTATGAAGGTTAAATTTTTTTATAACAACACAACATTTTTTACCAAGTGTTTTCCACAACTGCTTTGGAGTTTCTTGCTAGGTTTTTGGGTGTTAGAGTCTTATATTAGTTGCAAGAGGTTTTAATTCGGCTGGACGTTAGGCCCCCGTACAATCTCCAAGAAGTAAACTACAAAAATTAAAATGAGAAAGAAGCTCTTTTGAGCTTGCCAATGGTTCCCCTTCGAGAAACCGAAAAAAAAAAGAGGGACAATGGTACCCTTTTTAAAAATGACAAAAAAATGGCACATACAAAAACGTCTATTTTTCGTAAAAGATGGGTCAAATTCATTAATATTTAATATTCCCCACTACGAAGTTGAAAAATGTTTATCGTAACTAAATATTATCACCACGTGCTTTTCATGACATGTCTTGGAGTTTCTTCATAAACTTTGGGTGTTGTGGCCTTATATTTATGGATAGAGGTTTTGAATTGGCAAGAACCTAGGCCTAGTTAAATTTTTTGAAGAAAAAAACTACTAAATTTTAACCCGAAAGAAAGTCTTATGAACTTGTTAACGGTGCCCTTTTGAGAATTCATGAAAAAGCGGGCAGCGGTACTTCTTCAAAAAATTGACGAAAAAACGGCCCGAGAAAAAAAGAACTTATATGACGTGTGCTTTTTTCTTGAAGTATGGGTTTTTTTTTTTTTCCACCACATGCTTTCCACGAACGGTTTTGTAGTTTTCTTACTAGCTTTTGAATCTTAGTGTCTTATATTTTTTCATACAGGTTTTCAGTCGGTTTTAATTTAGGCCTAGAATGTTCTCTAAAAAGTAAACTACGAAATTTAAAACGAGAAAAGAAACTCTTACCAGCTTGCCAATGATGCACCTTTGAAAAATCGCAAAAAAAAGGTCGCCAGCAGTACTCCTTTAAAAAATGACAAAAAAATGGCTCGAGAAATATACTTTTGGGACGTGATTTTCTTCTCAAGAGATTGGTAAAATTCATCAATATTTAACACTTGATATATAAAAATTTGACATACTAATGTCACAACAAGTAGAAATCTCTACGACTTACTTCAGGCTGGAGGAAGGAATAATTTTTAACCACATTGTACCAAAACCACAGGAAATTTTCGAAATCCAAGAGAAGCATAGGCCACCTTACACGTAACTTGTTTTCTTTTCAACTTTGACCTGCATCTAACGTAAGGCACCACAACTCGTTCTCCACCTCTTTCAACCGTTTCTTCGTGTGTGAAGCCTCAATAGAAATGTTTTCAATCAAAGAGAAATCATCATTGGGATACAAAATTCCTGAAGATTACAAACAAAAGAAAAAATGAAAACATCATCCAAAACTTCAAAAACCGTAAAAGCACCAAAGACATCTCGATGGAAAGCGAGGTTTGTATGCCCTAAACCACCAAATACATTTGAAGTCTTTACTTTCTTTAATCATAGAAATTGGGATTTGGTAGAAGATAATTGGGAATAGCTTTTGTTGAGTACAAAGAGAAATTTATACACATGCTCATAGTAGTTTTTGACTATGGCGGATGGGCGGAAGAATTAACCCAATAACTAACTCTACTGACGAAATAAAAATAATCAAAGTTGCAAAAATGATTTGAATACAAGATAAAACAACATAGACACATTATTAAGCTGTTGTATCTAGTTTTTTTTTCTCTTGGCTCTTATTTGAGTTAAAATTGACTTATGACACTTAATTCTTATTTTAGG
>CM066981.1:9980145-9994154 GCA_033971965.1 Cucurbita ficifolia
TTGATACATCGGGGGGGTCACTTGTGGCTGATGATATATAACGTATGATAACCGATTGCATTGGAGTTTTGGATCTAGGTACCACATACTAGTTATAGATCCAAAAATATATTAAAAATTATCAATATATACAGGTACCTTGCAACATAGTCTGCAATAGCTGAAACTTTTGGACAAAGTTCGGGTTTTTTAATTTGAGTCCAATTGGAGTCAAGAACTCCAAAAAGCTTCTGCGGGCTCTTCTTTTGACTTGACCTTCTCTATAATAGTAGCTACCCTTGCCAAGTCCACAATGCCCAATCTAAATCTTTTTGTGCAAGATGAGCGGGTAAAACAAACACAACTCATGAATCGATTTTCTGCGTCGTTAACCTCCCTTTGATCATACCCATATTCGCTGACAAACAAAGGAAATGGGTTTGATCCTTCCATCACAAAAATCCAGCATGGTCTACGAAGCCATTGATAATATTTGCGCAAATATTGTTTAGTGGTTGGTTGGTGAAACAATCACTAAAAACATTTGAGTTGATGTTGTGGATTGTTGTTACTCCTTGAGTTACATAATTGTTCCAATCATTTGCGTTTTCCATTGTTCCTCGTATCTCATTTCGTAGGCTCATTGCAACCACCTAAATACCATAAAAAGATATATTATTATTTTGTTAATGTAATATTATAGAAGTCTTCTAATGCTCGAGTATAGTTTCATGAATGTGAGACAATTTTTTTTGATGTGGTACGTACTGTTGGTTTGTTGGTGAAGCGTTTGAGCAACTAAACTAAGACCTTGTAGCCATTCTTGAGGGTCAAAATTGCGATTCCCAAAGAAGCCATTGCCATCGTTAAGAGAGCAACACCATCTTGGCTGGCTAATGTGGTTGTCTGCAATCACCATTAAGCCACTTGCTCCAAGGACATCAACAACAGCTTCATAGGCTTCAACAATAGTCTTGTTCAGCACGAAAGGATTATGTTGAGCCAATCCAGCTTTTGCTTGTTTTATATCAAGAAGGTCAAAATTCTCTTCAACTGTCCTATTTGCATAGCGAGTGAACATGTGGGTTGGGTTGCATACGTGAGTCGTACACAATTAAACCTCAATTTTATTGCCTCATCTGCTAGTTCTTTTAATGGCCTGTGGTTGAGACCTTCCGCTAGCATGCTTTGTGTGTGGGAAGGCCAATTCACGCACACAAGCTTTACTCGACGCCCGCTTGCCGAATCAATTATCCATCTTCCTTTCGTTGACAATGGTAAAGAATAAACGAATGGAGATAAAAACACAAATAATTGGGCTAGAAAAAGGATAGCCTGAAAAGTTCTTGTCATTTTCTTTTGACTTTCAATTGATATCCTCTTGTTGGACTGTGGTGAGAGGAATGTTCCCAACATTGCTTTTGTTTTATATATATATATATATATATATATATTCATATACTCTTTATTACGTTCAAATTTGTTCAAATTTGTTCAAAGTTTGTTGGGACGGTAACACACGTATTTTCCCTAAATTTGGAAGCTTTACTTATAATTTCTTGCAAATTCGTTAACCATCCATAAATGTTGCTAACAAACTAGTTAAGTCAAGAAACTTGCTGTCAACAAAAGTAATATGTTGAGCGTGTCTTTTTCTTCGAGGTTTCTTTTTTTATCAAATATTGGAGCATGTTCCTCGTTACAAATTGAATATAAAAATAGTAGCTAAGGCGGATGCTTAAGCATTCAATTTCTTATATAGCAAAGCTTACTACACTTTTTGGGTTAGGAAGATTTCTTCGATTAAGATATTACAAATACAAACAAAACATGCACATTATTATTTCGTTCTCCATATAAAATTTCAACCTCACTCTTACCTTGTTTGTTTCTACCTTTCTATCTTTTTTTCTCCCTTTAACAAAATAAAATAATGTAGATTATTTCGTTCTCCATTTAACTAATATTTTAGCCAATACACATACCTGAGAATCATTATTTAACAACCTAAAATCACAAATTCAAGTTTAAAAAGGCAATACCTCCCTCTAATTTTTTTTCTTTATTTGAATTTTTCATTTTAATGTGTATCACATTTCGAAAGAATTAGTGGAGTCGTTTCATTTTTGTATCAAGAACGAAGAGGTTCAAGAGATAAAAGAATTAAGGATACCCACGAGACAAGATTAGAAAATTTTAAATCTAAAAAACTAAATACACCTCAATCATCCAAAATTTATGAGCTAAATTCATTTGTAGTTAATCTTTTAATTCCATATCAGGATTTGTGGATCCAATATGTTTCCAGCAAATTTTAGATTAAGGCTCACGTTTATAGAAATAATATCATGAAAGCAAGATAAAAGCAAAACTGTTGTCAACCACTATGTTATTTCTATTCCATCTTTGTCCAATCCTGACATAATTTATCAAAAGTTTCATTATTATTTTTAGCCTCTCGACCTCGCAGTTGAAATCTCTAACAACTTTTTTTTTGCCTTTACTCTCTTTAGTCCGATAGCGTGTGGTTGAAAGAAACATGCATGCAATATTTAAGATGGTTTGATATTAAATATATGACAAACGTAGCAGTGTAACGTCCGTTTCATTCATCGACAAAGGAAGTCACACTTGGCCATTTTACTCTTTCATAATTGGTATAAATGACTATGCTATTTTATGGTTTTGGAATTCTACCCTCTAACCACTTTGAAAACTCGGAGATCATTAAATGATGATGATGATGATTATCATTTTTTTTTTTTTTGTTATTCCAATATTTATTACTTCACTCTTGAGTTAAAATTAATAATAACAATAATAAGGAGAGAAGAAAAATCTGAAGTTACGTACCACTTGTGCGCAGAAGCATACTTTGCTTCCAAATCCTTTCAAGCAGTTTGGCTTAAGGATTAAACTAACGAATTTTTTTAAAATCATGTATAGGATTTTCGTCCTAAATTTAGAATTTAAAGCAAAATATAGTTAGAACATCTCATATTTTAATTTGTTACAAGTTATTTTTACCTTATCCAGCTCGACCTTTGTTTTAATATAGACTACTACGCGCGACTATAAATATCGAAGAATTGTATGTTTCAATCAAACCGACTTGAAATCGTTGAATTTCAAAGCGGAGCTAAAATGACACGAAAACAATTGAAAGATATTGCTCTAGCGTGTGTTTTTTGTCTGGTTAACTTTCAAAGCCTACTCATTGCCTCTTTCAACCAGGGGAAGATGGATCATCGATGCAGCAACGGGCCAACGTGTGAAGTTGGTGTGCGTAAAACTGGCCATCTCACATGCAGGCCATGCTGGCAGAGGGTCTGCACCTCCAGCCGCTTGACAACATCACCGCTATGGTAGCAAAGTTGCAGTTCAATTGTGTGCGCTTGACTTACTCAATCCACATGTTCACACGCTATGCCAATTTGACCGTTCAACAATCCCTCGAGAATTTTGATATGAAAAATGCCATTGCAGGCATAACTCAAAATAATCCTTTTATGTTGAACATGACTCTTGTTGAAACTTATGGAGCTGTGGTTGATTCACTTGCAACACATGGAGTCATGGTGGTTTCAGATAACCATATAAGCCAACCACGTTGGTGCTGTAACGATGACGATGGCAATGGCTTCTTTGGAGATCGTTATTTTGATCCTCAAGAATGGCTACGAGGAATTGGCTTGGCCGCTCAAAGTCTAAAACATAAATCTCAAGTATGCTTTTTTTATTTCTTTTTTCTTTTTCAAACTTTTAAAACTATGGAAATATGAGTGATACGATAGTACAAATTTTAAGTTTTGTAACTTGGTCTATCTCAAATTTTTTTTTTTTTTTTTTTTTTTTTTTTGTTCACGAGTTCACAAGCATGCACAAGCAATATCGTATTGTAGGATGGTACAGTCTTCTCCTTCACAGTCATACCCTTGAACATAGCAAATCTTAAGTGTTATTTTAGGTGATGATAAATTTTTATCCACGGTTCCACAATAGTGTGGATAATTGTTTACTTTGGGCATAAACGCGTTGTGTCTTTGTTCTTGGTTTGATCTAAGAGGTTTCATAGCATGGAGATAATTTGTCCTCCCTTATATCATGGATCCTTCTATTTCCTCACCAATGTGGAGGTTTGATAGCATTTTCCATGGATGCATTAAACACTTTCTAAATCGTAGAATATAATTGAAACCAACGGTGAAGTTGGATCAAATAACTTTATTCAATGAAGCATTATTAAAGATTATGTTTTGAACGATTCCATGATAATAAATATGCAAAAGGTGATAGCAATGAGCTTGAGAAACGAACTGCGAGGACCAAACCAGAATGTTGACAAGTGGTTTCAGTACATGAGCCAAGGAGCTAAGCTTATTCATCAAATCAACCCAAATGCACTAGTGGTGGTTTCTGGGCTAAGCTACGACACTGATCTCAGCTTCTTGAAGAACAAATCTTTGGGGTTTAACTTAGACAGCAAACTCGTATTTGAGGCTCACTTATACTCCTTCACAAACAACATGGGCGAGTCGTGGACATCGAAGCCATTAAACACATTTTGTGCGAACGTTAACCAAGGATTTGAAGACCGAGCTGGATTTCTAGTGAGAGGACAAAATCCCGTGCCTCTATTTGTTAGTGAATTTGGGATCGACCAAACTGGTGCAAACGAGGGCCAAAATCGATTTTTAAGCTGCTTCTTTTCCTATCTTACTGAGAATGATTTTGACTGGGGATTGTGGGCTTTGCAAGGTAGCTACTACTATAGAGAAGGCGGCGTGAAAAATGCTGAGGAAACTTTTGGAGTCTTAAATTCGAATTTTACGCAAGCCAAAAACCCTAAATTTCATCAAAGATTTCAGCTTATGCAAACAAAACTTCAAGGTATGTCTTTTACACTTATAGGTTAATTTTCTAACCCTTTGTCTTCTTGGATTAGTTTTTCCTTCATTTGTTTTGAGAATAAGATCTATTACTTACTATTTTAGGATTTTACTCCTCTGTCTTCCTACTAATGAAATAATCAAGACCGTTGCTTCTAGCACAGATCCAAGTTCAAATCTCACAACATCATACATAATGTACCATCCTCAAAGTGGTGACTGCGTGAGAACGAACAAGAAGTATCAGTTAAGAATTAGTAGTTGTAAGACTTCTAATCGTTGGAGCCATGATGAAGATGGAGGTCCAATTAAGTTGACTGGATCTATACTATGTTTGAAAGCCGTAGGAGATGGACTCCCTCCAATTTTTTCTCAAGATTGTTCGAGCAAACAAAGTTCTTGGAAATATGCTTCAAATGCCAAACTTCAACTGGCCACTAATGATGAACAAGGACAGACCCTGTGCTTGCAAAGGGCTTCACATTCACTTCAAATTGTGACTAAGAAGTGCATGTGTCGAGATGATTCTCAATGCCAAGAAGATCCCCAAAGTCAGTGGTTTAAGCTTGTCCAATCAAATGTACTTATAAAGTAAGCTCGAGTAGTAATTATATTATTGTATATTAAACGTGGTCTTATTCATTTCATTAAAGACCTATTACTGTATTGTTGAACGATCTTTCCCTCTATTTGAAACTATTATTTTTTCTTACTAACTTGTCCAATGATATTCAATTACGTCATGAGTTTCCTCACTCTTTAATTTAATTTGTTAACTTACCGCATATCATATGACATGATATCATTTATAAAATTGGCCTTCCGCATTCACATCCCTCAAGTACGGTGTATTTTGCCAATTTTAGCATACCTAAGTGGATGACACGCCAACTTTGTCATTCTAAATGCTGATGTTTCAATCTTCTCATCTCCCATTCTTGAACTAAAAAAGGGGGGAAAAACACAACACAGAATACTATGTTTTTTTTGCCCATTCCAGTACGATTCCATGTTTGCTCTATCGCTAAAGTCGATGGTTCAATTTCTACACTGCAAATGTTAAATTTAGATTAAAAAACAAATTACAAAATATTTTTGAATCATATTGGAAGTATAATTTAGAAATCTTGTGTGTATGCATTGGACAAAATGAAAATTTCCTTAAAAGGCGAAGCCACATCATTTTAAAGGAAGAAGTAAAAAAAAAATTCTCTAAATTGTGATACATTCACTACCAAAATTTCAGCCCGTAATGTCAAGCATTGTCATCGAACTCACATGATGATGGTTTCAAAACTGCCATCTTTCCCGTGTCATCGCAGGATGTGATGGAAGTTGGGGTATGATGATAGTTAAAAAGAGTAACATCAAAACAATTGTCTGCGTGTGTTTACGACAATAGTAAGATACAATATAAGTTGAGAACTGCCATCTTTCTGGATGTCATCATAAGTGCACGATGATTGTTAGGTAAAATGTTAGTTTAGAACTTGTCAATGATGCTGCTTTCAGAAACTACCAAAAAAAAGTAGCCAGTGGTACCCCCTTTAAAACATGAAGGAAGAATGGCCCGAGAATTCTTGGATGGTAACAAATTTTTTTGTGGACGATAATCTTGAATTATTGTATTTCATTAATGTAGTTTAAGACTTTTTATTTACTCTAAGGTTACACGCGAATTATGCTCATAAACTATGAAAATTACACCTCTTGAAATGCCTTATGGAAGGTCAAAGATTTTCATTTTTGAGGGTATATAAAACCATTTATGTTTTCTTTGTAAATTAAACCTCGAAAATGTAGTAAAAAGACCATTTATGCTTTCCTTTAGCAAATGGCTAAGTTTCTTTTCAATTTTACGTATTTTAGAATGCACGTTTCGAATCATTCAAGCTTGACATGATCGATCTTGCTTGTCGAGTGATTTGAATCTCAAAAAAGTATTTTTACATTGAGATATTTGATGAACAAGGTAATCCAAATTTTGTTTTCCCTTGGAGTGATTCCTTATCAATAGGGCTAAGTTTCTTTAAAATTCTATGTAATTTAGGTTACATATTTATAATCATTCAAGCTTGACCAGATCAATCTTGCTTGTGGATTGATTTGAATCTCAAACAATTGATCTTGCCTTAAGATATTCGATCAACAAGATAATCCGAATCTTAATTTCTATTATAGAAATTCCTTATCAGTTTTTTTTTCCCTTATAGGATTGCAAAATTCATGAATATTTAACATTCCCCACTATGAAGGTTAAATTTTTTATAACAACACAAACATTTTTTACCAAGTGTTTTCCACAACTGCTTTGGAGTTTCTTGCTAGGTTTTGGGTGTTAGAGTCTTATATTAGTTGCAAGAGGTTTTAATTCGGCTGGACGTTAGGCCCCGTACAATCTCCAAGAAGTAAACTACAAAAATTAAAATGAGAAAGAAGCTCTTTTGAGCTTGCCAATGGTTCCCCTTCGAGAAACCGAAAAAAGAGGGACAATGGTACCCTTTTTAAAAATGACAAAAAAATGGCACATACAAAAACGTCTATTTTTCGTAAAAGATGGGTCAAATTCATTAATATTTAATATTCCCCACTACGAAGTTGAAAAATGTTTATCGTAACTAAATATTATCACCACGTGCTTTTCATGACATGTCTTGGAGTTTCTTCATAAACTTTGGGTGTTGTGGCCTTATATTTATGGATAGAGGTTTTGAATTGGCAAGAACCTAGGCCTAGTTAAATTTTTGAAGAAAAAAACTACTAAATTTTAACCCGAAAGAAAGTCTTATGAACTTGTTAACGGTGCCCTTTTGAGAATTCATGAAAAAGCGGGCAGCGGTACTTCTTCAAAAAATTGACGAAAAAAAAAACGGCCCGAGAAAAGAACTTATATGACGTGTGCTTTTTTCTTGAAGTATGGGTCAAATTTATCAATATTCAACGATTTCCACTATGATCTTCAAAAATGATGATCATAACTCGGTTTTTTTTTTCACCACATGCTTTCCACGAACGGTTTTGTAGTTTCTTACTAGCTTTTGAATCTTAGTGTCTTATATTTTTTCATACAGGTTTTCAGTCGGTTTTAATTTAGGCCTAGAATGTTCTCTAAAAAGTAAACTACGAAATTAAAACGAGAAAGAAACTCTTACCAGCTTGCCAATGATGCACCTTTGAAAAATCGCAAAAAGGTCGCCAGCAGTACTCCTTTAAAAATGACAAAAAAATGGCTCGAGAAATATACTTTTGGGACGTGATTTTCTTCTCAAGAGATTGGTAAAATTCATCAATATTTAACACACTTGATATAAAAATTTGACATACTAATTCACCAACAAGTAGAATCTCTACGACTTACTTCAGGCTGGAGGAAGGAATAATTTTAACCACATTGTACCAAACCACAGGAAATTTTTCGAAATCCAAGAGAAGCATAGGCACCTTACACGTAACTTGTTTTCTTTTCAACTTTGACCTGCATCTAACGTAAGGCACCACAACTCGTTCTCCACCTCTTTCAACCGTTTCTTCGTGTGTGAAGCCTCAATATAAATGTTTTCAATCAAAGAGAAATCATCATTGGGATACAAAATTCCTGAAGATTACAAACAAAAGAAAATGAAAACATCATCCAAAACTTCAAAACCGTAAAAGCACCAAAGATATCTCGATGGAAAGCGAGGTTTGTATGCCCTAAACCACCAAATACATTTGAAGTCTTTACTTTCTTTATCATAGAAATTGGATTTGGTAGAAGATAATTGGGAATAGCTTTGTTGAGTACAAAAGAAATTTATACACATGCTCATAGTAGTTTTTGACTATGGGCGGAAGAATTAACCCAATAACTAACTCTACTGACGAAATAAAAATAATCAAAGTTGCAAAAATGATTTGAATACAAGATAAAACAACATAGACACATTATTAAGCTGTTGTTATCTAGTTTTTTTCTCTTGCTCTTATTTGAGTTAAAATTGACTTATGACACTTAATCTTATTTTAGGCATTTGAGTTAAATTTGGGTTATGACACTTAATCTTATTTTAGGCATCACTCTGTTCTCCACTTTTAATTTGAATACTTTACCTATTTAAAATTATTAAAAAAAATCAATTATCTCTATTTGAATGAAACTATTATCTAGTAGAGTAGTCATAAATGATGAGACATTTTTATAAATATTCCATCGTCCAAATATAAAGTCAGTCACAACGTGTTTGTTCCAACAAGTGCAAACCATTGACTTTGGGTGTCTTGGAGGCAATTTGGCTCCCCATTCGTGCAAATACAGGTGTTTGTCACAATTTTTGAAGAATTTGAGCTTCCAATCTGTAAGCAAAGACTCTTTCTGTCTTCAGTGAAGGTTGCTAAATGAAGTTTAGAGTTAGAAATGGTTGTCCAAGAACTCTGTTGGCCTAAGCAGTCAATTGAGAGAGAGGGCTCAAGGCCTTCTCCACTAGACTTTAAGCATAAACCGGTGCTTGACATCCTAATTGGACTACCACCATTGTCATGACTCCATCGACTTGAGCTGACGCAATTGCTTAGGAAAATTTCTTTGTTGTCATTTGAGACTTTGATACATCGGGCACTTTGCGGATGATATATAACGTATGAGAACGATGCATTGGAGTTTGGATCTAGGTACCACCAAAAAAATTATAAAAATTGTTGTTAAATAAAACTCTAGATTAATTATTTAGCGCTTTTTCCTTTTCCCAAATCATACTAGTTATAGATCCAAAAATATATTAAAAATTATCAATATATACAGGTACCTTGCAACATAGTCTGCAATAGCTGAAACTTTTGGACAAAGTTCGGGTTTTTAATTTGAGTCCAATTGGAGTCAAGAACTCCAAAAGCTTCTGCGGGCTCTTCTTGACCTTCTCTATAATAGTAGCTACCTTGCCAAGTCCACAATGCCCAATCTAAATCTTTTTGTGCAAGATGAGCGGTAAAACAACTCATGAATCGATTTTCTGCGTCGTTAACCTCCCTTTGATCATACCCATATTCGCTGACAAACAAAGGAAATGGGTTTGATCCTTCCATCACAAATCCAGCATGGTCTACGAAGCCATTGATAATATTTGCGCAAATATTGTTTTAGTGGTTGGTGTAGAAATTTACTCTCAGAATCTCCACTAAAGGAATACAAGTGCACCTCAAAAACCAACTTGTTGTCTAATGTTCTTACGTTCAAGGGCTTCTCTTTTAAGCATCGAAGATCATTATCATAATTTAGGCCAGAAACAATCACTAAAACATTTGAGTTGATGTTGTGGATTGTTGTTACTCCTTGAGTTACATAATTGTTCCAATCATTTGCGTTTTCCATTGTTCCTCGTATCTCATTTCGTAGGCTCATTGCAACCACCTAAATACCATAAAAAGATATATTATTATTTTGTTAATGTAATATTATAGAAGTCTTCTAATGCTCGAGTATAGTTTCATGAATGTGAGACAATTTTTTTGATGTGGTACGTACTGTTGGTTTGTTGGTGAAGCGTTGAGCAACTAAACTAAGACCTTGTAGCCATTCTTGAGGGTCAAAATTGCGATTCCCAAAGAAGCCATTGCCATCGTTAAGAGAGCAACACCATCTTGGCTGGCTAATGTGGTTGTCTGCAATCACCATTAAGCCACTTGCTCCAAGGACATCAACAACAGCAGCTTCATAGGCTTCAACAATAGTCTTGTTCAGCACGAAAGGATTATGTTGAGCCAATCCAGCTTTTGCTTGTTTTATATCAAGAAGGTCAAAATTCTCTTCAACTGTCCTATTTGCATAGCGAGTGAACATGTGGGTTGCATACGTGAGTCGTACACAATTAAACCTCAATTTTATTGCCTCATCTGCTAGTTCTTTTAATGGCCTGTGGTTGAGACCTTCCGCTAGCATGCTTTGTGTGTGGGAAGGCCAATTCACGCACACACAAGCTTTACTCGACGCCCGCTTTGCCGAATCAATTATCCATCTTCCTTTCGTTGACAATGGTAAAGAATAAACGAATGGAGATAAAAACACAAATAATTGGGCTAGAAAAAGGATAGCCTGAAAAGTTCTTGTCATTTTCTTTTGACTTTCAATTGATATCCTCTTGTTGGACTGTGGTGAGAGGAATGTCCCAAACATTGCTTTTGTTTTATATATATATATATATATATATATATATTCATATACTCTTTATTACGTTCAAATTTGTTCAAATTTGTTCAAAGTTTGTTGGGACGGTAACACATGTATTTTCCCTAAATTTGGAAGCTTTACTTATAATTTCTTGCAAATTCGTTAACCATCCATAAATGTTGCTAACAAACTAGTTAAGTCAAGAAACTTGCTGTCAACAAAAGTAATATGTT
This sequence comes from Cucurbita ficifolia, assembly GCA_033971965.1. Taxonomy (NCBI): domain Eukaryota; kingdom Viridiplantae; phylum Streptophyta; class Magnoliopsida; order Cucurbitales; family Cucurbitaceae; genus Cucurbita; species Cucurbita ficifolia. Next base: position 9,991,386 of record CM066981.1, read on the forward strand.
GAGCGTGTCTTTTTCTTCGAGGTTTCTTTTTTTATCAAATATTGGAGCATGTTCCTCGTTACAAATTGAATATAAAAATAGTAGCTAAGGCGGATGCTTAAGCATTCAATTTCTTATATAGCAAAGCTTACTACACTTTTTGGGTTAGGAAGATTTCTTCGATTAAGATATTACAAATACAAACAAAACATGCACATTATTATTTCGTTCTCCATATAAAATTTCAACCTCACTCTTACCTTGTTTGTTTCTACCTTTCTATCTTTTTTTCTCCCTTTAACAAAATAAAATAATGTAGATTATTTCGTTCTCCATTTAACTAATATTTTAGCCAATACACATACCTGAGAATCATTATTTAACAACCTAAAATCACAAATTCAAGTTTAAAAAGGCAATACCTCCCTCTAATTTTTTTTCTTTATTTGAATTTTTCATTTTAATGTGTATCACATTTCGAAAGAATTAGTGGAGTCGTTTCATTTTTGTATCAAGAACGAAGAGGTTCAAGAGATAAAAGAATTAAGGATACCCACGAGACAAGATTAGAAAATTTTAAATCTAAAAACTAAATACACCTCAATCATCCAAAATTTATGAGCTAAATTCATTTGTAGTTAATCTTTTAATTCCATATCAGGATTTGTGGATCCAATATGTTTCCAGCAAATTTTTAGATTAAGGCTCACGTTTATAGAAATAATATCATGAAAGCAAGATAAAAGCAAAACTGTTGTCAACCACTATGTTATTTCTATTCCATCTTTGTCCAATCCTGACATAATTTATCAAAAGTTTCATTATTATTTTTAGCCTCTCGACCTCGCAGTTGAAATCTCTAACAACTTTTTTTTGCCTTTACTCTCTTTAGTCCGATAGCGTGTGGTTGAAAGAAACATGCATGCAATATTTAAGATGGTTTGATATTAAATATATGACAAACGTAGCAGTGTAACGTCCGTTTCATTCATCGACAAAGGAAGTCACACTTGGCCATTTTACTCTTTCATAATTGGTATAAATGACTATGCTATTTTATGGTTTTGGAATTCTACCCTCTAACCACTTTGAAAACTCGGAGATCATTAAATGATGATGATGATGATTATCATTTTTTTTTTTTTTGTTATTCCAATATTTATTACTTCACTCTTGAGTTAAAATTAATAATATAACAATAATAAGGAGAGAAGAAGAAAAAATCTGAAGTTACGTACCACTTGTGCGCAGAAGCATACTTTGCTTCCAAATCCTTTCAAGCAGTTTGGCTTAAGGATTAAACTAACGAATTTTAAAATCATGTATAGGATTTTCGTCCCTAAATTTAGAATTTAAAGCAAAATATAGTTAGAACATCTCATATTTTAATTTGTTACAAGTTATTTTTACCTTATCCAGCTCGACCTTTGTTTTAATATAGACTACTACGCGCGACTATAAATATCGAAGAATTGTATGTTTCAATCAACCGACTTGAAATCGTTGAATTTCAAAGCGGAGCTAAAATGACACGAAAACAATTGAAAGATATTGCTCTAGCGTGTGTTTTTGTCTGGTTAACTTTCAAAGCCTACTCATTGCCTCTTTCAACCAGGGGAAGATGGATCATCGATGCAGCAACGGGCCAACGTGTGAAGTTGGTGTGCGTAAACTGGCCATCTCACATGCAGGCCATGCTGGCAGAGGGTCTGCACCTCCAGCCGCTTGACAACATCACCGCTATGGTAGCAAAGTTGCAGTTCAATTGTGTGCGCTTGACTTACTCAATCCACATGTTCACACGCTATGCCAATTTGACCGTTCAACAATCCCTCGAGAATTTTGATATGAAAAATGCCATTGCAGGCATAACTCAAAATAATCCTTTTATGTTGAACATGACTCTTGTTGAAACTTATGGAGCTGTGGTTGATTCACTTGCAAACACATGGAGTCATGGTGGTTTCAGATAACCATATAAGCCAACCACGTTGGTGCTGTAACGATGACGATGGCAATGGGCTTCTTTGGAGATCGTTATTTTGATCCTCAAGAATGGCTACGAGGAATTGGCTTGGCCGCTCAAAGTCTAAAACATAAATCTCAAGTATGCTTTTTTTATTTCTTTTTTCTTTTTCAAACTTTTAAAACTATGGAAATATGAGTGATACGATAGTACAAATTTTAAGTTTTGTAACTTGGTCTATCTCAAATTTTTTTTCTTTTTTTCTTTTTGTTCACGAGTTCACAAGCATGCACAAGCAATATCGTATTGTAGGATGGTACAGTCTTCTCCTTCACAGTCATACCCTTGAACATAGCAAATCTTAAGTGTTATTTTAGGTGATGATAAATTTTTATCCACGGTTCCACAATAGTGTGGATAATTGTTTACTTTGGGCATAAACGCGTTGTGTCTTTGTTCTTGGTTTGATCTAAGAGGTTTCATAGCATGGAGATAATTTCCTCCCTTATATCATGGATCCTTCTATTTCCTCACCAATGTGGAGGTTTGATAGCATTTTCCATGGATGCATTAAACACTTTCTAAATCGTAGAATATAATTGAAACCAAACGGTGAAGTTGGATCAAATAACTTTTATTCAATTTATTCAATGAAGCATTATTAAAGATTATGTTTTGAACGATTCCATGATAATAAATATGCAAAAGGTGATAGCAATGAGCTTGAGAAACGAACTGCGAGGACCAAACCAGAATGTTGACAAGTGGTTTCAGTACATGAGCCAAGGAGCTAAGCTTATTCATCAAATCAACCCAAATGCACT
>CM066981.1:9994254-10022969 GCA_033971965.1 Cucurbita ficifolia
CTTAAGAATCTAGTTCGGGCCAATCGCTGGACTACTTTTTCTAAGATCCCCGCATTGTTTACTAATGGAACCTAAAACATCCCTTGTATATTGGGAGTGTGAAACGTTTCCCTAAAAAGACGCCGTTTTAAGCCAAACTGACGTAGAGGCGGGAGGACAAGCAAGAAAATGTACTAAGCTACACCATTGTTCCTGGACAATATCAGTCATAACGGATCAAACTAAAATGTCTGTAGATAAATCTTCTAGTCAGCACAACCTGTCGTTGCTGAGAATGTGTCTGTATTATCTGAGAAGGCCTATGAACGAAAACAATCCTTATAAGGGTGGCTACAAGAGCGAAGAATAGAAAGCCTTCCCTTAAATAGGTGCGTTTTTTTAAAACTTTGAGATTCTAGATCTCAATACGTAATGGGTCAAAATGGACAATGTATGCTTAGCAGTGGGCTTGGACTTTGTACAAATGATTATGAGAGCCGCAAAAGGCGATATGCCCACGTTGAGCCACGCTTGGCCCCCAGAAAGAGTTGTGAAAGTGAGATACTCAACATTGATTGGATGGTGAAGAAATATTTCTTACAAGGTGGTCATGAAAACCTATCCCTAGTAGATGCGGTGTTATTTAAACCGGTGTGAGCAATACGTAAACAAACGGAAAGCCAGACAATATCAACTACTAGTTTCTGGCATGGATTGTAACAAAATATTGACTTGGCTGGAATAGCTCAGTTGGTTCTAGAGCGTGTGCGTTGTTAACCACATGTTGGAGATTCAAGCCCTCCTTCTAGCGATGAGAAATGGGAGTAGACATTATAACGATGTTTGGTGTCCCTAGTAGAAATTTTCAATCAAACCTGGGTTTGTGAACGTGGCGTCAAGAGAAGGAGTTTCTTAGCGAAATAATTTAATAACGGACTCTCATATCCACATTCTTGACTCTCAATTTTGTTTGAGATTTAATCCACATTTCCTCTAATATTTGGTTAGTGGAAAATAGCCACACAAGTAGGGCCCAAATTTGCATCAAAACACTACACAAATACATTTTTCAACACTAGTGTGACTGAGTTTGGATACATTTTCACATATGAGCGATTCAATCTCAAAAGAAGACAAACTTACTACAGGAGGGGCAGGACGTTTTATAAGTCATGAAAGAATTAATAACAATTGCATATAAAATTGATCTTCGGATGAATTTTTAGTACATATGGGATCATGATTAACTGCATGACCACTAACTTCTTTAGTGGGACCATTTGAAGAATTGAAAGTTTTTTTTGGTGGCGGACAATCCATAACTACCCACAAATTATTATGCAAAAAGGTAGAGTGTGAATGAATGAAATTGAGATTTCAAATGGAGACTTTCACCCTTAGAAATCCGAGCATCATCTTTGCTATTTCTAAGTTTCAAGCAATTCTTGTTGTAGATTGCATTTGAGTCATTTGATCAAGCCTTAATCAAGTTCGATTGTGGACGTGACTGCAATTTAGAAAAAGGCTTCCAAATCTCTGTCTTCAGATCATTGATCTTCAGAGGCAACCTAATTCTAGCCTTCTCTCTTGCCGTTTGATCCGAATTTTGTAAAGAAGGGATTATTTCTTAGATTCAAGGGCTTCTTTGCTTTCCTACGAAAGCTTGGATCGTTGGGCTGAGGATTAGGCGTTGTTTTATCTTATAGTCTTACCAAATAACACCAAACAGAAGAGTAGAAACTAACCACAAATATGACAAATAGTTAAACTAAATCAGCGAGAAAAAATACTCTAACTATTAGCAAGAGACGACATAATCAAATTTATTCCTAACCATCCCTCCCTTAACTTATTCTTCTTTGGTCAACGAAATTAATTCAAGTTAGAAAAAGTCCGCACCACACAAATTCTTCAGTGCGACTTCTTAAATCCTTCTAATTTAGGGATGGCTTTGTCAACAAATCAGCAAGTTGATTTAGGGCTACCACAAAATAATAAATTAACGGTCATTCTTTTTAATGATCTCTAAGGAAAGTGAAATCTTTACTCTTATGTGTTATCTAAACATTAACTTTGTTCCTACTATTTCAGAGTGAACCAATATCTATTGCAGTATCTTCCACATCCAGAAGAGCTTGACATGCACCGGCAACTGAGCACAGCAACAAACTCTAGGCTTCGTGGTTGGTAAGGGAATATAGGCCTGCTTACGAGGAAGACCAAGCTACAAGTAATCCGCACATCAAAACACATAGCCTGAAGTACTCTTAATATCTTCCAGTGTCTTCTCCGACATTAGTCACATATCAGTTAAAATCCAATTTAAATCACTCCTTTCTACAAAATACACCATAATCTAAAGTACCTTTCAACAGTACCATAAATCCCTTTTAGCTGATGAAAAATGTTGTTGTGTTTGGACATGCCATGAAAATGATCTAATCAAAATTACAAAGAAACATGAGATTAGGACCAGTAGCCTGTGAGATTCATTAGACTTCCTACTATTTGTTTATACAAAGTTACATCTACTTTTGCACCATTTTCATCTTTGTCAATTTTCTGTCCTCCCTTCCTCTTGATGAAGAGTGTCTGCTCACTAGAACTGCTTTCGAATCTTTCCTTGATGAAGTAGGATTCTATTCGATTAAACCAGCTCCCTTCCTCTTGATGAAGAGTGTCTGCTCACTGGAACTGCTTTCGAATCTTTCCTTGATGAAGTAGGATTCTATTCGATTAAAACCAGGTTCTAAGCGCTTGTTTTAATCCGTAGAAGAAAGCCTTTTGGAGTTTGTACACCATCTCCTCTACTTCTTTTTTTCTCATAGCCTTTTGTGTTGTTCAACACAAATATGTCCGTAGTTTAAAGGCTTCCCCCTAATATAGAAAAAGCAGATTTGACATCAAAATGACGATCCTCCTAGACAGTTATATAGCATCTAACCTTTTAAATCCTAACGGGCTGTGGATAACAAAACCCAGCCACCAATGAAGTTCATTTCTCCACCGTCGCCCTCATCACTTTCTGGCACTTGCGCTCGACCCACTTGCATCATAAGTCATAGCCTTCTTTTACTCCCGCCGCACCTCCAAACCAACTTCCCCTTTCCTCTCCCTTTACTAATCATAGTGACTTTGTGTGTAGACTTGTACCACCAATCTTACTTCTATATAATATCAACTTCTCCAAACCTCAATTATAGCTTGGTACTTTCATAATCCATTCACTTTAGCCCGGTAGATACTACCGCCAACGTTTCATGTTTGCTTGATTTTTGTCAATGCGATTCGATTTCTTCATGAGACATAGTCAATCTACTTTTTAGATATTTGACAAGCTTTTCCCTCAAAATTCACTCGGATCTGAAATCATCCAAGAATGTCATTTTTCATCGTATCCTCTTTAGGATAAGCCCGTTCACCAGAATTATAATCTGCTAACACATACAAGTGACATGTCAATTTCTCCCCTCCCTTATTGTCAAATGGGGTGCAACAACTACTGGAAAATTGGTTTTCAACAACCCGGTTCAATTGTATTGAGCCAACTTGGTTCATGCTCGTTAGTTTCTTCCGTGATGTCTCCTTCTTCCATTGTTTTTTTGTTTCCTCTCAATTTCAATATTCTTCTCCGCAGGTCAATTTTGTTTCATCTTCAAAATTATTTCAATCTCATTCACGATCTTCCTCGAAAGCTACATTATCACTTACTATAATCTTATTTAGTAGCTAGATCAAACATTTTTATAACCTTTGGATTCGCTGTTGACTCCAAATAAAACACATTTTACACTTTTATCTTAAAGTTTGCTTCTCTTACCATGTGGAACTTTATGAACATGTCTCACACATCCAAAAACTCTGACAATAATACTACTAATGGTTTTCTCTCCGCTCCAGGCCCTCTTCTTTTGTGTCATGTCTCATTTACTTCCTATGTGATTCACATCAATTCAAAATGTGAATCTCCACCTGACTACTTCAACTACTAAAATTTGTAGGCACTTTCTTCTCTCATCAGCATAGCTCGCTTACCAAGTTCATTCACGGTGCGATTTTTGCCTTCGAGGGTGCCCTGTCACCGACTTCCATTTTGCTGTGGGGTAATAGGTTTATGGTCAAATTGTCCTCCCCACTCCATGTTATCTGCACCACAAAAATCTGTTGAAGATCGATACTTCTTATCTATCCTTAAACATTTTTATATAGCATTCCAATTTTCTTTTACCAATCCATCCTTATTTTTAAACATTACATTTAAACTTAATATTATTCTTTAAGGTTTTTTCTTTATTTATTAATTATTTTTATTTATCTTATTTATTTATTAGGGGAAAGAAACTTTTTTTCTTTTTATCCGCTCAGGTCTATTAATACTTCGGAATAAACTCCGAGTCCTTGTTCTAAGAGTTGCTTTGTTAAATCTTGATAAAGTACAACTAAAGAATTTTTTTAACAAGTTACGCCCTTATCTCATTATGAATCAATACAAACATTATTTGCATGTATATAATCTTGTATAAGCATCTTGTCACTTGTATTCATAAAAACCCTTGATTTCTTATAAACTGTCTTGAGGGGTAGTTTCGTACTTTTTTCGTTTGGTTCGGATTCACAAGTTGTCCTAATCCCCTTAAATCTTTTCATACTGTACCCATAATATCATAAAATGAGTCTCATATAATTTTCTATAGTATATTTGAGTCTTCTAAGATCTTAAAAACGTCATAGAATTTTCATAAGAGCCTTTTGGTCATTCACACCCCCAGACATCTTGGTTTAATTCCTCAACATATTCCAAGGGCGCATATAAAATCTAATTGCTCATTATAAAATTTCTAACTGAACCTTTCCCGTGTCATATTTGATTCCTTCTTAAATTTCTCACGGGCAAAAAAACTCATTTAGGAGGTTTGTGACTCAGGCGCTTCATTAAAATCATAGGGTGACTCCTAAATTTTGCAAACTTAATCTTAATCCCAAGTCCTTAACTTTTTTTTCATGATTATCCCATCAAGTTCGGTTCCAAATGGTCCTTACTAGTTTCCTGCCTTATAATTGTTCTCTAAGTCAAATTTCTCTAAACTTTGCTAAAGGTTCAATAATTAACCTCTTTGCCCATACATCCTCAAAGTCTCGTTTTAACAATCTTCCTATAACCATAACGAAAAAGCACCACAACCCTTCTTTTTTTTTCAATTCCTTTGTAATACCAAGGAGGGAGCTTAACAAAGTTCTTTTCTAGAAATTGGTATTATATAAGCATAGTGGAATATCCTTAGATGAAAACCTTGGATACTTAAAATGCAACTTTAAAATGACCTCATGAAACCTTAACTATGGTAAATACCTTTGACTAAGTTGACATTGTTAGGAAAAATTTATCGATAATTTCTACAACACTTTGTTTATGTTGGGTTTTCTGGACAATAATTCGTGTAGGGGTAGAGAGAAAGATTACCGACAAACGTCTAGTTGACTTTAGACAATGTCCTACCTCTCCGCATCCTCGTGTTATCCCCACCCAGGTCGATTTTAAATCCATGATTTCTTAAATTTAAGGTACTTGGAAATCTCATATGGTATCCCTCTCCATATACCTCTAAAATTTTGACCATGATCGTAATGTCTCAATACTTTTAAATCCCCTCATACTTTCATAACTTGGCGGGTTTGTTTTTTAAAAAAAATCTTCAATTCGTATTAAGGTAGAAAGTTTTTTCTACACTCACTACCTTCCAAAGCTCATCTTCCATTAAAGGTGGTCATTCTATGGATCTTCCCCAATCAATTTACGTATATAAAGTTTTCATACTATTTATTGTCTTTAACTCAATTTTTTTTCAAAGTGTAAGCTCAAATCACTTCTTTTTTTTTTTTGGTTCATAATAACGATTCTTTAATTTCATATTTACTTACTTCATAGTGAAAAAATTTCTTTCGATACTACCATCTTTTAATACCATAAAGCATACTAGTAAGATATTGACATCTATCAAGCGTTCCTGGAGTCATTTTCATTTCATTTGAAATTACTTACTCATTAGTAAATAGGTTGGTTAAACTCCTTTCCATCATCTGTGGTCATAAACTGTGTATTTATTTTTGTTCCCGAGACGTCGAACTAAAACATATGACCTTCCTTAGAAAATCACTTTTCATGCATACACTATGTAATAGCCAAATAATATAATTATATAATTTTTTAAAAAATTACTTCCTAAGAAACCTTCCCCACTTCTCTCGTCTAACCTCGTCATCTCTCTTCGCCCAATTATCTCTCCTAACCTCATTGACGCAGAAATAGTGACAGCAAAATGAACGTAAAAAACTAAAATGTCATATTGGTCGAAAGGGAGAGAGTAAGATGTCTCCAACGTCTAAGCTCATATTTAGGGTGGAGAGAGATCTGGTCGCATTTTAAAGGTTTGATATTAAATCGTCCTTCTGTTTTTATCCTAATTTCATTTTTAGAGACTAATTAAAACCAATGATGATTTGAGATCTTCTGAGAAGTTATTTAGGTTGTCAATAATTCTAGATTGAAGGGGGTGTGGTAGTAAAGAGAATACGCCACTGATTCCATTAATTAAAACAAGAATATAACTATATACCGGTAATCGAAAATAAAGAGTAAAGGAATACGGAGTGTGAGGACTAAACAAAATCGAAGGATGGACTAGGAAGACTGAAATACAAAGTAGAAATCCAGAGATATGAGCGTGAGAACAGGGAGGTAGAGAAACAAAAGAAGGTGGAAACATAGTATGGAGAAAATAAAAGATGTCTGTAAGATGTGTTAAAGGGTATGTATGACTCACATTAAAAAAAAGATTTCCGATGAGAGAATGGTGGAAGGTTTAGTTATTGGTTTGTATATAAGGTTGGGGTACTGATAAGGGGGGCACACATAGTAACAAAATATTTCCGGAGGACTTAATTCGATGTGGAGTATGGACTCTAAAAACGTTGCGCGATTAAGTATATACACATGGCCCATGGGGTGAGATGTAGGAGAGAAAACATTTTGTGGAAGTTCAAGCGGTGTGGAAACTGATGTAATGGACCGTCATAGGGGTGGTGGGGGCTTGGATTCAATGGCAGGGAAAAGACGTCCAATACTGGTTCATTTAAGGATAACGTTGGGAGCTGCACCAAGCTACGTCAGGGTAAGGTGGCCTTACTATCGACATGGTTGATATTTGATGTGTGACACGTTCCCGAGTTTTGTTCTTTGCACGTGGTGAGTTAGGGTACTATTGATATTTGGGAATTTGGTTTGATGGATCATATGCTTCATGAGGCTTGTGATTTGTATTGTTATGAATCTATATGAGGAAGTTGGGTAGTGGCGATAAATCACTTAGGCTGGTACTGAGTGTGTTTCAATGATAGGTTTGCGATAGTATACAGAAGGAGCACTAAAGCCCTATGTAGATGATAGGGATTAATATATATGGGTTGTCATGACGTTAAAGGTTAGGGGTAACGGGTGTGTGCGTGAAGGGGGTGCTATGGACATGAGAGCCTGATAAAAAGGATATGGTCACGATCGGTGGGGAATTGATAAAGACTATTGTAGTGTTAATGGTGGTAGAAAGGGCATAGGAATTATGATCTAAGTGTGATAGAACTATAGCAATTGAAGATACGTAGTTGCTTATACTGATATACTAAGGGCTTTCTGTAGCGATGAGTGGACTGTAGATAGAGTAATAAGGAATGTTAAGGCTATGATAAGTTGAGGGCACGATTATGACTGCGAAAGGTGGTTTGACGAATATGAATATTTTAATGGTGTTGGTGGAGTAGTATGATATGAGAAATGGCTAACAGATGAGATCATTTGATAGTAAAGAATATGGGTGATAAATTGTGATACGAGTGTGTGTATGATAGTGAGTAGTATTGTGAGGTCGTGGTATTATGGTATGAGGTGGTGCGTGAGTGAGGAAAATAGGTATGTTTGAAGCATGGAATGTTATGATAATGGATATATTTATTTAGTTGAATGATTAGTGGTATGTTTTTGACAGCAACACGAACGGCTAGGCATAAAATACACAAACGCCCCAACCGAGCATGAAAGATATGATAGAACGAAATGGTGAAATGAATAGGAGAAAAACCTATGATATGTACGACAAAACGGCTGCAGGAAGCGGGGTTGTATTAAGATGGTATAATTAAAAGTGGGAAAAAGTGTGTGGGACCGGAAGGGGGGGTGGCATGCATTTTGTGTTCTCACCAGAGGTCATAGGGGTAAGGGTTGTATACCCCTTACCGCTTCGGGTAAGTGAGTACGAGCCTATGTATACGAGCGAGGGGGGAGGTTGAAAGACAATCGGACTTGATGGTGTTTTCATAGTTGCGCGATGACCAAGCAAAGATCGATCATTATGTTTATCATAATGCTACGATGGTCGCAGAGAACGAAGATAGTCGTTATGTTTAACGTAGTTAGCTACCTAGGTGGACGGTTGACTAGTTCTAACGGAGGTGTCCGTGCCTATAGGATCGATCTAGATGGTGGTAATGGCTCGCTCGAGAAAGGGGAAAATTGGCCCAGCGGTTGCGAGAGTGGGCTGGCAGTCTCATACTCGTCACGTATATGCTGAGTGTATAATAGGGGTATGATGGTATCCGTGCGCGAAGTTACCCGGGGGGAGGGGGGGGGTTGCGGGGGGGAGCAAGAGTAGAGGCCGGGGGGGGGGGGGTATGAAGATAGAGATGGTGAAGAATTGAGACGGAGTGTCATCGTCTTCAGTTGCGAGACATATTCTGATGTGCGATATCCACCCTCAATAGTGGGGGTCACTTGTACTGGGAGTTAATATAACTTAAATGGCTGCAACACATGGTGACCTCTGTCATTAATGTTAGAAGAAAGATATCGCTATGAACCTGCTGACTGACGACATCGCAAGCTCGAGCAATGGCATTTGAATAGAGGTAGTCGTATATATTTTCTTTGAACTAGGCTAGAATAGGGATGTTTTTAATTTAGGATAGGAGACGTTTCTTGGTATGTTATTTAGGGGTCTTTTGTGTTGTGAGATGGGCGTTTTGTTAAATGTTTTTTTCAAAACGACGTTAAGTTGACAGTGAGCTGGTATGTGGGTTTAAGATGAAGTGTGCTGTTGTTTAAATGGAAAGTTAAAAGAGTGGAAGAAGGAATAATTGGTCGCGCAATTCAATGGTTTCTTGTATGTATATGAATGGAGGCAAGGACCTGTAAGAGAGGAATTAAGGTAGGGAAGTTGTTGGTGGTTCGTTACAGGACACAACTAACATGGTAATAAGCGGTTACGCTAAAACTGAACAAGTGCCGCCGGTGTCGCGACAGTACGGGGCGAACCGTCAGCTAAATCCTAAACATGCATCAATTACAGAGTCAATTTACATGTCACGATAACAATGGACAAAGGTAAAACAGTGAACATAAGTGATCTACATTTACTAATAATATAGGGATTACCAGACAAACGCATTGAACGGGTTAGATACAGATCATGGTGTAAAAAATTTAATAAATGAGGATTTATTTTTTATAATGACCATAGCGTAACACCAGTCTGGGGCTGCAACGACGGATTGCGGATTTTGCCGGCTTATCTTATGCGCAAGGACATAGACCGATGGAGCGAAGGATGGGGGAATGCGGAGCGGTGGTAATAGCATGAAACAAGTCTAGATCCGAAACATCTAGCTGGGCTAGTCTACAGAAATCTATAAACCTAGATCTCTGATACCAATTGTACGGACCCAAAGGTTGTCTTACGTACCTAGAGTCGCGTGAGCCAGGGATTCATCAATCATGCTAAACTCGCATGGCGGGAATTAAACATTTAAAAGTCTTTCCATCAGTAAAAACAGTAACCTTCATACTTAATAGCCATGGACTTATGGTTTTGAAAACACCTTTAAAACGACACACAAATAGACTAAAGACAATAAGTAACCTTTATAAATTAAAAAACATCCTATTCTAGCCTAAGTCTATGAAAGATAATGTGACTGACCCGATGCATGTTTCGTTGTCTCAATTTGTGTGGGCTGGATTGTGTCAGTCGTACATAGGAGGCAGCATTGAGTGTATGGGCGCCGGGGTAAGTCATGGGTGGTAAAAATTATCATAGGTGGAGGTGGCGCTCGTAGTGCTGCGGAGCAAAGAGGAAATTGGATGTGTGTAGTAGGTATTGCGGCGACGGGGTGAGCAAGCATGACCCACGAAACCGTGCATTGTGAGAATCCTGCCAGGGTTCTCAAAGGCGAGGCACGCCCCTGGACCCTCTTGGGTTTGAGAGACTAATCTGTAACGGACGTCTGGGAGGTCAGCAGAACCCCATAAGTGGGGGTCATGACTCGGTCGGCCAGATTAGTGGAACACACTCATCATGCATAAGAGGAAGAGGGGGAGGGCTATTGGTTGTCTCTGAGCTCATCATCTACGATGTCGGAAGTCTTCGACCCTCTGCCATATGAACAACACAAAATGCATGAGGTCCCATATAGTTTTCATCTTTCAATCGTCTTTAAGAACAACTCTGATACACCTTTCACAGACATCTCTAAGTAACAGAGCATTGGCCTTACATAGCAGGTGTGGCATCATCATTTGCTTTTTAACTAGGGGTTGTGTCTTTAAAAAAGACAGCTTGGGTTTCATAATTGCATCGTGACATTATGGTAATACATGCACTCATCCTTATGATAGTCATCATCAGTATGAATAGAGCGCTAGTGGTCAGTGCGATCATGAAGCGGTCTCGGAGGTCCTCGGCATCATCATTGAGTCATGTTTGAACATCACTTGTCGAGTGCGAATAACATTACATGAAATGAACGGTTCACATCATGTATGGGTGTATCTACTGTGTCATCAAGGTCATGGCAATTGCACATCATCGTAGAGCGTCATCAACGTCATCACTGAAGCATGTATCACAGTCATCATATAACGCGGGTCATCATCTAGAACGTCATCAACGACAGCACATAACATTTCAATCTCATATAATATCATCAGATCATCATATAACACATCGCATCATTATCTACTGTCCATCATGTCATCATATCAGTTCATCACATTATACGGACATCACACACATCATCTACGTCATCACGTCATCATAGACCATCATCACATCATCATATAACATAAAGCATAAATACGGACGTCAAGGAGGGCCACTGGTCACGTTGTCGCATGAACATATAGACAAGTTCGCGACCAAGCCGATAGTAGTGAAGGGGTCACTTACGCTTATTAGACCTGTAGGTGAGTGACACCGGGAATTTGTAGCTTCGCGTCATGTTAGAATGTCTGAAAGGAATGTTTTGTTCTTTCTCACCAAGAGTCAGACCTATGTGGAACGCCATGACATCAATTTTCAAAGATTCATGATCTCTAACAGATTAAGGCGTAGTTCTTCATAGTGTATAACTTGCATATGAGCACCGAGATTTTGTCCATTATTATATAATGGGTGTATTTTTATTGAGTAGGAGTGTGTCATGTTCTTATTAGTTATTATTATTTTTCAGAAGGATATAATTCTGTAGTTCTCTAATATTTGTTTGTGTCTCGTATTCAAAGTCAATTCCCTTGGTCATGGTGTACTAGTAAATCTGTAATTCTGGTTCTTATAAAATTAAGTTGGTTTGTCATAAAGAGAGTTACACAATCTAAGTTATTCTTTTGGCTTAAGATTACCCGCTAGTACTATGGGGGGGATCAGAATTTCATAAGTCGGTCCATAAATTTGTTCTTTTTGTCTATGTGTTTATCTCGGTGTTTTCCTTTTAACAGTGTCTGTTATAGGAATATCGTTTTGTCCTTTTTAATTATCCATTCTTAAATTGGATGACCATAAAAATAGCTCCAATTTTTTCTTCCATAGGTTAGTCGGTAGAAGGCAAAGATAGTCATCACCAAGTCTTACTTTTACGCCTCAGTATTTATGTGCCAATTCATATAAACTGTCATCAGATTCCTTATTCGAAATCTTTTTTGTTCTTTTTTTTTCGTCTCCCTGTGCCGAGTATCTAAGTTTTTCTCACTAGTACGACATGTAGTCCATATTTTATTCCAACTCATTCATGGAATGATCTTGAAGTGGATTAGTTTGTCTCCAAGAGCGACCCAGGGTACGTTGTTGTATTATTAATTAAGAGTTTTGTGGTATAAACCTTTCCAATAAATGAATTAAATTTATATTACTTAAGATAGTTCTAAGTCGCGATCTGTTAATTTGTGTTTTATTAGTTAATGTTTTTGTAATTAGGTGAAATTTATAGAAACACAAGGGTGGGTGCAAATTTGTGTCCAAAAAAGAAATTTCGTAAATTTTAAAAAAAGCAATTCAATTTCATGGATTACGTGATAGGTATGAGTTGAAAAATGTTAGAACTTTGCTAAAGTGTGATAAATTTAGGCCTGCATTCAGCTTACCGATGAGGGTGATTTAAGTTTATAAACACTATTTTTTGACCAATTTCTTTTATTTTATTCAGCCACTTCAAAAGACATGGTTTCAAAATAAAGAACCCCAACACCATTTTACAAAAAATTAATTGTGTATTTGTGTTCTAGAGAAACCAAGTCGTTAAATTGCAAGAAGAGGCATAAAAACGAATGACTATCGATACGCTTAATAGACGAGTCGTTGTTGCGGGATTGTGTACCTATGAGGAACTGGTCAGTGGTTGGAGGTTTTTGATATGGACCTCAATTAGCCACGACTACAACCGACAATGTAGGTGTTGAATTCAATATAGAATTGATGGTGCATTGTGAAAGGTAGAGGTAAAGAATCATCTCTATATCTGTTGGTTTGGTATGTATAGCAACGCCGGGCAGGTGAAGGAGACTTTTGGACGCTGTTGATGAATGGCCTCAATTAAAGCAAAACGGGAAACTGCACTATTGAGCGGCCCACCAACAGTTAGGGGGATGAAGTCATGTACGTACCGCATAAACTCCAGTTTTTCTTTAATAAATCTATAAAGTCATTAATAGGGTGTTGATTCCGATGTGAGTCATTGAAACATATTAAAAAGATAAAAATTAAATTAATGGGTTAATTAATTACCGGTGTAAATCTTGACCGTTATTAGTCCTAAAAAAAACTAAAATCTAAATTTTGTATTTACAGCTGGGTTGGTCAATAAGTCCCACATAGTCTTCCATTGGTTATGAAGTGAGAATGTTGTGAATTGAAGTCAGAAGTAATTAAGGGGGTATATTTTTTTATCTCAGGAGACTAGTTTTACGTATTTGTTTATTTGTGTGATTATGTTTCCTTTTTTAGGTAGTTATAGAGTAATTTAAATTATTGTCTTTATTTTTTTATTTTTGTTCAAAAAATAGGTTGATGATGTACTGCCGCGGACGGTGTGTACTATTACACTTTTTTTTTATCTTTTTTTCAATTTGATAATTCAAAACAAATAAAGAAAGTATATTGTGACGGTGGACATGAAAAATTGTTGAATTTCTCTTAGATTTTATAGTTAGTTGACTTTTTTTTATATAGGGTCGGGATTGCTTATTTGTTCAACGCAAGGACACCAGAAGCGGTGGGGGATTAATAAGACTGCAAGTTCGATGTTCTTTTTTTTATGTGGATTTATGGTTCATTGGACATAAATTTAAACCCTTTGCCTTTTATATATATATATAATATATATATATATATATATATATATATATTTTTTTTTTTAATTTAGGTGGAAAGGGCTAATGGCATTTATATAAGCCAGAAGAGAACTCGCGTTTATTTTGTGGAAATGAAGAAGCACACCAAGGGTTCCACTAACTCCCATAAGAAAACTTGCACTTCTATTTGGATCCTTGGCGCTGGCCATTTTGTAAGCTATATATAAATATAGAAACTTTATTCTATTTATAATTTTTTTAATATTTTAACGATTTTTAATTATATGAAATTACAAATGTAGGTTCCTGTCGTGTGTGGCATTAAATATGGTAGATACAATCACACAGTCACCCAGCTTTTTAATACAATTATTTTTCAATAGGGACGAAAAAATACATATTTACTTTTTTTAAATATAAGAAAATATGTTCAATTATAGATAAGAAGAAAAAAAGAACGGATGTATTATATAATATATATAACATTGATAAATCTAGTGTCGTTCGATTATCTCACTCATTTTTTTTTCTAGTTTTCTTTCTTTTGATTTTGTTAACAAATTTCTAACCTTGTCAATTTTTTTTTTTTTTTGTATGTATTCTAAAGTCAATTTTTAATTCTCTCTCCAAATCTTTCCTTTTTCTTATCTTTATTTTTCATTCTGATTTTCTTTTACAATCATAAGAATGATTATTATGAACAATTCTTTTCATCATTTTTCAATAGATTCGAATTTTCTCTTTTCTTTCCTAAAAATAAAAAAAATGTTATATATTCAGGAATCAACTTACATAACATTCTATTTATTTTTTTTTATTTATTTATTTTTTAACTAAAATCTAAATAAGAAATAGGAAGAAAACAAATAGAATGTTTGTAATTTGATTCCTGATATATAACATTTTATATGTATGTATACTAGTTTGTGAAGTTTCTATTTCCTACGGTTGATTTTTCCTTGATTTACATTGATTTGGTTATACACATCTTGCAAATTCCTCAAATGAAAAAAATTAGTCTTCGTAAGTATTCTAACACAATTTCAACATGTTTCATTTCTACCGTATCGATTGATTGATACTCGAATTAGTGTGAAAATACTATTACTTTTAGTGCATTTCACTTTCTCTAGAAGGCGTCCCGCACAGACGTCTTTACAAAACAAAGACTGCTGCTTCAATGACACAAACTTGTCTTCCTTGGTCTCCCTTATTAAATTTGTATCCGGTAATTATCAGTTATTGTGTGAACATATTCTCCATGTCAGTTAGAGAATTTTTTTTTGTTATATAAGGTTTTCTCTGCAACAAATGAAAAAGGTTAGAAACATTTTCATAACAACACACTCGCATGAGGTTTCCAATGTTTTCTCCCCCATGAATTCTTTTTTTTTACCTTTTGTTCTTTCCATCCGTATCGCTGTTTTGCTGTATAGATTCTCCAGGCTTAGACTTATTGGTGAAAAGTTTTCTACATCATTCTAAAGCCATGGATTCACCACTTACGAATGATTTCAAGACATTTTTATTACAATCAAACACCGGATCATTTCAATTATAGGCTTAAAAGCTAAGACAACTTTTAATGAGCTTTTAGCTATTTGAGCTAAAGGAATGAAAAGTATGATAAACGTGCTATTTGAGCTATCACTTGTAACAACCCATTAAAGAATGAGAAATAAAATAATCTTGTTGTATTTTATATCCTCTCTGTGTAAGCTTCTTGCTTCTGATTAATAAGTTATACTTTCACGCTCTTAAGATTATGCTTTTTCATTTTCCTTTATTCGTTTCAAAGACACTATTCTAAAGCTCATTAGATCATAGAGGAAGATTTGTAAATTAGCTTTAGAACAACAAGGAAACTGTTTGATGAGATTTGAAAGAAGAAAGAAAATTGATTAACAAAAAAAATAAAAAAAGAATAAATAAATTAGTGTAATAATCGGTTGTCGATGTTTGATAACCGTGTCCTTCGGTGTTCTTTTTTTGTGCTATCAATTCCAAATACAAAGGCATGCCAAAGGAAAAGGTTCAACTTCTCCTAAGGTCAGCTTCACCTCTAGTTTCGGTTTGTTTCTTGGGAAAATATAAGATTTTCATTTTTAATATTATTTCTGTTTAAAAATTGCAGGGTAGGGATCAAACTATCTTCAATTGGTTGCTTCTTGATATCTAATTGTCTTCCATTGGCAGCATATTCATGTAGGAGGAGAAATCAAAGTTAGTTTCTCACTTATGATTCTTTTTCCTACATTAACGTTATGGGTTCATATAGATTTTCTTTTACGATCCACCAATTGCTTTCCTGTTAAATAAAATACCATTTTTAATTTTGGTCAGTCATGAAAGTGAACCAATTCATAGAAGACTATTTAATCCATATTACATCGTGCTCCATTTGTTTTTATGTATAATAGTTTGCTAAGTTTTAAATTGAAATGATCATGTTTTACATTTGATCCGTTAATACATTCTTACATAGAGAGGAAAGGTCATGGTATCAGTACAGGGATATAGACGAGATGATGCCCCCTGTCACGGTCCCTACTTTTTCAACCATGCGGCATCGTGATCCTAACACGCTCACGACCAGTCCTTAAGGGGAATTAAACCCCATATATATTTTCCGCCTAGACTTTGTGGCTTCATTGGACCTTTTGGGAAGTTTGTTTTCACCAATCGAACATCGCTTGTGTGGAATCCAAGCTTGTTCGACTACACACACTGCCTGCACGTGCATGTTCAAGCATTTGCAACACAATTGACTTACCTCTACACTATGCCAAGTCATCCGGCTCGACCTTGACATGGCCCATATGTCTTACGTCATCCCAAGTCTTGAAGTGTCGTCGGCCATCACAACTCACTCACTCATGCCATCGAGAAACAGGCCCACGTGTCGCTCATCTCATAAGGATGTCCCGAACATCCATCCATCTTGGTTTCTATTAAGGCATTGACCCTCCCATGCCCGTGCAATGCCATTTATGTATACCGTACCAGATAGCGGGTGTATGTAGCAAACTCCGACACATGGGCTGGGGTGCAATACCGGCATACTCGTGCCACCCGATACTGTCCTTGAAAAAATCTATTTCAAAGAAAGCCGCCTGTGACACTAGCCAGTCTCAGCACACTTGCCCACGCTGTGACACACATATGTACCACTGTCTACCACAGGGTAGCTCGCCTTAGGGCACTGGCCTAGGGGTGGCAGAGAGCTGACACCATGGGTACCCTTATAGTACATTTTGAGGCCATTTTCAATCTTTGTATAAACATGATTTTGTCCAACTGTCATACGGTGTCATGGAGTGTCCCGTCCGGTGTTCGCTTTGACACCAAATTGGCGAGCATTCATATTTCATATGGACGGACTTAACTCCAGAACCGCATGCCCAAATTCCTTTCAGAATCTTGACTTTTGAGGTTAAGGCTCAGGACCCCTACCTGGCCCTTCAACAAGCCTATCTTTGTCATTTCTTGTCTATTTGATGTCTCTATCTTGCTTATGTCTCAATTTGTCTCAATGGCCACTCTATGTGGTATGTTAGATGATGCACCGTCCTCCTCGGTTGCATAATGGCACTTGTCTAGACCCTCGTTTGGCTGAATGGGCGCCACTTGAGGGTCGTTGCTTCTCTTGTCGCAACGTGAGGGTCACAACCTACTCTTTTCATAGTTCGGTTGTGACATTCTCTCCCACTTAACCTAGACATCATTCTCAATGACTTACATGGGGGCACAACCATTGTTAGGCTGTGACATTCTACCCCACTTAAACTAGTCATCGTCCTCGATGACACAACCACACTTTGGATTTGTGACACTCTCCCACACTTAATCTCGACATCGTTTTCTCAATGACGACCCAACTCTGGATTGGCTTCTGAAGGACCCAACTTGAATAACGTGCTTCAGAATGAATACGAAAAAATGTGCACTACTTATGAGCTATCCCACTGACAGACCTACTCTCGATCTTTGAGACTTCCAACACAAGTACCGTAAATCAACTGCACTATGGTTGTGGGCTATCCCCTCTTGGGCCTCCCTCGCCCTTCTGCAGATTTGACCCCAGGACTCACCCGACAAACAACAACAACTAACTAGCTTTGGCATAATCTCTTCCTTGGCTAGGGGGAGCGCTCCCCAACTTTTGGCCACTCTGGCCACACTCATTGTATTCTCTGAGTCGCACACAATGGTGCACCCCTCGAGGTGAGGCTCGCAAGCCATCCACGATATTTACTCATCGTGGCACCCAGCCCTTATAGTAGGGATGTATGAAAGCTTGTAACGCAGCCCCGTATTGGCGCTTCACTTCAACAAACTCTTAACTAGATGTATGTAAACTGGTAACACAATTTCGTGTTATCTCTACACTCCCCGCCAACACTTAACTGGATGTCTGAAAATTTGTAACACAACTTCGTGTTGGTGCTACACTTCCGCCAACTCTTAACTGCCCACCTTCGTGTTGCAATGCTGCCTTGACCCTCCTGTGGTCATGTTGTAACTTCACTTCTCTATGTCCACTTCCAGCTGATGCTCATTTCTTGAGCGAATACTGGTCTCGACAACTCTTGTGGAGTCATCAACCTTAGGCACAAGGTGATGACTCAAAGGAATACACGTGTGCTCGCACCTTGGAGCACCTTTTTACGGGGGTTAGAGGCCTATTGACATTCGGGCTCTCCCCCCACGTAAACTTGGCTGCCTCTTTGCAACAAGGTCGTCCTCCCATAAAGAACTTGCGTTGTGCTCAACTTTGGCACTTGGCGATGTTTGTTTTTTCTTGCTCTCTCGGCTTCTCTGCTTGCAACCACTGACACTATTCCTCTAATGTGAATGGCTCTTTTGGAAGCACCCGACGTGGTGTACTTTCTGTTTCATCTATCTTGCCCACTTTGGAACTACACAAGCCCTTGGAAAATGAGCTTGGTTTTACTTGACAGGTAGATCTCCCCACACTGAAGTGTCGACACACGACACTAATGAACTTCGGGTAGTCTTGGCTTCAGCAAACAACTGATTCTTATTCTAACCCGCAATTGTCTTGCCCACTCTGGCACTATTGAACACTTGCAAGGTCTTCAATCAGCTCTTGGGTTCATTTCTCTTAACTGTCTTGTCTGACTAAACACACGAAGTCTGGCTGTGATACCAACTGTCACGGTTCTACTTTTTTCAACCCCATGGCGTCGTGATCTTGACACGCTCACGACCAGCCTTAAGGTGAATTAAGTCCCAGATATATTTTTTTCGCGCCCAGGTTTGTGGCTTCATCGAACCTTAGGCGAGGTTTGTCTTCATCAATCGAACATCGCTTGTGTGAAATCTAAGCTTATTCGACCACACAAGTCACCTACGCGTGCATGTTAAATCGTCTGCGACACAACCGACTTACCTCTACACTAGGCCAAGTCATTTGGCTCGACCTTGCGTCTACTTGAGGCGAAGGTCTCTCCAATTCAACGTCGAGTCTCATCTTGTTATCTCGATCCCTCATAATAATGGCCCATATGTCTTGAACGCCATCCCGAGTCTCACGGTGTTGTCGACCCTCACAACACACTCGCTCATGCCATCGAGAACGAGCCCACATGTCGCTCATCTCATCAAGACGTCCTGAACATCCATCCATCTGAGTTCTATCAAGGCATTGGCCCTCATGTGTCCGTGCCATATCATTTATGTATACCATACCGGATAGCGGGTGTATGTAGCAACCTCTGACACGTGGGCTGGGGCGCAATACTGGCATACTTGTGCCGCTCAATACTATTCTTGAAAAACCCATTTCAAAGGAAGTCACCCGAGATACTCGTCTCGGCACGTTCACCTATACTATGACACACGTATGTGGTACAGGGTAGCTCGCTTAGGCCACAAGGCTAAGGGTGGTTGAGCGTTGACACCATGGTACATTTTGAGCCATTTTCAATCTTTCAGGCATAGACATGATTTTAGTGAACGGTCATACGGGTCATGGAGCGTCCGTCCGGTGTTTGATTGACACCAAATCTGGCGAGCATTCATATTTCATATGGACGGACTTAACTTCAGAAACCGCATGACCAAATTCCTTTAGGAACCCTAACATTCAGGTTAAGGCTCGGGACCCTACCCGCCCCTTCAACAAGCCTATCTTTGCAACTCTTGTCTATTCGATGTCCCTATCTTGCTTATGTCTCAACTTTTCTTCAATGCCCACCCTGTGCGGTGTGTTTAGATGATGCACAGGCCTCCTCGGTTGCATCATGGCACTCGTCTAGACCCTCGTGTGGCCAGACGGGAGCCACTTGAGGGTCGCTGCTTCTCTTTTTCGCAATGTGAGGGCCCAACCAAGTCTCTTCATAGTTAGGTTGTGACACCCTCTTACACATTTGGAAAACAAGAACAAGAACATGAACACAACAGGCCGAGTGAAGGTTAAGCGGGTTCTATTGAGAGCCATTAGATTGTTTTGCCACTGCCACCTACATTGTCCTCTCGACAACTTTGGGATCATGAGTTGAGCAATGGGAGTTGGCCACGACGTGATTTCCCTTTGCAATTTGGAGCTGTATGTCTCATCAAGGTTCTTTTGTTGTTTTTCTAGTTGAAGTTAGTAGGATGCAAAGTAAATAAAATAAAATAAATAGTAAAATATGCAAATGTAAACGGTAAACAAATGATGAATGGTGATTCTATAATTCTATTTAGAATTAATGGAATTTACTTTCCGGTGAAGTTATTGTGATTATCTTTTTTTAACTTAAACTTGTTAAATTTTACTGGATTAGGAGATCACCAACAATTTGAGGATTGACATGTCGAGGCTGCAGGATTAACAACCTATAGAGAATGTGGGAGACATGCATGGATATGAAACTCGAGTTGCAGCGCTCAATAAAGACAGAAGTTTCTTCTGCGTTGAACTGAGCAGCTGGTTTAGAAGGTGTCTTCATTTTTAATGCCGCTAAATTTTTTAGCTTATACAATTTAGATTTGGTCTTTTAACAAACTGCATGTATAGAAGTTATTCTTTGTAGTTTGCAGAGTTGACATAGCTTAAATTTTTAGTGATTTTAGTTGTTTCTTCGAGTTGGATATTATATTTTTACAAAATTATCGATCAATCTAGATAAAAAGATTTAGAATTTTTATTTTTGAATTTGATTTCTACACTGGACCAATAAAATGATATCGTCGACGGATTGCATTTCACCTGCACAAAGATGTTTGAAAACAGCTTGACAGATGATGAACCCACATGGGATCAAGTAAGGACGAGAATTTGTTGTATATGTTGCCATAGGCATATTGATACTTTGTTGTATAGGTAATTTCACTAAACTTTCAGTCTATTTTTGTGTGCTTTTCTTTGGTCCTAACTTTCACTTAACTTTACATTTTTTCTCATTTACAAATTGTAGATGTGGGTATTGTGCACGTGTTCAAAATGTGCTAATGAGTTGGTCGAGGCTCGAGAAAAGTGTCTGATGTGTTGTGTGCCCATTCTAGAAGTGTTTCGTGTTTACTTCCTATGATGACTTAGACGACAATAAAGAAAAATGAGATTACTACTTATTCATTCATCTTCATCCTCTTGTTTCGTCCAAGTACCCTACTAATTCTTCTCATCCTGATTTCTATACATATAAAACTGATTTGTGGCGATGACAGACGAATGAAATAATAATAGTACTCTCTGTTATTGATTAATCTATGGGCCATAATAAGTGTGTTGAGTGGATATTTAGTGTAAACAGAAGAATGATCAAGAAGCATAAACAATTGGAGTTTCAAGTGATAATATTATTGTGTACTCAACTTGACTTTTATATCCTTACAAATATAGAAACACAAATAGACAAAACTAATCCAAATAGCTACAAACTCTAACTATCAAAAACTAAATATGCTAAAATACTCTAAACTATCCATCAGAAGAGATTTGTTAAATGGTTTGAAACAGTATTTGACATATCAAATACTTCTAACAATCTCTCACTTGAACTTATTATTCTTTGTCAAGAATTAGTTTAAGTTAGAAAAACTTTGCATACCAAGTTCTTCACACAAAATAATAAATTAATGGTTCCTTCCTTTGTAAGATCTCTAAAAAAGTGAAATCTTACTCTTATTTGTTTGGAACGCCCATGTAGAATTGGATTTTTGGATAACTTAATAGTTTAAGTATTATCACACATTAGCTTTGTTCCTTGAATTTGAGAGGGACCAATCTCTTTGAGTATCCTCCTCATCCAGACAGCTTGACATGCACAGGCACTAGCAGCAACAAACTCAACTTTTGTGG
Source organism: Cucurbita ficifolia (assembly GCA_033971965.1). Taxonomy (NCBI): domain Eukaryota; kingdom Viridiplantae; phylum Streptophyta; class Magnoliopsida; order Cucurbitales; family Cucurbitaceae; genus Cucurbita; species Cucurbita ficifolia. The sequence continues at coordinate 10,016,205 of CM066981.1, forward strand.
TTGATAAGGTGACTATAAACTGTTTACGAGAAAACCAAGCTACTACTCCTTCGCTCATCATAAACACATAGGCTGAAGTACTCTTAATATCTTCCATGTCTCTGGAATAGTCACTATCAGTCAATCCAATTAAATCACTAACTTCTCCCTTTTTATAAAATACACCATAATCAACGGTACCTTTCAGGTACCTTAAAACCCTTTTTCAATCCAATTAAATCACTAACTTCTCCCTTTTTATAAAATACACCATAATCTACGGTACCTTTCAGGTACCTTAAAACCCTTTTAGCTGCTTCAGTTAGGGTACATAGAATTTTTCTACAATTTTCTTGTCTGACATATCTTCTCAATTGCTTCTATTCTTGTTGGAGATTATCATCACTCTTACAAAACAATGTGATACTTTCATCCTTCTTCGATCTCTAGGATCTCAAATTCTCTCCTTAATGCATTAAGAAGAGATTTCTTCACTTTTTGGTTTCAATCAAACTTTTGCATCATTGAGTCCCAAACAATCTTGGCTGTGCGCGATTCAAGATTTGTTCAAAGACAGTACGATCAATTGCCTGGAAGAGGTAATGCTTTACTTGGTGATCTTTGAGCCTAGCATCATCAAGGTGACCCTTTTGTGCCTTAGTCAGCATTGTTCCTTCTAATGGTTCTAAGTGAGGGATCTTCATTAAAGTTTTTCCTTTACTCATACTCCTATATTTGATAACTAAAAAATTGTTAGTCTACACAGGCCTAGTGGTGGCTCTGATATCTACAAAACCTAGTGGTGGCTCTGATACCAATTAAAAGATTTTGATAGAAGAATGATTAAGCGAGAAACATAAACGATTGGAGTTTCAACTGATAACATTATTGAATACTGAACTTTTGACTTTTATATCCCTTACAAATAAAAACCAAATAACTTGAAACGAACAACAAATATGGAAAATTAGTCAAACTAAATAGGTAAAAATACTCTAACTATAAAAAAAAAAGATAGCAATATTTGACCGGATCAAATTCTTTTAACATTTAGGTAACTTACTACCACTCTCCCAGCAAAAGGACCTTCCAATTTTCCTATTTCTAGTATTGAATCTTAATGAAGTTTACTTTTCTAACCAACTTCCTTGACAACGAGTGTTTATATGAATAAAGTTGTGCTATAAATGATAAGTTTGGCTAGATTTTTTTTCTATTCTCTCTCTCCAAACTCCCGATTTCGACACTTACGATTGATAGACAACACCCCAAGAAAAAAATTTCGCTCTGCTCAGTGGGGGGTGGCCAATTTTCATTCAACCAAGCGTCGGGGGAGGCCATTGGCGGCTATTTGCTCGCATTCTATGGCAATTTTGAAAAACTGCCTTCTGTGTTTCTGAATATCTATTTATTCCCCTGTGAAGCAGGTGCTTAAACTTGAATGTTTGAAAAATAGAGACTATAGCACTGTAACGCACAAGAATAAAACCGAAACCTCCTAATTTGGAAACCCAGGTTGGGCCGTTTGAAAAAACTGATTCTCAGTCGTTAATTTTTAGATAAGTTTGTGAGGAACGTTGAAAATTCGACGATTTCAACGCTAATGATTGGCAGCCAGCACCCAAAAATTGTTTTCACTTCCTGCTAGCAAATATTCCACTGCGAAGTAGTGCTCGAGTTTGAATGTCGAAGAAAGAGAAACTATAGCTCTGTACGTACGAGATTAAAAATAAAACCCTAATTTGGAAGTCCTTTTTGGACTGTTTGAAAAAGACGGAGTTGCAGTTGATAATTTTTTGACAATTTTGTTAGGAACGTTTGGAACTCGACGATTACGATGCTTACGATTGGAAGCTAGCACCCAAAAATTGTTTCTCTCCCGACCAATTTTCGTTCAATAGACATCGGGGTACCATCGGCGGCCATTTGCTTGTGTTCTAGAGTAGTTCCTAAAAGCTTTCTTCTCTTAATGATATCTAAATATAACATTGGGATTCAAGGCTCGGGCTTGAACGTGGAAGAAAGACAGACTATAACATTGTAAGTACGAGAAAAACTGAAACCGTAATTTGAAAACCGTGGTTTGGCCGTTTGAAAAAAAATCTGAGTGGCAGTCGATAATATTTTGACAATTTTGTGAGGAACGTTGAAACTTGACGATTTTGACGATTGCTATTGACAACCACCACCCAAAATGATTTCGCTCACGACTAGTTTTTTGTTCGAGCGACATCGGGGTGCCATCGGCTATTTGCTAGCGTTCTAGGGTAGTTTTAAAAAAAGCTGCCTTCTTTTTCCAATATCTTAATATTCCCTTAGTATGTAGTGCTCGGACTTGAATGTCGAAGAAAGAGAGCCTATAGCACTGTACGTAAGGGGATTAAAATCGAAAACCCTAATTTGGAAACCTTAGTTGGGCCGTTTGAAAAAATTTATTCATAGTCGATGAATGTTTAGAAATTTGGTGAGAAACCTTGAAACTTGACAATTTTTAACGCTTACGATCGGCAACCAGCATCCAAAAATAGTTTCGCTCCCAGCTAGATTTCGTTCGACTGATGTCGGGGGGGCCATCAGCAACTATTTGCTTGTGTTCTACGACTATTTCGAAAAGCTACTTTCTCTTTTCGATATCTTAATATTTCCTTTGGATGTAGTTTCTCGGACTTGAATGTCTAAGAAAGACAGCCTATAGTACAATATGTACGAGATTTAAAACCGAAATCCTAATTTGGAAACCCATGTTGGGCCGTTTGAAAAAAAAAACTGAGTCATAGTCGATAATATTTTGAAAACTTTTTTTAAGGAACGTTGAAACTCGACCATTTCGACTCTTACGATCGAGAGCCTGCACCCAAAATTTGTTTCGCTCCCAGCAAGTTATTAGGGTGACCGACGTCGTTGTGCCATCAGCGACTATTTTTCTCGTCTTCTCTTTTATCCTATTTGGGTCGTAAAATTGAGTCGCAGTCAGTATTTTTTTGGAAATTTTGTGATTTACATTGAAACTCTCGACGATTTCGACACTTACGATCGGTAGCCAACACCCCAAAATTGGTTTTTCACTCCCAGATAGTTTTTTCGTTCGACCGAGCCCGAGCGTCAGGGTACCATCGACAAGTATTTGCTCGGGTTCTATCGGTAGTTCTGAACAACTACTTTCTTTTTTCGATATCGCAATATTCCTCTAGGAAGTAGTGCTTGGACTTCAATGTTGAAGAAATGAAGCCTATTGCACTATACGTACAAGATTAAAATCGAAAATCCTAATTTGAAAATCCTTGTTGGGCCATAAAATTGAGTCGCAGTCGATGATTTTTGTGACAATTTTGTGAGTTACTTTAAAACTCGACGATTTCGACACTTACGATCAGCAGCCAGCACCCAAAAGTGGTTTCGCTCCTGGCCAGTTTATGTTCGACCGATGTCGGGGTGCCATCGGCGGGTATTTGTGCTTGCTCGCATTCTAGGGTATTTTCGAACAACTACTTTCTCTTTTTGATATCTCAATAATCCACATGAAGTAGTGCTTGGACTTGAATTTGGGGGGGGGAGAGAGAGGAGCCTAGAAAGAGAGCCCTGGGTGACGGTGCGTAAGAGATTAAAACTCAAAACATTAATTTGGAAACTCTGGTTGGGTCCGTTTGAAAAAAATTGAGTTGCAGTTGATAATTTTTTCGAACAATGTTGTGAGAAACGTTAAAAATCGATGATTTCAACTATTACAATCAGCAACTAGTACCTAAAATTGTTTCGCTCTCAGCTAGCTTTTGTTCGATCAACGTTAGTGGTGCCATCAACTGCAATTTGCTCTGGCGTTTCTACCAGGCAGTTTTTAAAAGGGGCTACCTTCTCTTTTTCGATAACTTAATATTACCCTAAGAAGTAGTGTCAAGACTCGAATGTCGAAGAAAGAGAGCCTTAGCAGCAATACGTATAGGATTTAAATCCGAAACCCTAATATTTAGAAAACCTTTTGTTCGGCCGTCTAAAAAAAACTATGTCTTAGTTGAACATTTTTCGACAATTTGGTGATTAGCGTTGGAACTCGCTTATTTTGGAAGCTTACGATTGGCAGCCAGCACCCCAAAAATTATTTCGTTTCCCAACTAGTGACAATTTGGTGATGTCCGCAGTGCAACGGCGGCAATTTGCTCGCATTTTAGGGGCAATTCCGAAAGGCTACCTTCCCTTTTTCGGATATCCTCATACTCTACTGGGAAGCAATGCACAGACTTGAATGTCAAAAAAACAGAGAGCGATAACACTGTTGGGGGCAAGTTTTCAAAAACCGAAACGCTAATATGGAAACCATTCTTGGGTCGCCTTTGAAAAAAACTTAGTCGCAATCAATAAATTTTTTACAATATTGTTAGGGAAGTTGAAATTCGAACTATTTGGACGCTCAACAGAAGGATTGAAGGCCAGCACCCAAAATTGTTTCATTCCTTACCCATTTTTTTCGTTCAGACGCAACGACGGGCCTCAATTCACGTCTATTTGCCCGCATTCTAGGGAAGTTATGAAAAGTTGCCTTCTCTTTCTGATATCTTAATATTCCCCTAGAGTCGTTCCTCGGACTTGAATGTCAAAGAAAGAGAGCTATACACTATACTTATTAGAATTTAAAATTAAAAACCCTAAAGTTTGGAAACTCTACTTGGGCCATTTGAAATCTTGAGGATGATAAATTTTCAACAATTCTTGAGAAACTTGAACTCGTCGTTTCGACGTTATCGACCATCGCTAGCCCAAAGAAGGTTCACTTAAGGTTCATGCTTGTTCGATCCACGTTGGGGTGCATCGGCGGCTATTTGCTTGCGTTTTAGGGTCATTCTGAAAAGCTGTCTTCTCTTTTCGTTATCTTCATTTTTCTCTGGAAAGTAGTGCTTGGACTTGACTGTCCAAAGAAGAGAGCCTATGACATTGTACGTACGGAATTAAAACTGAAATCCTAATTTAGGAAACCCTAGGTTGGGTAAGTTGAAAAAAAATGACCATTAATCGCTGATCATAAATTTTAGGAACATTGAAACATATAGCACTTTTTGTAGGAACTTGAAACATATAGCAATGTACATACGAGATTAAAACATATAGCACTGTACATTACGAGATTAAAATTGAAACCCTAATTTTAATAGGGTAGTTTTTGCATGGAAAAAGTTAACTTTCTTGGCTTCCTAGTTTGAAAAAATCAAAATACAAACACACAATTAAGTTTAAACTATTCACTAAATTAGTAAGGGAATAAATCCACACATCCATATTTAATTAAATAATTCTCAATTTTCATACCAAAATAGGAATAAAATCGGTTGGAAGATGGTAAAGAAAAAAATAGAAAATATAAGTTAGGTTTCACTCTCACTCAATTGTCACTCTGTCACTTGTCGTTGTATATCTTGTGATGTACCATTGTGTCTGTCGTCCGCTCATTTTGTAACTGTGGAGGCCCTAATCTAGTCTTTCTCTTCATCGCCCATTCATAACTTTTCCCAGATTATATTTGATCATTCAATAAATGTCTAAAAATCTTAGCTTATCTTCTTGAAGGGAGAGAGCCAATATAACAATTTTGAAAGAATCTATCAGCTTACTCATTCTCCTCAACAATGACTAAACTATAGGGATGAGTGTCGTGGTCTGTTTCGGTCATGCATTTGCTCTCATTGCCCTCTCCTCGGTTTCATGTTGGAACTTTTCCCTAACTCCCAAATCTCAAGATGGAACTGAAGAATGAGGCTATGTTCAATCTAGACCCAGTAAGTTTAAATTCATTCAGAAGCCCATATTTTTGGTGGCTTTACAGAAGACCCTTTCAGAGTGTGAGACGTCGGATCAAAGACCATGGCCGAGGGCGCCATTCTCTGGTTTGCATTGGCATGCAAAGGGCGGACCGGACCGGTGGCGGCCTTACCTTTTCCCAATGATTTATTTATAATTTAGATTGTTAGTGTACTTTGTAAGAAAAATAAGCTCAAAATAGTGAAAATATGGTGGTTCTGGAACTTTAACTGGGTTTTGGAAACTTCTTGGAAGTCGGGCCATTGAACTCGAACTTAAGCCGAGTAGAACTCAACATGGCCCTTGCAAAAATACACCCTCTTGGTTTGTGGTCGAATCTGCTCTTGTTTTGTGGTCAGCTTATAGCAATAGCTCCCTTTTCCTTTCGATTTTTAACCATTTTAAAAAAAAACCTTTAAATTCGAATATTTTCTATGAAACTCCTACTAACATTTAATATGACTTGTATTAACATAAAAAAAAAAAAAAAAATAGAACAAGCAAATAAATAAGTAGAACAAACATCCCAAATGAACAAAAAATAAAGGTGGAGGTAGGTGCGGGAGGAAGGTGGGAGGACGAAAACCCCAATCCGATTAAAAAAAAAAAAATATAGACAATTCCGGTCGGGATCTGGGCGGGGATACCTGATATAAAGCTACGGGGAGAGTGGGAGGAGGGGGGGTGGTGGGGGGAGGCGTGTTGGAGAAAGAGAAGTGAGGGGGGGTAAATAATTGTGTTATTGGCCGGCCGAGTTTCGCCTTCGCGCTGCTGGATGGATGGAAGGGTAAATAGAGCTGGCCATGTATCGTTGCGGTCAGCGGGGTAAGTAGGAGTGATTCTCTCCAAGGGTTCGCCGTGCGCGTAGCTGCTAGAGGTAGATGATTTTCCTCGCCCTTGCGTCTTAGTGCTAGGAAGAAGCGGCGGGGGGATCAGAGGCCGGGAGAGAGAGAAAGATGGGGGGCAGTGTCTTAGTAAGCGTGCTGTTTCATTCTGTTT
>CM066981.1:10023069-10071749 GCA_033971965.1 Cucurbita ficifolia
CTTGAAATGTGTATGGTATCTTGAAACTCTCATACGGTAGTCCCATCCGTCGAATATATCCGTCGTAAATAAATTGTTGACTCCTGATCGTCATTAATGCCTCAGTACTTTCTCATCACCCTCATACTATTCATACGTTGCGGTTGTATGTGTTTATTTAAAAATCTTCCATTCGTACTTAAGGTGGAAAGGCTCAGCTTCCATTATAACTGGGCACTTATGGACATTCGCCTCAATCAACTTAAGTATAGCAAATTTTGTTCACATAAGCTTAGTTGATGTCTCTTTAACTCAAGAATTTTTTCTTTCACAGTGGTATAAGGCTCAGCTCACGTTGCTTTTGTTTATTTTTGTTTTCTGTTCATAACGATTCTTTAATTTATCATTTCATCACTTGCATGCAAGTCAGACATAACAGTTTTCTTTCGATAGACTTACCCTCTCTTTAATGAGCCTATACATATTCAGTATCAAGTACTTGACATCGTCGTCAATCTTCCTAGACTCATTTTTCGTTTCATTTCCAATTAGCGTCTACTCATTAGCATACCTCTGGATAAAAACTTCCTTTCCAATCTCGTGTTGTCTATAAACACTGTACATGTTTCATTTGTTGCAGTTCGAGACTATCTACACTAAAACATCATGACCTTCCTTATAGGGCTAATTATCATTTTGCATGGCTTGGACAGCTATTCTATGGAAGTCCAAAATGAAAAAAAGTAAAAAAACAAACAACCAAATAAAAAAAAAAGAGTAAAGAAAGATGGTTCTGTCACACTACTAGCATCAAGTGTTAATTTTAGGTGGAGAAGACGATCTGAGTCGGCCATTGATTAAGTGTATATTAATATAAAAATGCTTCTACTTTATTATTATCTGTGATATATTCATTTTTAAAAAATTACTAATGTACCAATGGATATTATGAGATCTTCTGAATTAGTTATAGACTTATTTCAGGCTTGTATAGATAATTCTAGTAGATAGTTAATAGTAAAATAATTAGTCTCAACATGTTCGCACTTAGAATTAACAAAACCAAGAATATTAATACTATATTCACAAGTCAAAAAAAAAAAACAATATTTCCCAAATCAAAAGAAAGATACAATATAAAATACGAGAGTAGAAGACAATAAAGGTGCTGAAATAAGGCAACAAATTGGGGGGGGCGAGGAAAGAAGTATAGAAAAAAAGGGGTAAAAAAAAAAAATATACAATAGAATCCATAATAAGTGAACTAAGACAGAATACGATAGGAAAAAAAAAGTGAGGGAAAAGGAAAAGCATAGTATAGAGCAAAAGAAAATATCTTGATAAATCGTGTAAAGGGGTATTAAAGGCACATAAATAGAAAAAAAGAATTATTCCATAAAATGTTTGAAGGGTATTTAAATAGTTTGTATGAAAACTACGATACTAGTAACAAACCATATAAATATTTCAAGTACTTGACTCATGTAGAGACTCTAATGTTCGCATGAAGTATCAAACACATGGCGCGCAATGTAAATTCGCAGACAACAATTCTCTGAGACGTTCAACACTTTACTCCATGACACACTAATGTCATGGACTCGCATCAGAGTGTGACTTGGATTCTCTCAATGCGAATATATGCATACACTTTCATTAAGCCGATAACTTTGTGACATCAGCAAGCTTAATCAGTAAGTACGGCCTTACTATCGACATGTGTTATCATTTATTGTTGACGGCTCTTGATGTTCCCTGTGTTTGCACTGTCATGACTATACTAGGTTGATAAAAAAATAGGATGCAATGTTCGGCAGTGAATTGTCCTTGATGGTCTAACATATGCGTACTGACTATGATATGATGTATGTTTTAATAATATGATTGAATTGTATTATTAGCTACTTACGTACGATGGTGTTTAATGATATTTTTGCGATAGTATAAATGGCGGAGAAGGATTTGCAGTCTAAAACCACTACTGTAATAGATTAGGATCTAAGCATATGTCTCATCTTTGAATTTTACAATGACAGACGGTATACAGTATCGAGAGTGCTAATGAGACATCGATAAACTATCCTTAAAAAGGATATCGCATGCAGCGATCGATTGAGGAGCAAGCCGATACCAGTATTTGAAATTTTGTTTGTCCTGAACACACCACCTCTCTGAAAAGAGTAGATTCATAACAATTTTGGCAGCACGGTCACACAACTATTTTCCTCATAAATACAATAATATCCATCGAGAAGGGGGGCAAGAATAAGATGAAAGAGAAATAAAACTAAGAAAGCTTAGCCTTGAGAGAGTAACAAAACAACAAAACAATGGGACTAGCTTTTGAACAATTTGAGGATTGGAAGAAATTATAAGAAGTTGTGTGTTTTTATTATTTAAAATGTTGGAGAAGTTTGATGAGTTAGAAGATAAATGGCAAAAAGTATAAAGTTAATTATTGGACCATTAAATAGAGATATAGGTTGAGGGTTTTAGGGGTAGAAAGTAGGATAGGATTAGAATGATGGAGATTGATGAGAAGACGATTTCTCCCAAAAAAAGTGGAAAAAAAAAAAAAAAAAATAAAATAAAGCATGATAAAGATAGCGTTTAGCTCGAATAATGATTTCTATTACTAAGGTAGGTGCGTTGCATATTTGTAACTGATATGACTAGTGATATAAGATATAATGAAATGAATTAAGTATAAAAGCTATGATAAAGTTAGGAGCAAAGCGATATATGACTTGTGCTGGGGAGTACACAAATCGTTTACAAATTAGTGAATAACTATGTTACAATGTTGTGGATATGATATGAAATATGAGTGGATAGTCAATATGGTATAGTAAATAGTAGGAATATGATGATAAATTGACATATGTTTATGAATTATGCTAATACGATGTGCAGTGTTGTGATAGCATATCACTTCATGAAAAGTGATGATATGCTAATAAATGATTAGTAAAATTAGGTTATATGATTTGGAAGCTATGGAATAGTATCGTGATTAATGATATATTATATTTAACTTTGAATGAATCTTCAGAAGTATGTTTGACGATAGACAAAGAGCGACTAACTAGTCATATGTAAACTACAAACCCCATGGTCGTCACATGTGCATGATATGGAGATATTCATAAATTAGAAGGGCGGATGTGAAATTTATATGAAAATGTATATGTATATGATACAAGTGAACGCTAGCGGGGTTGTATATAATATAGGATAATGAAAATGGAAAAATGTTGGGAACAAACTCCACCGCTTTGGTGTAGGCTCTACCCTTTGTCATGACTTATTTGTGTGCTATCCGCTCTTTTCGCAATAGGGGGATACCCCTTACTCACTTTAGGATAGTACGAACACGTATGGTTCTAGCTACTAAGCAGGAAACCTAATCATGTATGGTATCATACTTAATGTCTGGCGATTGACCTGAAGTAACACAGTAGGCGAATCTTATGCTTATTTCATAATGCTGCCCACAAACCTCACATACGTCGGTATTTTAATGTCCGCTCGACTAAGCAATGGTCAGTAAGACAATGAAAAAGATCATCTATTGGTGGGTAATCGTAACTGCTACGCTAAGTGAAGGTTCTTGAAGTTTGCATTAGTACAGAGTGTCCGGCCTTAAGGAAAAACTTCTAGGAGTATGCTCGACACGCCGACAAGGAAAGTGACCCAGTTCGGTGTGGCAATCTGACTTTGAGAATCTCATACTTCAACTGTATGGGCTGACGTGTAGACGCATATATGGGCTCAGACATTCCATAGTTAGCCCGGTTAGGACCATGTACTCGGTGTGGGAATCAATTAGATTCCGCAAATAGACTAGTGCTCATCATTGAGGCAAACTGCAAGTTCTAATCATGATTCATTAAAGGTATGGTTAATTGTTGGGTCGGTGTCTATACAAAACGTATCAGTCAATTAAATGCATATATAACCGCTTCAATAATTTAGGGAGTCTACTTCTGAGATATCATGGTATAGCTATTAAAGTACTGCAAGCGCCACGTATGTATGCCAGTCTACTTTCAGGATTTAACGAATAGATATCTCCATGATACTGCAGTGAGTACGAGTCTTGACATCAGCAATCCTCTATACACTCCGACTATGAAGATAATGGTTAGTTCAGATTATACTTTCTCCTTAGACTCATCCAGGCTAGAATAGTACGGTTTATTAATTTCAACATAGCGTTTATAGTTATTTCTGATAGTTACCTCATTTCTGTTGTAATGCGTTTTTAGAAGATGTTTATCAAAACACATAAGTTCAATGATTGTGTTTTAGGAACACATTGCATGACCGGTAGAGTGTTTGTAGTGAAAGTTTAACATATAAACAAGAAGAAGTATAATTCCGCATTAGGTCAATGTTCATTGATATGGCATATCAATGGCCAAGCCTTATGGGAGATAGTACAAGTCAACATTTTGGGTCGTTACAAAGCACTAACATGGTTAGTTTACGGGGTCTTTATGTTAAAAGCTATATAAGCTTCTATTCCCATTTCACAACTAGCCCTAACACTCTCGTTAACAACTTCGTAAACATCATCATATAAGACATGCAATTTACGGAGTGTCATGTCATGACATGATCCATGCAGATCTAAAACACTACACATAGTTGAATACTAGCACTATTACATTATTCTATAGAATTAAGCCCCACACATCACAAGGGCGTAGTGATAGACGCTATAATAGCTAATCCACACTCTGGGGGTATAAAGTTGAATATGTGAGTGATTTATACCTTTTCATAATGGCCTTAAGTAGCTAACAACGATAACATATGTCAACTACTCAACGACATCTCTAACCTTTTCTTATGCTGTATCGCAATAGTAAGATATACCTGACGAGATTGGTCTATGGCTATCGACGGTCGTGTCACGTAAAAATCCATAACAGTGTCAAGGGTATCAGTCCACAGTGTGCATCAGCCTAGTCCACAAAAGATCTAAAACTTCAAGAGCTCTTAATCCAAAAAAACAAACGTGTCATAACTATGGATTGTCAGACATTTTTTTCAGCACCACTTAACGTTTTCGTACTTACCGTAGCGTCAGCTCCATTGATCCCTTCGATCATCATACATCTAATAACTCAAAGCCTATTCGTTGGGCGGAATTACGACATCTCTCTCTAAAACGCTTCATCATAAAACGCAGTGTAGGGATGGCCTAGTGGTTCCTAAGAGGGCGCTAGTCCCTCAATAATTTCTCTAACGCTTCGCGTCCTTAAAATATCAGTCCCTAGAGCCAGGTTATGTGGCTTTGGTGAAAACACCTTATAAAAACGATACCGACAAAAGACTGAAAGAGAGTATAAGTACACCTTTACAATTAAAAACACTCCTATATCTACCAGCCTCATAGTCTTGAAAATAAAGTGTGCACTGAGCAACCCTATTAGCATAGTTTACAATGGTCTCAATTTAGATGCCGTTGTGCAAGTCGTGGAGTGCAGAGACACATTGGATGTGTAGGGACGCTATCATTTCCACAATGCGTGCATAGGTCGAGTGGGGACACTCACAGTCCGATACTACAATTTGATGTGTTTCTGTTATGTCCGCTACGACACGAGCGCCCTCTGGGATTGCGTGCAAGTTGTGAGATCCTCCAGGTTCTCCACACGCTCGCACACCTCCGTTGGACTTGTTTCCTCTTATGGTTACAAAGGTTGCTATAATTTGTAAGCGTACGTCTTGTCAGGTCCATGTAGAACCCCTACTTAGGTGGTCATGCTCCCATAAAAGAAAAAAAAATACCAAAATGGGGACGTAAGTACTGACTAACTCAAAAAAAAAAAATTACATACTCATGCGTGAGTGTCCGCACGATCATTCATCATACAATGGGTGTAAAGTATCAAACACGATGCTATTCTGTATGAACGAATCACAATGATGGCATGCGAGTACCTATAGTTCTGCCATACTTTAAATGCATCTTATATAGGACACATCATCATCTATACACCTTCACACATTACATTCTAAGTCAAGCAAGGCAGCGCATTGGCTCTTCCATACATTCATCATCATTCGTGTATCTTAACTAGGGTTGTGTCTTTAACATACACTTGTCGATCACATAGGATGGGGGGCACCACACTATGGGTGACTGTAAACATGTGTTCCCTATATAAGATTTAAGTAGCAATGCAGGCAACGATCCATTTTCTTATATATGTCACCGCATCTATCATATCAGACTTCACTCATTATCATCATCATGGATATGCGTCTTTGGCATCATCGATCATCATGTCTGCCCATCTGCAGGCATACACCTAGCATAATCATTAGTCGGGATATAACTAGGCATAACACTATACTTAATTATTAGCTCATTACATCGTACGGTTTCTTACTGCGAAGGAGCTTCATAGCTGTGGGGTCCATATATTTCTTTAAGATTACTGCATAGTTCCTTTGCGGCACTGAGGAGGGGATGCTACATGCATGCCGTCTCAGACAGCTTAATCTCGACATCATCATATAACATCATCATCTAACGTCATCACGACATCACATAACATTATCAATCATCATATAATATCATCAGATCATCATATAACATCATCGCATCATTATCTAATGTCATCAAGTCATCATATTACATCATCACATCATACAACATCAACACATCATCATCTAACGTCATCACGTCATCATATAACATCATCACATCATCATATAACATAAAGCATAAATGACACGTGCAAGGGTCATTGGGCACGTGTCGGCATACATAAGACAAGTCTTCCGACCAAGCCGATAGTAAGTCACTAACCTTATTAGCTTAGGTAGTGACACCAATTTATCCTCAGTGAGAATTTGATTTTTGTTCTTTGTATCCAAGTCAATCTATGTGGACCCATGACATCAATTTCAAATTCAATTCTCTATATTATACCATGCTTCATATGTTATACTTCATATGAGCAACCGAGACTTTGTCCATATATATATATAATTTTATTTTTATTAAAGATTTCATGTTCTATTATTATTATTGTTTTTCAGAAGATATAATTACTCTATTCTCTAATTTTTGTTGTGTCTCTATTTCAAAAATCAATTCCTTTTCATGGTCTATAATATGTAATTCTTATTCTTAGAAATTAAGTTAGGTTTGTCAGTAAAAATTACCAATTATTCTGTTGCTTAAATTACACCTATAATAATATCAATTTCATATCTTCCATTTTTTCTTTTGTTTATGTTTTCTAGGTTTTTCTTTTAATTCTGTTAATAAATATCTTTGCCAATTTTTAATCCATTCTTAAATTGGACAGACAATAAAATACTTCCATTTTTCTTCCATATTTGGTTAGGTAAACAAAATCTCACCAAATCTTTACTTTTACTTTCTATATTATTAGCCAATTTTGTCAATCAATTCTTACTTCCAAATCTTTTTTTTTCTTTTTTTTTCTCTCCCTGCCTAGTTCTGTGCCACTATTAACATCAAATTTTAATTCCAGTAGGCCATTTTCTATAGATTCTAATTTTTTTTTCTTTCCTAAAAATAAAATGTCTACATAGAGCATTTGGTACACAAAACTACATAAATGATTACTTTCTATAGATTCTAATTTTTTTTTCTTTCCTAAAAATAAAATGTCTACATAGAGCATTGGTACAAAACTACATAAATGGATTACTGTTATTTGATTTATAACTAAAATCTAAATATAAATAAAGTAACAAAATTAAGGATAAAATCAAAGAAAAACTTAACTAATTTATTGTGACAAATTCTTCTACCTACATACTCACATAAATCTATCTAAAGGCCATTTTCATTTTTCTTTAAAATTTTGAGTTTTCTTCAAACTAAATGATTTTCCGTTTGACATTTTTGTTTTCTCTGTTATTTTTGTTGTTTTGTTTCTATTTTTTTTTTTTTTTTTTTGCAAGAACTGTTATAATGTAATGGTTGGTTGAGGAAAGATAATTTGGAATAGGGATGACGAAGAGAAAAAATGGGGAAGAGTTTTTTTTTTTTAATCTTAATTTTCTTCTTCTTTTTCTTTAATTTAATTATTTTTATTTGTTTATTTATTTATTTATTTATTTATTTGTTATTTTTCTTTTAGGCTATTACAAAAATGGAAATAAAATGTGTTGGAAGATGTAAAGAAAAAAAGAAAATATAAGTTAGGTTCCACCACCACCGCTCCGTTGTCACCTTGTTTTGTTGTCGCTGTATCTTGTGCTATCGAATGGTGTTTGTCATCGCTCATTTTGTACTATCCAGTCCTAATCATGTCTTTCTCCACGTCCATTTATAACTTCTCAATGAATTCATTCATTCAATAAATGCATTTAAAATCTCATTGTCTTCCATCATCACCATTTTTAAAGAAAGCTAAGCTTTTCGTTCTCTTCATCCAATGGCTAAACTGTTTGTTCTTTGTCTCTGCTATGTTCTCATTGCTTCTGCTCTGTTTCATGTTGGAACTTCCATAAGTCACAGATCTCAAGACGGAACTGAAGAATGGGGTTACGTTCAAGTCAGACCCAGTAAGTCAAATTTCTTATCTTTCATTATATTTTATTATTAGTATTATTAATTATATATTTGTTCTTGGGATTGTGTTGTTTAGAAGCCCATATGTTTTGGTGGCTTTATAGAAGCCCTCCAGAGTGGACGCCGGTTCCAAGCCATGGCCAACCATTCTCTGGTTGCAGGGCGGACCGGTGAGCGCCCTGCCTTTTCCAATTATTTATTTATAATTCTTTTATTTTGTAAGAAAATTGCTAAAAATATGAAAAATAGGGTGGCTCGGAATTGGTGTTGGGTTGGAAACTTCCTAGAAATCGGGCCGTTGAACTCGAACTTGAAGTCGAGAAACTCAACCATGGCTTCAAAAAGCAGACCTTTTGTTTGTGGTCAACTCTGCTTCATTTCAATTTTCGTCATTTTAACCTTGAATTCTAATATTTTACGACTAAATTTATGATTTTAACATTAAAAAAATAGGACAATCCTGTTGGGACCAGATATAGCTATGTGGACAGTGGAGGTGAATTTTGCGAAAGGCAATGTGGAGGTGGCAACCGACACGACGATTTTGCTGGCTGAGGTTTCGAACGACATCGGCCTACGGAACACTCCGTTTTGTACATCTTTGCGGAGTCTTACGGTGGTAAATTCGCCGTCACTCTGGCTTTGTCCCTCCTTCGGGCCATCCAAGCTTGCAATTTGACCCTTAATCCTAATCTCCGAGGTACTTTTATGTTTACTCTTTTTTTTATAAAAAATTTCAAATATAAATTACGAATTATAACCTTTTTATATATAAAAAAAAATATCATATTATTACTATGATATGTTTAACATGATCACATTGTAAACAATATAGAATCAATAATTTTAAATACGACTCTTGATTTTGTTTGGCAAGAGTTGCCCTAGGAAATAGTTGGATGTCCTCACAAGATTACATTGTTCGTATTCCCATTCTCTCAATTTCATCAAAAAAATTTATCAATTTCCTCGATATGTTTGTTTTCAGAATGATAAACGAAAACAACATACTCCTAAACTATGAAGTTGATTTCAATTATATCTCTGATCTAAGAGTTAAAATGAAACATCTCAAAGCTCGAGAGTATAACCGAAAACCAGCCTCATATTTTCAGGAGTATTCTTTTATTATTTATCTTAGCGGGCTTATTAACACAATAATCTTTGTCTAAAAATTTTACAGTCAGGGCCCTCTTCTTAAAGATCTCTCACGAATCGACGACATGACACTACATGAATCAAATAGGTCAATATTTTTCACTTTTTTATAAAAAAATAATAAAAAAAGGAAAATATATTTCTATAAATATAAAAGTTATATGTAACAAAAGCCGTCTTTTGAAAAACAGTTTAGTGTTGAAAATCAAGCAGCAAATCAAAAACAGGTTGTACAAAAATGCAACTCATTCATTGAATGATATTGAGGGATTAATTTTCTCCAAAAGCAACCACGTGTACGTTTTGTTATTATTATTATTATTATTTTTTGACAAAAACCTTCCAAATAAATGAATTTAAATTTATATTAACTTAAATAGGTCTATCCATTCTTTAATTTTGTGGTTTAATTTTATGTTTTTATTAAGTTATTTTTTAAATTAGTAAATTAATAAAACACAAAATTCAATTTTGTGTCCAAAAAAAATTTCTAAATTTAAAAAAAGAAATTCAAATTTTATGGATATATTAGAGGTATAATTGAAAATTTAGAACTTTTCTAAATGTGTATTTAGGCCTCATTCATTACCACTTTTTAAGTTTTATAAACACTATTTACCAATTCCTTTATTTTATCATCCACTTCAAAACATGTTTTCAAAATATAAACCCAAACCCAATTTTGAAAAATATTTTATTTTTCTAGAGAAAACAAGCATTAAATTTCAAGAAGACATAAAACGAAATGACTATCGATACGTTATAACGAGTCGTTTTTGCAGGATTTCTATAACTTCATGTTGGATTTTGAAATGGACTCATTAGCCACGAATACAACGACAAGTAGTGTTGAATCAAATAGAATTGATTCATTTAAAGTAAGAAAGAACTCTCCATATCTTAGTTTGAATGTATACAATCCCGGAGGTAAAGGAGACTTGGAAGCTTTGATGAATGGCCCAATTAAGCAAAAACTCACTATTATCCCACCAAATGTCATGTACGTACCAATAAACACCATTTTCTTTAAATAAAATAATAATCATTAAATTTGTTCCGATTATAATTGAAAAATATTAAAAAATAAAAACTTAAATTTAATTTAATTAATTACCTTAAATCTTACCGTTATTAGCCTAAAAAACTAAAAAATATAAATTTTGTATGTAGAGATGGGTTGGTCAATCCCACATAATCTTCCAATTTTTGAAGGGAGATTTTATGAAGTCAAGAATTAAGGAGGTATATTTTTTATCCAAACTATTTTTAATATTTTTATTTGTGGATTATTTTTTGTTTCATAATATAATATTCAATTATTTCTTAATATTTTGATTTTTTTTCAAATAGGTTGATGAGTTACTGGCTGGAGGTGTTAATGTGACCGTCTATAATGGTCAAGTAAGTTTTTTTTTTCTTTTTTCAATTTGATAATTCAAAGAAAAAAAAAAATATTTTGAAGTGATAAAAATTGTAATATTCTCTTAGATTTATAGTTTACTTTTTTTTTATATATAGGTCGAATCTTATTTGTTCAACCAATAGAAGCGTGGATTAATAAGCTCAAATAATTTCTTTTTTTTATGTGATTTATGGTCATTGACATAAACATAAACCCTTTTCCTTAAAAATATATATATATATATTTTAATTTAGGTGGAAAAGGGCTAAAGGCATTTATAAGCAGGGAGAGAACTATTTTATTTTCTGGAAATGAGAAGCACACCAAGGGTTTCACCTTGGGGCTGGCCATTTTGTAAGCTATATATATAAACTTTATTCTATTTATAATTTGTTAATATTTAACAATTTTTAATTATATGATTACAAATGTAGGTTCCCGTGGATCAACTGTGTGTGGCATTAAATATGGTGGATGCAATCACACAGTCACCAGCTTTTAATACAATTATTTTTCATAGGAACGAAAAAAAATACATATTTACGTTTTTAAATATAAAAAAATATGTTCATTATAGATAAGAAGAAAAAAAAGAACGGATGTAATTATAATATAATATATATAACATTAATAAATCTAGTGTCGTTCAATTATCTCACTCATTTTTTTTTTTCTATTTCTTTCTTTTGATTTGTTGTTAACAATATTCTAACCTTGTCAATTTATTTTTTTTTGTGTATGTATTCTAAAGCCAATTTTAATTCTCTCCAAATCTTTCCTTTTTTTTATTATATTTTTATTTTTCATTCTGATTTTCTTTACAATCATAAGAATGTCATAAGAATGATTATTATGAAGCAATTTTTTTCTTATATTCTATTTACAATTCTTTTCATCATTTTTAAAGATTTCAATTTTTCTTTTCTTTCCTAAAAATAAAATGTTATATATCAGGAAATCAAATTACATAACATTCTATTTATTTGATTTTTAATTAAAATCTAAATCAGAAATAGAAATAAAATAAAAGAAAGATTTAACTAACTTAAGACATCTTCCCGATGGGAAGAGAAATGGGGAAGAGTTTTTTAAACTAATTTTTTATTTTTTTGGGATATTAAAGAAAATTACTCAATAATTTTCTTTAAAAATTTAAATTAATTGTTATTTTGGGAGAGAATCTTTGACCATTGATTTCCGGACAAAAAAATATAAATATATTTAAAAAGAACTAGTTTTTTATTAAAAATTATAGATACAAAAAAAAATGTTTAAAATATTTTTGGTTAATTTTTTTTAAAACTATGGTTAACTTTAATGGATAGGTAAAAGTTTTAAGTAAATAAAAAATATAATAAATAAATCATTCCAACTACAAACAAACTAAAAAAGAAAAATCCAAATAACAAAGGCTCGGTGAAGATGAAGTAGATTCAAGTCTCAATTTCATCTTCAGTTTTCTTTCTGTTTGTTTCTCAGAAAAAAAAACACATAAGATTACATTTATTTAATTTGAAATAGACACAATGTCGCTTGTTCTAATCTAATGTCTTCTAGCAGAGCACCATATTCGCGGAGGAGGGGATATCAAGGTGAAGTTTTTTCTGTCTTCTTGTACGCAATTGATTTCGCTCTCAAACTCGCTTTCTTTACAATGCCGTCCAATTTGTTTTTTCCTATATAGTTGTTTTTTATATGTATGTATACTAGTTTGTGAAGTTTCTATTTGCTACGGTTGATTTTTCCTTGATTTACATTGATTTGGTTATACATATCTTGCAAATTCCTCAAATGAAAAAAATTAGTCTCCGTAAGTATTCTAACACAATTTCAACATGTTTCATTTCTACCGTATGACTGATTGATACTCGAATTAGTGGAATGCTATTACTTTTAGTGCATTTCACTTTCTCTAGAAAGGCGTCTGCACAGACGTCTTTACAAAGACTGCTTCAATGACACAAACTTGGTCTTCCTTGGTCTCTCTTATTAAATTTGTATCCAGTAATTATCAGTTATTGTGTGAAACATATTCTCCATGTCAGTTAGAGAATTTTTTTGTTATATAAGGCTTTCTCTGCAACAAATGAAAAAGGTTAGAAACATTTTCATAACAACACACTCGCATGAGGTTTCCAATGTTTTCTCCCCCATGAATTCCTTTTTTACCTTTTGTTCCTTCCATCCCCATCGCTATTTTGCTGTATAGATTCTCCAGGCTTAGTCTTATTGGTGAAAAGTTTCTACATCATTCTAAAGCTCTGGATTCACCACCTACAAATGATTTCAAGACATTTTATTACAATCAAACACCGGATCATTTCAATTATAGGCTTAAAAGCTAAGACAACTTTTAATGAGGCTTTTAGCTATTTGAGCTAAAGGAATGAAAAGTATGATAAACGTGCTCTTTGAGCTATCACTTGTAACAACCCATTGAAGAATGAGAATAAAATAATCTTGTTGTATTTTATATCGTCTCTGTAAGCTTCTTGCTTCTGATTAATAAAGTTGATACTTTCATGCTCTTAAGATTATGCTTTTTCATTTTCTTTATTCGTTTCAAGACACTATTCTAGAGCTCATTAGATCATAGAGGAAGATTTGTAAATTAGCTTTAGAACAACATAGGAAACTTTTGATGAGATTTGAAAGAAGAAGGAAATTTGATTAACAAAAAAAATAAAAAAAGAATAAATAAATTAGTGTAATAATCGGTTGTCGATGTTTGATAACCGTGTCCTTCGGTGTTTTTTTTTTTTGTGCTATCAATTCCAAATACAAACGCATGTCAAAGGAAAAGGTTCAACTTCTCCTAAGGTCAGCTTCACCTCTAGTTTCGGTTTGTTTCTTGGGAAAATATAAGATTTTCATTTTTAATATTATTTCTGTTTTAAAAATTGCAGGATAGGGATCAAACTATCTTCAATTGGTTGCTTCTTGATATCTAATTGTCTTCCATTTGCAGCATATTCATGTAGGAGGAGAAATCAAAGTTAGTTTCTCACTTATGATTCTTTTTCCTACATTAACATTATGGGCTCATATAGATTTTCTTTACGATCCACCCACAATTGCTTTCCTGTTAAATAAAATACCATTTTAATTTTGTCAGTCATAAAGTTGAACCAGTTCATAGAAGACTATTTAATCCATATTACATCATGCTCCATTTGTTTTTATTTATAATAGTTTGTAAGTTTTTAAATTGAAATGATCATGTTTACATTTGATCCGTTAATACATTCTTACATAGAGAGGAAAGGTCACGGTATCAGTAACAGGGATATAGACGAGATGATGATGCCCCCTGTCACGGTCCTACTTTTTCAACCATGTGGCATCGTGATCTTGACACGCTCACGACCAGCCTTAAGGGGAATTAAACCCCATATATATTTTCCGCCTAGGCTTTGTGGCTTCTGGACCTTAGGGGAAGTTTGTTTTCACCAATTGAACATCGCTTGTGTGGAATCCAAGCTTGTTCGACTACACACACTGCCTGCACGTGCATGTTCAAGCATTTGCAACACAATTGACTTACCTCTACACTAGGTCAAATCATCCGGCTCGACCTTGACATGGCCCATATGTCTTAACGTCATCCCAAGTCTTGGGATGTCGTCGGCCATCACAACTCACTCACTCATGCCATCGAGAACAGGCCCACGTGTCGCTCATCTCATTAGGATGTCCCGAACATCCATCCATCTTAGTTCTATTGAGGCATTGACCCTCCCATGCCCGTGTCATGCCATTTATGTATACCGTACCAGATAGCGGGTGTATGTAGCAAACTCCGACACACGGGCTGGGGTGCAATACCGGCATACTCGTGCCACCCGATACTGTCCTTGAAAAATCTATTTCAAAGAAAGATGCCTGTGACACTCGTCTCAACACACTTGCCCACGCTGTGACACACATATGTGCCACAGGGTAGCTTGCTTAAGCCACAGGGCCTAGGAGTGGCAGAGAGCTGACACCATGGTACCCTTATAGTACATTTTACGCCATTTTCAATCTTTGCATAAACATGATTTTGTCCAACTGTCATACGGTGTTATGGAGTGTCCATCCGGTGTTTGATTGACACCAAATTTGGCGAGCATTCATATTTCATATGGACGGACTTAACTCGAGAACCGCATGCCCAAATTCCTTTCAGAATCTCGACTTTCGAGGTTAAGGCTCGGGACCCTACCTGGCCCTTCAACAAGCCTATCTTTGTCATTCTTGTCTATTTGATGTCCCTATCTTGCTTATGTCTCAATTTGTCTACAATGGCCACTCTATGTGGTATGTTAGATGATGCACCGTCCTCCTCAGTTGCATAATGGCACTCGTCTAGACCCTCGTTTGGCTGAATGGGCGCCACTTGAGGGTCGTTGCTTCTCTTGTCGCAACGTGAGGGTCACAACCTACTCTTTTCATAGTTCGGTTGTGACATTCTCTCCCACTTAAACTAGACATCGTTGTCAATGACTTACATGGGGGCACAACCATTGTTAGGCTGTGACATTCTACCCCACTTAAACTAGTCATCGTCCTCGATGACACAACCACACTTCGGATTGTGACACTCTCCCACACTTAATCTCGACATCGTTCTCAATGACGACCCAACTCTGGACTGGCTTCTAAAGGACCCAACTTGAAATACGTGATTCAGAATGAATATGAAAAATACACACTACTTATGAGCTATCCCACTGACAGACCTACTCTCGGTCTTTGAGACTTCCAACACAAGTACCGTAAATCAACTGCACTATGGTTGTGGGCTATCCCCTCTTGGGCCTCCCTCGCCCTTCTGCAGACTTGACCCAGGACTCACTAGACAAACAACAACAAACTAACTAGCTTTGGCATACTCTTGCCTTGGCTAGGGGGAGCGCTCCCCAACTTTTGGCCACTCTGGCCACACTCATCGTATTCTCTGAGTCGCACACAATGGTGCACCCCTCGAGGTGAGGCTCGCAAGCCATCCATGATATTTACTCATCGTGGCACCAACCCTTATAGTAGGGATGTCTGAAAGCTTGTAACGCAGCCCCGTATTGGCGCTTCACTTCAACAAACTCTTAACTAGATGTATGTAAACTGGTAACACAATTTCGTGTTATCTCTACACTCCCACCAACACTTAACTGGATGACTGAAAATTTGTAACACAACTTCGTGTTGGTGCTACACTTCCGCCAACTCTTAACTGCCCACCTTCGTGTTGCAATGCTGCCTTGACCCTCTTGTGGTCATGTTGTAGCTTTACTTCTCTATGTCCACTTCCAGCTGATGCTCATTTCTTGAGCGAATACTGGTCTCGACATTTCTTGTCGAGTCATCAACCTTAGGCACAAGGTGATGGCTCAAGGAATACACGTGTGCTCGCACCTTGGAGCACCTTTACGGGGTTAGAGGCCTATTGACTCGGGCTCTCCCCCACTTAAACTCGGCTGCCTCTTTGCAACAAGGTCGTCCCCCCATAAGGACTTGCGTTGTGCTCAACTTTGGCACTTGGCCGACGTTTGTCTTTTCTTGGCTCTCGGCTTTCTCTGCTTGCAACCACTGACACTATTCCTCTAATGTGAATGGCTCTTTTGGAAGCACCGACATGGTGTACTTTCTGTTTCATCTATCTTGCCCACTTTGGAACTATAAGCCCTTGGCAAATGAGCTTAGTTTTACTTGACAGGTAGATCTCCCTACACTGAAGTGTCGACACACGACACTAATGAACTTCGGGTAGTCTTGGCTTCAGCAAACAACTGATTCTTATTCTAACCCGCAATTGTCTTGCCCACTCTGGCACTATTGAACACTTGCAAGGTCTTAAATCAGCTCTCGGGTTCATTTCTCTTAACTATCTTGTCTGACTAAACACACAAAGTCTGGCTGTGATACCAACTGTCACGGTCCTACTTTTTCAACCCCATGGCGTCGTGATCTTGACACGCTCACAACCAGCCTTAAGGGTGAATTAAGTCCCATATATATTTTTCGCCCCAGGTTTGTGGCTTCATCAAACCTTAGGCGAGGTTTGTCTTCACCAATCGAACATCGCTTGTACGAAATCCAAGATTATTCGACCACACAAGTCGCCTACGCGTGCATGTTAAATCGTCTGCGACACAACCGACTTACCTCTACACTAGGCCAAGTCATTTGGCTCGACCTTGTGTCTACTTGGGACCAAGGTCTCTCAATTCAATGTCGAGTCTCATCTTGTTATCTCGATCCTCATAATAATGGCCCATATGTCTTGACGCCATCCCGAGTCTCGGGGTGTTGTCGACCCTCACAACACACTCGCTCATGCCATCGAGAACGAGCCCACATGTCGCTCATCTCATCAAGACATCCTGAACATCCATCCATCCGAGTTCTATCAAGGCATTGGCCCTCATGTGCTCGTGCCATATCATTTATGTATACCATACCGGATAGCGAGTGTATGTAGCAACCTTTAACACGTGGGCTGGGGCGCAATACTAGCATACTTGTGCCGCTCAGTACTGTTCTTGAAAAACCCATTTCAAAGGAAGTCGCCCGAGATACTCATCTCGACACGCTCACCTATACAGTGACACACGTATGTGCCACAGGGTAGCTCGCTTAGGCCACAAGGCTCAGGGTGGTTGAGAGTTGACACCATTGTACATTTTGAGCCATTTTCAATCTTTCAGGCATAGACATGATTTTAGTGAACGGTCATACGGGTCATGGAGCGTCCGTCCGGTGTCTGATTGACACCAAATCTGGCGAGCATTCATATTTCATATGGACGGACTTAACTCCAGAACCGCATGACAAAATTCCTTTAGGAAACCTAACATTCGAGGTTAAGGCTCGGGACCCTACCCGCCCCTTCAACAAGCCTATCTTTGCCACTCTTGTCTATTCGATGTCCCTATCTTGCTTATGTCTCAACTTTTCTTCAATGCCCACTCTGTGCGGTGTGTTAGATAATGCACAGGCCTCCTCGGTTGCATCATGGCACTCGTCTAGACCCTCGTGTGGCCAGACGGGAGCCACTTGAGGGTCGCTGCTTCTCTTGTCGCAATGTGAGGGCCCAACCAAGTCTCTTCATAGTTAGGTTGTGACACCCTCTTACACATCTGGAAAACAAGAACAAGAACATGAACACAACAGGCCGAGTGAAGGTCAAGCGGGTTCTGTTGAGAGCCATTCGATTGTTTTGCCACTGCCACCTACATTGTCCTCTCGACAACTTTGGGATCATGACTTGAGCAATGGGAGTTTGGCCACGACGTGATTTCCGTTTGCAATTTGGAGCTGTATGTCTCATCAAGGTTCTTTTGTTGTTTTTCTAGTTGAAGTTAGTAGGATGCAAAGTAAATAAAATAAAATAAATAGTAAAATATGCAAATGTAAACGTTAAACAAATGATGAATGGTGATTCTATAATTCTATTTAGAATTAATGGAATTTACTTTCCGGTGAAGTTATTGTGATTATCTTTTTTTAAACTTAAACTTGTTAAATGTTACAGGATTGGGAGATCACCAACAATTTGAGGATTGACATGTCGAGGCTGCAACAGAGGATTAACAACCTATAGAGAATGTGGGAGACATGCATGGATATGAAACTCGAGTTGTAGCGCTCAATAAAGCAAAAAGTTTCTTCTGCGTTGAACTGAGCAGCTGGTTTAGAAGGTGTCTTCATTTTTAATGCCGCTAGATTTTTTAGCTTATACAATTTAGATTTGGTCTTTTAACAAACGGCATGTATAGAAGTTGTTCTTTGTAGTTTGCAGAGTTGACATACCTTAAATCTTTAGTGATTTAAGTAGTTTCTTCGAGTTGGATATTATATTTTTACAAAATTATCTGTCAATCTAAGATAAAAGATTTAGAATTTTATTTTTGAATTTGATTTCTACACTGGACCAATAAAATGATATCGTCGACGGATTGCATTTCGCCTGCACAAAGATGTTTGAAAACAGCTTGACAGATGATGAACCCACATGGGATCGAGTAAGGACGAGAATTTGTTGTATATGTTGCCATAGGCATATTGATACTTTGTTGTATAGGTAATTCCACTCAACTTTCAATTGATTTTTGTGTGCTTTTCTTTGGTCCTAACTTTCACTTAAACTTTACATTTTCTCTCATTTTACAAATTGTAGATGTGGGCATTGTGCACGTGTTCAAAATGTGCTAATGAGTTGGTCGAGGCTCGAGAAAAGTGTCTGATGTGTTGTGTGCCCATTCTAGAAGTGTTTCGTGTTTACTTCCTATGATGACTTAGACGACAATAAAGAAAAATGAGATTACTACTTATTCATTCATCTTCATCCTCTTGTTCCGTCCAAGTACCCTACTAATTCTTCTCATCCTGATTTCTATACATATAAAACTGATTTGTGCGATGACAGACGAATGAAATAATAATGTAATCTCTGTTATTGATTAATCTGGCCATAATAAGTGTGTTGAGTGGATTTAGTGTAAACAGAAGAATGATCAAGAAGCATAAACAATTGGAGTTTCAAGTGATAATATTATTGTGTACTCAACTTGACTTTTATATCCTTACAAATAAAAACACAAATAGAAACTAATCCAAATATGACAAATTAGTTAAACTAAATAGCTAAAATACTCTAACAAGAGACCATAACAGTATTTGACATATCAAATACTTCTAACAATCTCTCCCTTGAACTTATTATTCTTTGTCAAGAATTAGTTTAAGTTAGAAAAACTTTGCATACCAAGTTCTTCACACAAAATAATAAATTAATGGTTCTTTCCTTTGTAAGATCTCTAAGAAAGTGAAATCTTACTCTTATCTGTTTGGAACGCCCATGTAGAATTGAATTTTTGGATAACTTAATAGTTTAAGTATTATCACACATTAGCTTTGTTCCTTCAATTTGAGAGGGACCAATCTCTTTGAGTATCCTCCTCATCCAAACAGCTTGACATGCACAGGCACTAGCAGCAACAAACCCAACTTCTGTGGTTGATAAGGTGACTATAAACTGTTTACGAGAAAACCAAGCTACTACTCCTCCGCTCATCATAAACACATAGGCTGAAGTACTCTTAATATCTTCCATGTCTCTGGAATAGTCACTATCAGTCAATCCAATTAAATCACGAATTTCTCCCTTTTTTATAAAATACACCATAATCTACGGTACCTTTCAGGTACCTTAAAACCCTTTTTCAATCCAATTAAATCACTAACTTCTCCCTTTTTATAAAATACACCATAATCTACGGTACCTTTCAGGTAGCTTAAAACCCTTTTAGCTGCTTCAGTTAGGGTACATAGAATTTTTTCTACAATTTTCTTGTCTGACATATCTTCTCAATTGCTTCTATTCTTGTTGGAGATTATCATCACTCTTATAAAATAATGTGATACTTTCATCCTTCTTCGATCTCTAGGATCTCAAATTCTCTCCTTAATGCATTAAGAAGAGATTTCTTCACTTTTTGGTTTCCATCAAACTTTTGCTTCATTGAGTTCCAAACAATCTTGGCTGTGCGCGATTCAAGATTTGTTCAAAGACAGTACAATCAATTGCCTGGAAGAGGTAATGCTTTACTTGGTGATCTTTGAGCCTAGCATCATCAAGGTGACCCTTTTGTGCCTTAGTGAGCATTGTTCCTTCTAATGGTTCTAAGAAATCAATCTCTACCACACTCCATAAACCCTTTGCTCTGAGCAAATTTTCCATCAGCTCACTCCAATGATCATAGTGACCATCGAAGTGAGGGATCTTCATTAAAGTTTTTCCTTTACTCATACTCCTATATTTGATCACTAAAAAATTGCTAGTCTACACAGCCTAGTGATGGCTCTGATATCTACAAAACCTAGTGGTGGCTCTGATACCAATTAAAAGGTTTTGATAGAAGAATGATTAAGCGAGAAACATAAACGATTGGAGTTTCAACTGATAACATTATTGAATACTGAACTTGACTTTTATAGCCTTACAAATAACAACATAACTAGAAACGAACAACAAACTTGGAAAATTAGTCAAACCAAATAGGTAAAAATACTCTAACTACTGGATCAAATTCTTCTAACATTTAGGTACTTACTACCACTCTCCCACCAAAATGACCTTCCAATTTTCCTATTTCTAGTATTGAATCTTAATGAAGTTTACTTTTCTAACCAACTTCCTTGACAACCGTTGTTTATATGAATAAAGTTGTGCTATAATGGTAGTTTGGCTAGATTTTTTTCTCTCAAACTCCCGATTTCGACACTTACGATTGAAAGACAACACCAAAAAAAAAATTCACTCTCGGCCAATTTTCATTCAACCAACGTCGTGGGGCCATTGGCGGCTATTTGCTCGCATTCTATGGCAATTTTGAAAACAATTTTGAAAAACTGCCTTCTCGCATTCTAGAGTAGTTCCTAAAAGCTTTCTTCTCTTAATGATATCTAAATATAACATTGGGATTCAAGGCTCGGGCTTGAACGTCGAAGAAAGACAGACTATAACATTGTAAGTACGAGAAAAACTGAAACCCTAATTTGAAAACCCTGGTTTGGCCGTTTGAAAAAAAATCTGAGTGGCAGTCGATAATATGATTTTGTGAGGAACATTGAAACTTGACGATTTTGACGATTGCGATTGACAACCAACACCCAAAAAAAAATGATTTCGCTCACGACTAGTTTTTTGTTCGAGCGACATCGGGGTGCCATCGGCTATTTTCTAGTGTTCTAGGGTCGTTTCAAATAAGCTGCCTTCTTTTTCCAATATCTTAATATTCCCTTGGTATGTAGTGCTCGGACTTGAATGTCGAAGAAAGAGAGCCTATAGCACTGTACGTATGGGATTAAAATAGAAACCCTAATTTGGAAACCTTAGTTGGGCCGTTTGAAAAATTTATTCGTAGTCGATAATGTTTAGAAATTTCGTGAGAAACCTTGAAACTTGACAATTTTGACGCTTACGATCGGCAACCAGCATCCAAAAATAGTTTCGCTCCCAGCTAGATTTCGTTCGACTGATGTCAGGGGGGCCATCAGCAACTATTTGCTTGTGTTCTAAGACTGTTTCGAAAAGCTACTTCTCTTTCCGATATCTTAATATTTCCTTTGGATGCAGTTCTCGAACTTGAATGTCTAAGAAAGACAGCCTATAGTACAGTACGTACGAGATTAAAACCGAAATCCTAATTTGGAAACCCATGTTGGGCCGTTTGAAAAAAAAACTGAGTCATAGTCGATAATTTTTTGAAAATTTTTTAAGGAACGTTGAAACTCGACCATTTCGACTCTTACGATCGAGAGCCTGCACCCAAAATTTGTTTCGCTCCCAGCAAGTTATTAGGGTGACCGACATCGTTGTGCCATCTGCGACTATTTTCTCGTCTTCTCTTTTCGATATCTTAATATTCTCCTAGGAAGTAGTGCTCGGATTGAATGTCGAAGAAAGAGAGCCTATAACAATGTACGTAAGGGATTAAAACCGAAATCGTAATTCGAAAATCCTATTTGGGTCATAAAATTGAGTCGCAGTCGGTAATTTTTTGGAAATTTTGTGATTTACATTGAAACTCGACGATTTCGACACTTACGATCGGTAGCCAACACCCAAAATTAGTTTCGCTCCCAGATAGTTTTCGTTCGACCGACGTCAGAGTACCATCGACAAGTATTTGCTCGGGTTCTAGGGTAGTTCTGAACAACTACTTTCTTTTTTCGATATCTCAATATTCCTCTAGGAAGTAGTGCTTGGACTTCAATGTTGAAGAAATCAAGCCTATTGCACTGTACATACAAGATTAAAATCGAAATCCTAATTTGAAAACCCTTGTTGGGCCATAAAATTGAGTCGCAGTCGATGATTTTTTGACAATTTTGTGAGTTACTTTAAAACTCGACGATTTCGACACTTACGATCAGCAGCCAGCACCCAAAAGTGGTTTTTCTCCTGGCCAGTTTATGTTCGACCGATGTCGGGGTGCCATCGGCGGGTATTTGCTCGCATTCTAGGGTAGTTTCGAACAACTACTTTCTCTTTTTGATATCTCAATATTCCTCTAGGAAGTAGTGCTTGGACTTGAATTTGAAGAAAGAGAGCCTACAGGATTGTACATAAGAGATTAAAACCGAAACATTAATTTGGAAACTCTGGTTGGGTCATTTGAAAAAAATTGAGTTGCAGTTGATAATTTTTCGACAATGTTGTGAGAAACGTTAAAACTCGATGATTTCAACTATTACAATCAGCAACTAGTACCTAAAATTGTTTCGCTCTGAGCTAGCTTTTGTTTGATCAACGTTAGGGTGCCATCAACTTCAATTTGCTCGCGTTCTAAGGCAGTTTTTAAAAGCTACCTTCTCTTTTCGATAACTTAATATTACCCTAAGAAGTAGTGCCAAGACTCGCATGTCGAAGAAAGAGAGCCTATAGCACAATACGTATAGGATTAAAACCGAAACCCTAATTTGGAAACTCTGGTTGGGCCGTTTGAAAAAAACTATGTCGTAGTTGAAAATTTTTCGACAATTTGGTGATTAGCGTTGGAACTCGATTATTTTGAAGCTTACGATTGGCAGCCAGTACCCAAAAATGGTTTCGTTCCCAACTAGTGACAATTTGGTGACGTCGTAGTGCCAACGGCGGCAATTTGCTCGCATTTTAGGGCAATTCCGAAAGGCTACCTTCTCTTTTCGATATCCTCATACTGTTGGGCAATTTCGAAAGGCTACCTACTCTATGGGAAGCAATGCACGGACTTGAATGTCGAAAAAAGAGAGCCTATAACACTGTTGGGCAATTTGAAAAAACCGAAACCCTAATATGGAAACCCTTCTTGGGCCATTTGAAAAAATCTTAGTCGCAATCAATAAATTTTTTACAATATTGTGAGGAATGTTGAAGCTCGACTATTTGGACACTTACGATCGAAAGCCAGCACCCAAAAATTGTTTCATTCCTGGCCATTTTTCGTTCGACCAACGACGGGCTACAATTGACGGCTATTTGCCCGCATTCTAGGGAAGTTATGAAAAGTTGCCTTCTCTTTCTGATATCTTAATATTTCCCTAAGAAGCAGTGCTCGGACTTGAATGTCAAAGAAAGAGAGCCTATAGCACTATACGTATGAGATTAAAATTAAAACCCTAATTTGGAAACTCTAGTTGGGCCATTTGAAAAAACTTGAGTCCCAAATGATAAATTTTCAACAATTCTTTGAGGAACATTGAAACTCGTCGATTTCGACGTTTATGACCATCAGCTAGCACCAAAGAAGGGTTTCACTTAAGGTAAATTCTTGTTCGACCAACGTTGGGGTGCCATCGGCGGCTATTTGCTTGAGTTTTAGGGTCATTCTGAAAAGCTGTCTTCTCTTTTCGTTATCTACATTTTTCTCTGAAAAGTAGTGCTTGGACTTGAATGTCAAAGAAGAGAGCCTATGACATTGTACGTACTGGATTAAAACTGAAATCCTAATTTAGAAACCCTGGTTGGGTAGTTTGAAAAAAAACTTAATCGCTGACCATAAATTTTTGACAATTTTTTTTAGGAACATTGAAACATATAGCACTATACGTACGAGATTAAAACATATAGCACTGTACGTACGAGATTAAAATTGAAACTCTAATTTTAATAAGGGTAGTTTTTGCATGGAAAAAGTTAACTTTCTTGGCTTCCTAGTTGCTAAAATCAAATACAACACAAAATTAAGTTTAATCAATTGACTAAATTAGTAACGGAATAAATCCACACATCCATAATTTATTAAATAATTTCAATTTTCATACCAAAATAGGAATAAAATCAGTTGGAAGATGGTAAAGAAAAATAGAAAATATAAGTTAGGTTTCACTCTCAGTCAATTGTCACCTTGTTTATTGTCGTTGTATCTTGTGATGTCCAATGGTGTCTGTCGTCGCTCATTTTGTACTGTGGAGCCCTAATCTAGTCTTTCTCCACGCCCATTCATAACTTTCCAATGAATTAATCCATTTAATAAATGTCTAAAAATCTTATCTTCTTCCAATATCACAATTTTTAAAGAACCTAAGCTTCTCATTCTCTCAACAATGACTAAACTATTAGTTCTTCGTCTCTGTTTCGTTCTCATTGCTTCCTGTTCTCGGTTTCATGTTGGAACTTTCATAACTCACAAATCTCAAGATGGAACTGAAGAATGGGGCTATGTTCAAGTCAGACCCAGTAAGTTAAATTCATTCAGAAGCTCCTATGTTTTGGTGGCTTTACAGAAGCCCTTTTAGAGTGGACGTCGGATCCAAGCCATGGCCGACCATTCTCTGGTTGCAGGGCGGACTGGTGAGCGGCTGACCTTTTCCAATGATTTATTTATAAATTTTGTGTACTTTGTAAGAAAATAGCTCAAATATTGAAAAATAGGGTGGTTCGGGAACTGGGTTTGGGAACTTCCTTGAAGTCGGGCCATTGAACTCGAATTTGAAGCCGAGAAACTCAACATGGCTGCAAAAAGCAGACCTCTTGTTTGTTGTCAACTCCCTTTCCTTTCGATTTTTACCATTTTAACCTTAAATTCTAATATTTTACTACTAAATTTATGATTTTAACATAAAAAAAAATAGAACAATCCGGTCGGGACCTGATATAGCTACGTGGAGAGTGGAGGTGAATTTGCAAAAGGCGATGTGGAGGCGGCGACCGATATGACGACTTTACTGGCTGAGGTTTGGAACGACACTATCAGCCTATGGAACACTCCTTTGTACATCTTTGCGGAGTCTTACGGTGGAAAATTCGTCGTCACTCTGGCTTTGTCCCTTTTTCGGGCCATCCAAATTGGTTCAGTTATAATTGAAAATTTGTAAAACATAAAAATTAAATTAATTATCTAAATTGGGAGATTAAATCTTACCATTATTAGCCTAAAAAACCAAAATATAAATTTTGTATGTATAGATGAGTAGGTCAATCCGACACAGTCTTCCAATTTTTTACTGGAGATTTTATGAAGCCAAGGATCAACGAGGTGTATTTTTTTTACCAAACTATTTTTAATATTTATATTTGTGGATTATTTTTTTCTTCATAATATAACATTCAATTATTTCTTAATATTTTTACTTTTTCAAAAAGGTTGATGAGTTACTTGCTAAAGGTGTTAATGTGACGGTCTACAACGGTCAAGTAAGTTCTTTTTTTCTTTTTTTCAAATTAGTACATTCAAACAAAAATAAAGAATATTTTGATGTGATAAAAATTCTAATATTCTCTTAGATTTATGGATGACTTTTTTTGTACAGGTCGATCTTATTTGTTCAACCAAGGGAACGGAATAGTGGATTAATAAGCTCAAGTAATTTCTTTTTCTAAGTGATTTATTGTTATTGACATAAGTCAACTGTTTCCTTTAAAAATATATATATATATATAGATGTTTAAATTCTTAATTTTTGCTAAAATTTTTTTTTTTTTTTTAAATTTAGGTGGGAAGGGCTAAAGGCATTTATAAGCAAAGAGAGAACGGTTTTATTTTGTGGAATTGAGAAGCACACCAAGGGCTTCACTAAGTCGCATAAGAACTTGCACTTCTATTGGATCCTTGGCGTCGGCTATTTTGTAGGCTATATATTATAAACTTTATTCTATTTATATTTTTTTAAGATTTAATACTTTTTAATTATATGATTACAAATGTAGGTTTCCGTGGATCAACCGTGTGTGACATTAAATATGGTTGACGCAATCACACTGTCACCAGCTTCTTGATGCACTTGTTTTTCAAAGAGAGGAAAAAAACAATACATATTTACTTTTTTAAATATAAGAAAATATGTTTAATTATATATAAGGAGAAATAAAGAACACATGTATTATATATAATATATATATATAACATTAAAAAATCTAGTGTCATTCGATGAGCGACGTTTTATTTAGAGATTTTTCATATTTACGATTATATCAACCTAAATATAATTTAATTGGTTAAGGATTTAAAATAATTCATGTCTTTTTAAAAAATACATAAAATATTGAATAGAAAAGTTTCTTTTTAGTTGAATAATTTCTTATAATTAAATAATAAATGTCATAATGAAGCTTTTCGAGACTATTAAAATTACTTAATAATTTTTTAAAAAAATTTAAATTAATTGTGATTTTAAGAGAAAATCTTAATTTTCAAAAAAAAAAATTATAAATAGATTTAAAATGAAATAAATTTTTTTTATTAAAATTAAGATTAAAAAACAATGTTTAAAATATTTTTGGTTAATTTTTTATTAAAATAACCATTAACTTTAAAATTTATAATAA
This sequence comes from Cucurbita ficifolia, assembly GCA_033971965.1. Taxonomy (NCBI): domain Eukaryota; kingdom Viridiplantae; phylum Streptophyta; class Magnoliopsida; order Cucurbitales; family Cucurbitaceae; genus Cucurbita; species Cucurbita ficifolia. Next base: position 10,050,469 of record CM066981.1, read on the forward strand.
GAAAATTTTAAATTAAATGTCAAATTTTAACATTTAAAATTCCATCTTTCTAATTTATAAATACATTTTACTTTTAATAATTTTAATTATAATGTGTATTATTTAAATTAAATCATTACCAATGTTAAAATTTATTAACTAAATAAATATTAAAATTTAGACTAAATTATTAATGAATCCATTAAAGTTTGAAGTAAATAAAAAATATAAAAAAATAAATAATTCCAAATACAAACGAGCTAAAAAAGAAAAATTCAAATAACAAAAGCCACGTGAGGGTGAAGAAAATTCAAGTCTTAATTTCAGGTTTAGTTCTTGTTTCTGTTTGTTTTTCGAAAAACACACAAGATTTCATTTATTTCATTTGAAATAGCCACAATGTTGCTTGTTCTAATCTACCGTCTTCTAGTAGAGCACCATATTCACCGAGGAGGAGATATCAAGGTGAAGTTTATGTCTTCTTTTACGGAATTGATTTCGCTCTCAAACTCGCTTTCTTTACAATGTCATCCAATTTGTTGTTATTTGGAAGAAATTTCAATGTAGAATTCATCCCGTTTTATTCAAAGAAGGAAAAAAAAAAACTATTCAATCCATATTACATCATTTTTCTTGTTGTTTATATGTATATTAGTTTGTGAAACTTCTATTTCCGACAGTTGATTTACATTTATTTGGCCATACATATGTTTCAAATTCCTCAAATAAAAAAAAATTAGTCTATGTAAGCATTCTAACACAATTTTCACATGTTTCATTTCTACAGTATTGACGGATTGATACTCGAATTATTGGAATGCTATTACTTTTAGGCTTAGTCCTATTTGTGAAAAGTTTCTACATCATTCTTGAATTGTAGATTCACCTCCTTCGAATGATTTCAAGACATTTTATTAAAATCAAACACTTATCATTTCAATTACATGATTAGTAGCTGTGAATGTCGTAGGAGTGGAGTCAGAAGACTCAAGGGAGCGCTGGAACAACTCAAAACTTTTAGCATTGGAAATTAAATCTGCAAAACAGGGGAGAGGGATGAGAGCCATCTAAGTAGTAGAAAATGTTAGAAAAATCGGTGCCGAGTCCACAAAGGAAGCAGTGCACTTTATCAATATCCTTGATGGGTCTGCCAATGGCATGAAGTTGGTCAAAAAAAATTTTGAAGGCACGAGCATACTCAAAAACAGGTTTTGTGACACACTTCATCAACTGCAAGTCATCCTTGAGTCTCAGTTCACGAGCTTTCAAATGATGGCTGAACGTAGTTTCCAATGCAAGCCAAACGTTAGGTGCAGTGAGAGACCAACGACGATGGCAATGGCTTCCTCGGTGAGAGAGGAGAGTAGGAGGCAGAGAAGTCGTTGATCGGCTGCTTTCCATAGCTCAACAAATATTCTCATGGTATCAGAGCCCTTTTGGTTTAACAACCCTGATCTTTTCTTCTCTATGGATTCTGAATCCTCTTATCATCTTCCTCCTTTCAACACTCTAATCCATATGATCACCCTCAAACTTTCTTCCACCAATTGTCTTCTTTGAAAAAGTCAGCTTCTCCCTCTCCTTGAGATTCAAGACATGCTGGGCTATGTTGATGGAACTATAGTTCCACCACCTCGCACTGATATCATGAGAATATTTGCTAAACCCACCACACCTAAATGGTCGTAAAAGTTCTCTATTTATAATATTTTACAAAATAGAGAATTATGGTAAATTACAAAATATATGGAAAGAACAATAAAAGGAAAGAATAATAAATGGATACAAGATATTTGACTATAATAAACGATCAAATAGGATACATATGGTAAACTGTAATTCAAGGCTAAATATCCTTAACAATCACGCGTATCGAAACAGTCGAATTTGAGGGTTCCTCGCCATAACATCGAAGAATATCTCGGTATGTACAGTACTATAGCCTTTCAATTTTAAGCTCGTATGTACAGTACTATAGGCTCTTTTTTCTTCGAAACACATGTCTCGGTACTGTTTTCAAAGGAAATATTGAGACATTAGAAAGCGAAATAAGCTTTTCAGATCTGGCCCAGAAAGCAAGCGAAAAGCTGTCGACGTCAGTCGAATAATATCGACCGTGCCTTAGGTTTTTTCGCGTGCGAGCTTCAGACGGCCCAATTAGAGTTTTCTAACTAGGGTTTTGGTTTTAAGCCCGTACGTACAGTACTACAGGCTCTTTTATATTTGAAACTCATGTTCTAGTACTATTTCATAAGGGAATATTAAGACTTTGGAAAGTGAAACAAGCTTTTCACACCTGCCCCAGAACGCGAGTGAAAAGCTATCGAATTTGAGTGTTTCTCGCAACAATATCGAAGAATATTGACTGTGTCCTAGTCGAACGAAAATAGAGTTGTGGATTCACATCCTTCGGATGATTTTTCAAGACATTTTATTATAATCAAACACTTGATCATTTCAATTATAGGCTTAAAAGCTAAGGCAACTTTTAATGAGCTTTAAGCTATTTGAGCTAAGGGAATGAAAAGTATGATCAACGTGATATTTGAGCTATCACTTTTAACGACCCATCAAAGAATGAGAAATAAAAGATTCTTGTTGTATTTTATATCATCTCTTTAAGCTTCTTGCTTCTGAATAATAAAATTAGCACTTTCATGCTTTTAAGATTATGCTTTTTCTTTTTCTTTATTCGTTTGAAGGCACTATTCTAGAACTCATTAGATCAAAGAGGAAGAATTGTAAATTTGGTTTAGAACAACAAAGACAATTTTTGAAGAGCTTTGACGTACTCAAAAGAATAAAGTAAATTGATTAACAAAAAATGAATAAATAAATTAGGGTAACAATTAGTTGTCGATGTTTGATGACCATGTCCTTCGGTGTTCTTTTTTTGTGTTATCAAATTCAACATACAAACACATGTCGAAGGAAAAGATTCAAGTTCTCCTAAAATCAACTTCACTTCTAGTTTCTGTTTGTTTTTTTGGAAAATACAAGATTTTTATTTTCAATATTATTTCAGTTAAAAAGATTGCTAGGGTAGGGATCCAACTATCTTCAATTGCTTGTTTATTGATACCTAATTTTCTGGCATCATATTCATGTAGGAGGAGAAATCAAGGTTCGTTTTTCTCTTATCATTCCTTTTCATACATTGACATTACGAGCTCATACAAACTTTCTTTAGGATGTCATCTAATTGCTTTTGTATTGAAATAAAATAATAATAAATGCAGCATTTTGATTTTGTCAGTCATAAAGTTGAACGAGTTCATAGCAGATTATTTAATCCATACGACATCATTCTCCATTTGTTTTTATGTATAATAGTTTACTAAATTTTCAATTGAAATAGGTCAGTTTTACATTGGACCAGTTAATACATTCTTACATAGAGAGGCAAGGTCACGATACTAGTGACAGGGATATAGACTAGATGATGCCCCCTCATACATGTGCAAAACAAGAACATGAACACAACATGCAGAGTGAAGGTCAAGCGGGTTCTGTTGAGAGCCATTTGATTTCTTTTCCTCTGCCACTTAAATTTCCCTCTAGGCAACTTTGGGATCATGAGGTTAGCAATAGGAGTTGGCCATGACCTATTTTCTGTCAGCAATTTTGAGCGGTATGTCTCATCAAGGTTCCCTTGTTGTCTTTTTAGTTGAAGTTAGTAGGATGCAAAGTAAATAAAATAAAATAAATAGTAAAACATGCAAATATAAACCGTGAGTCTATAATTCTATTTAGAATTAATGAAATTTACTTTTGGGTGAAGTTATTGTGGATATGCAACTCGAGTTTCAATGCTCAATAAAGCAAAAAATTTCTTCTGTGTTGAACCGAGCACCTAGTTCAGAAGGTTTGTCTTCATTTTTAATGTTGTATTCTCATTCTCAGTTTATACAATTTAGATTTGGTCTTTTAACAAACTGCCTTTATGGAAACTATTCTTAGTTTGAGAGTTGACATACCTTAAATCTTTAGTGATTGAGTAGTTTCTCTCTTTATTGGTGTTGGATATTATATTTTTTCAAAATTATCGGTCAATCTAAGATACAAGATTTAGAATTTTTTTTTTTAATATTTTTTCGTGCCCTGGATCAATAAAATGATATCGTCGACTGATTGCATTTCATCTGCACAAAGATGTTTGAAGATAGCTTGCCAGATGATGAACCAAAATGGGATCGAGTAAGGAAGGAAATTTTTGTATATGTTGCGATAGGCATATTGATGTTTTGTTGTACATGTAATTCCACTGAACTTTCAGTTTATTTTTGTGTATTTTTCTTTGGTCACAACTTTCACTTAACTTCACATTTTCTCTCATTTACAACTTGTAGATGTGGGCACATGTGCACGTTTTCAAAATGTGCCAACGAGTTGGTCGAGGATCGAGAAAACTGTCTGATGTGTTGTGTGCCCATTTTAGAAGTGATTTATGCTTACTCCCTATGTTGACTTAGACGACAATAAAGAAAAATGAGATTACTAATGATTCATTCATCTTCATCCTCTTGTTTCGTCCAAGTGTCCTACTAATTCTTCTTATTTTGATTTCTATACATATAAAGCTGATTTTGATTCTTCAGTCCTTCCAGAGTGGACGTCGGTTCCAAGCCATGGCCGACCATTCTCTGGTTGCAGGGCGGACCGGTGAGCGGTTGACCTTTTCCAATGATTTATTTATAAATTTTGTGTATTTTGTAAGAAAATGACTAAAATATTGAAAAACAGGGTGGCTCGGGAACTGGGTTTGGGAACTTCTTGGAAATTGGGCCATTGAACTCGAACTTGAAGCCGAGAAACTCAACATGGCTGCAAAAAGCAGACCTCTTGTTTGTGGTCAACTCCCTTTCCTTATAATTTTCACCATTTTAACCTTAAATTCTAATATTTTATGACTAAATTTATGATCTTAACATTAAAAAAATAGGACAATCCGGTCGGAACTGGATATAGCTACGTGGAGAGTGGAGATGAATTTGCAAAAGGCGATGTGGAGGCAGCAACGGACATGACGACTTTGCTGGCTGAGGTTTCGAACGACACTATCGGCCTACGGAACACTCCTTTGTACATCTTTGCAGAGTCTTACGGTGGCAAATTCGCCGTCACTCTAGCTTTGTCCCTTCTTCGGGCCATCCAAGCTGGCAATTTGCCCTTTAATCTCCGAGGTACTTTTATTTTTACTTGTTTTTTTAATAAAAAATTCCAAATATAAATTAGGAATTATAACTTTTTTTTATATGTAAAAAAAAATCATATTACAATTGCGATTTGTTTAACAGGATCACATTGTCATAATTATTAGAATCAATAATTAATATACAGGACTCTCAATTTTGTTTGGCAGGAGTTTCTCTCGGAAACAGTTGGATGTCTCCAGAAGATTACACTGTTCGTATTCTCATTCTCTCAATCTCATCCAAAAAATTTATCAATTTTTTCGATATTTTCGTTTTCAGAGTGATAAATGAAGAAAAAGACTCTTAAACTATAAAGTTGATTTCAATTATATCCTGATCTAAGAGTTAAAATGAAACATCTCAAAGCTCGAGAGTATAATCGAAACCAACCTCATATTTCAGGAGTATTCTTTTATTATTTATCCTTAACACAATAATCTTTGTCTAAAAATTTTACCGTCTTCTTGGGGCTCTCTTCTCAAAGATCTCTCACAAATCGATGACACGACGCTGCACGAATCAAATAGGTTAATATTTTTACTTTTTTTTATATAAAAAATAATAAAGAAGTGCAATATATTCTATAAATATAAAAGTTATATGTAACAAAAGCGGTATTTTGAAAAACAGTTTAGCGTTGAAGATCAAGCAGCAAATTAAAAACGGGTTGTACGAAAATGCAACTCTTTCATGGAACGATCTTGAGCGATTAATTTTCTCCAATAGCAACCACGTGGTACGTTTTTTTTATTATTATAATTATTATTTTGACAAAATCCTTCCAAACTAATGAAATTTAAATTTAAATTTATATTAACTTAAATAGGTGTATCAAAGTCTTTATTTTTTTATTTTTTTTATTTGATTAAGTTATCTTTTAAATTAATAAATTTATAAAACACATCCTACAAAATTTCTAAACAGAAGTTAAAAATTATATTAGACGTATAATTTAAAATTTAAAGCTTTTCTAAATTGGTAATTTAGGCCTCCTTCGTAACCATTTAATTTTTTAAGTTTATAAAAACTATTTTGACCTACAAATTCCTTTATTTTATCATCCACTTAAAAACATGTTTTCAAAATCTAAACCGAGTTTCTCGAGAAAACGAACATTAGATTTCAAAAAGATATAAAACAAAATGATTATTGATACGTTATAACGAGTCGTTTTTGCAGGATTTCTATAACTTCATGTTGGATTTTGAAATGGACTCATTAGCCATGACTACAACGACAAGTAGTGTTGAATCAAATAGAATTGATTCATTTGAAGTAAGAAAGAACTCTCCATATCTTAGTTTGAATGTATACAAGCCCGGAGGTAAAGGAGACTTGGAAGCTTTGATGAATGGCCCAATTAAGCAAAAACTCACTATTATCCCACCAAATGTCAGGTACGTACCAATAAAATCCATTTTCTTTAAATAAAACAATAATCATTAAAATTGGTTTAGTTATAATCGAAAAATCTTAAAACATAAAAATTAGATTAATTATCTAAATTTTGAGATTAAATCATACCATTATTAGCCTAAAAAACTAAAATATAAATTTTGTATGTATAGATGGGGAGGTCAATCCGACACAGTCTTCCAATTTTTTACCGGAGATTTTATGAAGCCAAGGATCAACAAGGTGTATTTTTTAACCAAACTATTTTTAATATTTATATTTGCGGATTATTTTTTGCTTCATAATATAACATTCAAATTTCCTAATATTTTTACTTTTTCAAAAAGGTTGATGAGTTACTGTCTAAAGGTGTTAATGTGACCGTCTTAACGGTCAAGTAAATTCTTTTTTTCTTTTTTCAAATTGGTAATTTCAAACAAAAATAAAGAATATTTTGAAGTGATAAAAATTCCAATATTCTCTAACATTTATGGATGACTTTTTTTGTACAGGTCGATCTTATTTGTTCAACCAAGGGAAGGACGTGGATTAATAAGCTCAAGTAATTTCTTTTTTTAAGTGATTTATTGTTATGGACCTAAATATAAACATAGTTAGTCAACTGTCTCCTTACAAAAAAAAAAAAATTGGTCGTTTAAATTATTAATTTTTGCTAAAACTATAATAATAATAATTATTATATTTTTGAATTTAGGTGGGAAGGGCTAAAGGCATTTATAAGCAAGGAGAGAACCGTTTTATTTTGTGGAAATGGGAAGCACACCATGAGCTTCACTAAGTCGCATAAGAACTTGCACTTCTATTGGATCCTTGGCGCCGGCCATTTTGTAATCTATATATTATAAACTTTATTCTATTTATAATTTTTTAAGATTTAATACTTTTTAATTATATGATTACAAATGTAGGTTCCCGTGGATCAACCGTGTGTGACATTAAATATGGTTGACGCAATCACACTGTCACCAGCTTCTTGATGCACTTGTTTTTCACAGAGGGGAAAAAACAATACCTATTTACTTTTTTACGTTTTATTTAGAGATATTAATTTAATTGGTTAAGGATTTAAAATAATTAATTTCTTTTTAAAAAATATATAAAATAATCCATATCATATTTTCATTGAATATGAAAGTTTTCTTTAGTTGAATAATTTCTTATAATTAAATAATAAATGTCATAATCAAGCTTTTCGAGACTATTAAAATTACTTAATAATTTTTTAAAAAAATTTATATTAATTGTGATTTTGAGAGAAAATCTTGATTTCAAGAAAAAACAATTATAAATAGATTTAAAATGAAATAATTTTTTTGTATTAAAATTAAGATACAAAAAACAATGTTTAAAATATTTTTGGTTACTTTTTTATTAAAATAACCGTTCACTTTAAAATTTATAATAAGAAAATTTTAAATTAAATGTCAAATTTTAACCTTTAAAATTTCATTTTTCTAATTTATAAATACATTTTATTTTTAATAATTTTAATCATAATTTGTATTATTTAAATTAAATCATTACCCATTTTAAAATTTATTAACTAAATAAATATTAAAATTTAGACTAAATTATTAATGGATCCATTAAAGTTTGAAGTAAATAAAAAATATAATAAATAGAGAATTCAAACTACAAACAAACTAAAAAAGAAAAATTCAAATAACAAAGGCCACGTGAAGAAAATTAAAGTCTTAATTTCATGTTCAGTTCTTGTTTCGGTTTGTTTTTCCGGAAAACACATAAGATTTCATTTATTTCATTTGAAATAGCCACAATGTTGCTTGTTCTAATCTACCGTCTTCTAGTAGAGAACCATATTCGCGGAGGAGAAGATATCAAGGTGAAGTTTCTATCTTCTTTTACGAAATTGATTTCGCTCTCAAACTCACTTTCTTTACAATGTCATCCAATTTGTTGTTATTTGGTCATACATATCTTTCAAATTCCTCAAATAAAAAAAAATTAGTCTATGTAAGTATTCTAACACAATTTCCACATGTTTCATTTCTATAGTATTGACGGATTGATACTCGAATTATTGGAATGCTATTACTTTTAGGCTTAGTCCTATTTGTGAAAAGTTTCTGCATCATTCTAGAATTGTAGATTCACCTCCTTCGGATGATTTCAAGACATTTTATTAAAATCAAACACTTGAACATTTCAATTACACGATTAGTGGCTGTGAATGTCGTAGGAGTGGAGTCAGAAGACTCAAGGGAGCGCTGTGACAACTCAAAACTTTTAGCGTTAGAAACTAAATTTGCAAAACATGGGAGAGGGATGAGAGCCATCTAAGCAGTAGAAAATGTTAGAAAAATCGGTGCCGAGTCCACAAAGGAAGCAGTGCACTTTATCAATATCCTCGATGGGTCTGCTAATGGCATGAAGTTGGTCACAAATTGTTTTGAAGGCACGAGCATACTCAACAACAGGTTTTGTGACACGCTTCATCAACTGCAAGTCATCCTTGAGTCTCAGTTCACGAGCTTTCAAATGATGGCTGAACGTAGTTTCGAATGCAAGCCAAACGTCAGGTGCAGTGGAGAGACCAACGACGATGGCAATGGCTTCCTCGGTGAGAGAGGAGAGTAGGAGGCAGAGAAGTCGTTGATCGGCTGCTTTCCATAGCTAAACAAATATTCTCATGGTATCGGAGCCCTTTCGGTTTAACAACCCTGATCTTTTCTTCTCTATGGATTCCGAATCCTCTTATCATCTTTCTCTTTTCAACACTCTAACCCATATGATCACCCTCAAACTTTCTTCCTTCAACTGTCTTCTTTGAAAAAGTCAGCTTCTCCCTCTCCTTGAGATTCAAGACATGCTGGGCTATGTTGATGGAACTATAGTTCAACCACCTCGCACTGATATCATGAGAATATTTGCTAAAATCACCACACCTAAACGGTCGTGAAAGTTCTCTATTTATAATAATTTACAAAATAGAGAATTATGGTAAATTACAAAAGATATGGAAAGAACAATAAAAGGAAAGAATAATAAATGAATACAAGATATTTGACTATAATAAACGATCAAATATGATACATATGGTAAACGGTAATTCAAGGCTAAATATCCTTAACAATCACGCGTATCGAAACTATCGAATGTGAGGGTTCCTCGCCACAACGTCGAAGAATATCGACTGTGACTTAGTTTCTTCGCGCTCGTGCTCCAAACGGTCCAATTAGGGTTTCAATTTTAAGCCCGTACGTACAGTACTATAGGCTCTTTTTTCTTCGAATCACGTGTCCCGATACTGTTTCCAAAGGAAATATTGAGACATTAGAAAGCGAAATAAGCTTTTCAGACCTAGCCTAGAAAGTAAGCGAAAAGTTGTCGACGTCAGTCGAACGAATATTAGCCGGGAGCCAAACAATTTATCATGCGTGTCGAAAGCATCGAATTTGAGCATTCCTCGCAACAAATTCGAAAAATATCGACTGTGACTTAGTTTTTTTTGCGTGCGTGCTTCAAACGGCCCAATTATAGTTTCTGATCTATGGTTTCGATTTTAAGCTTGTACGTATATCTACAAGCTCTTTTTTCTTCGAAACTCATGTCCCGGTACTGTTCCTAAGGGAATTTTAAGACACTTGAAAGCGAAAGCAGCTTTTGGGACCTGCCCCAGAATGCGAGTGAAAAGCCGTTGATGTCGATCAAACGAAAATTGGCTAGGAACGAAATGATTTTTGGGTGTTGGCTGCCGGTTACGTATGTCAAACCATCGAATTTGAGCGTTCCTCCAACAATGTCGAAGAATATCGACCGTGCCTAAGGTTTTTTCGCGTGCGAGCTTCAGACGACCCAATTAGAGTTTTCGAACTAGGGTTTTGGTTTTAAGCCCGTACGTACAGTACTACAAGCTCTTTTATATTTGAAACTCATGTTCTAGTACTATTCCATAAGGGAATATTGAGACATTGGAAAGTGAAACAAGCTTTTCAGACCTGCCCCAGAACGCGAGTGAAAAGCTATCGAATTTGAGCGTTGCTCGCAACAATATCGAAGAATATTGACTGTGTCCTAGTCGAACGAAAATAGAGTTGTGGATTCACATCATTTGGATGATTTTTCAAGACATTTTATTATAACCAAATACTTGATCATTTCAATTATAGGGTTAAAAGCCAAGGCAACTTTTAATGAGCTTTAAGCTATTTGAGCTAAGGGAATGAAAAGTATGATAAACGTGATATTTGAGCTATCACTTTTAACGACCCATCAAAGAATGAGAAATAAAAGATTCTTGTTGTATTTTATATCCTCTCTTTAAGCTTCTTGCTTCTAAATAATAAAATTGGCACTTTCATGCTCTTAAGATTATGCTTTTTTGTTTTCTTTATTTGTTTGAAGGCACTATTCAAGAACTCATTAGATCATAGAGGAAGAATTGTAAATTGGATTTAGAACAACAAAGGCAACTTTTGATGAGCTTGACCTACTCAAAAGAATAAAGTAAATTGATTAACAAAAAAAAAAAAATAACGAATAAATAAATTAGGGTAGCAATCGGTTGTCGATGTTTGATGACCGTGTCCTTCGATGTTCTTTTTTTGTGTTATCAAATTCAACATACAAACACATGCCGAAGGAAAAGATTCAACTTCTCCTAAGATCAGCTTCACTGATAGTTTCCGTTTGTTTTTTTTGGAAAATAAAAAATTTTTATTTTCAATATTATTTTAGTTAAAAGATGGCCAGGGTAGGGATCAAACTATCTTCAATTGTTTGTTTCTTGATATCTAATTTTCTAGCATCATATTCATGTAGGAGGAGAAATCAAGGTTCGTTTTTCTCTTATCATTCATTTTCATACATTGACATTACTAGCTCATACAAACTTTCTTTAGGATGCCATCTAATTGCTTTTGTATTGAAATAAAATAATAATAAATGCAGCATTTTGATTTTGTCAGTCATAAAATTGAACGAGTTCATAACAGATTATTTAATCCATACGACATCATTCTCCATTTGTTTTTATGTATAATAGTTTACTAAATTTTCAATTGAAATGATCAGTTTTACATTGGATCAGTTAATACATTCTTACATAGAGAGGTAAGGTCACGATACCAGTAACAGGGATATAGACTAGATGATGCCCCCTCACAGATCTGCAGAACAAGAACATGAACACAACAGACAGAGTGAAGGTCAAGCGGGTTTTGTTGAGAGCCATTCGATTGCTTTGCCTCTACCACTTAAATTTCCTCTAGGCAACTTTGGGCTCAAACTTTGGGATCATGAGTTGAGCAATAGGAGTTGGCCATGACCTATTTTTCCTCACCAATTTTGAGTTGTATATCTCATCAAGGTTCCCTTGTTGTCTTTCTAGTTGAAGTTAGTAGGATGCAAAGTAAATAAAATAAAAGAAATAGTAAAACATGCAAATGTAAACTGTGATTCTATAATTCTATTTAGAATTAATGGAATTTACTTTTGGGTGAAGTTATTGTGAATATACAACTCGAGTTTCAACGCTCAATAAAGCAAAAAATTTCTTCGGCGTTGAACCGAGCAGCTAGTTCAGAATTTTTGTCTTCATTTTTAATGTTGTATTCTCAGTTATACAATTTATATTTGGTCTTTTAACAAACGGCCTTTATGGAAACTATTCTTAGTTTGAGAGTTGACATACCTTAAATCTTTAGTGATGGATTAGTTTCTCTCTTTATTGGTGTTGGATATTATATTTTTTCAAAATTATCGGTCAATCAAAGATACAAGATTTAGAATTTTTTTCATAATTTTTGTTCGTGCCCTAGATCAATAAAATGATATCGTTGACTTATTGCATTTCATCTGCATAAAGATGTTTGAAGATAGCTTGCCAGATGATGAACCAAAATGGGATCGAGTAAGGAAGGAAATTTTTGTATATGTTGAGATAGGCATATTGATGTTTTGTTGTACATGTAATTCCACCGAACTTTCAGTTTATTTTTGTGTGTGTTTTTCTTTGGTCACAACTTTCACTTAACTTTACATTTTCTTTCATTTACAACTTGTAGATGTGGGCACATGTGCACGTTTTCAAAATGTGCCAACGAGTTGGTCGAGGATCGAGAAAACTGTCTGATGTGTTGTGTGCCCATTCTAGAAGTGATTCATGCTTACTCCCTATGTTGCTTCTCCCTAGTCATCTTGGGTTTAGAACTTTGAGATATTCTCCAAATTTGAAGTTTCAAAAATCATGTTTTGACCATTTTAAATCTCTAGTAAGTTCAATTGATATCCACAATGGTACTTTTTCCATGACTTAACTTTGAAAAGTTAAAAAATCTTATCATTTGATGAAATAGTGATATTTTCAACCCAATTGCTGCTAAACACTAATAGATATTATCCACTTTGGCTCGCTATCAACCTCACAATTATATAAAGTTCTTAGAAGTGGTATTTGAACCCACGCCACATCTTACGAGGACTAGAACTTAAGTCTGCCACCTTAAACCATTAAGTCATCCTAACAACTTATTGTGGGATCTTGCATTGGTTTGAGAGGGGAATGAAGCATTCCTTAATAGGGTGTGTAAATGTCTCCTTAGTAGACGCGTTTGAAACTGTGAGGCTGACGGCGATACGTAACAGACTAAAATAGGCAATATCTACTAGTGGTTTGAGAGAGGAACGAAACAATCCTTATAAGGGTGCGAAGACCTCTCCGTAATAGGTGTGTTTTAAAAGTGTGAGGGTGATGACAATTCCTAATGGGCCAAAATGGACAATGTTTGCTAGCAGTGAGCTTGGACTTTTACAAATGATATCAGAGCTAATCACCAGGGGGATGTGCTAGTGAGAACGCTGGACACTTAGAAAGGGTGGATTGTGAGATCCCACATTGATTTGAGAGGGGAAGAATCATTTCTTACAAGGGTCTAAAAACCTCTCCCTAATAGATGCGGTTTAAAACCGTGAGTCTAACGACGATACGTAACGAACGAAAGCGGACAATATCTACTAGTGGTGGGCTTGGATTGTAACAAATGATTGTTGGGATAGCTCAGTTAGTTAAAGAGTGTGGCTATTAACCACAAGCTCAAAGTCTTGTACTTGATATGCTAGGGTACCAGATTCTTTGTTCTTGTTGTAAGTACTTAGGCCCTTTTGTTCTTAGTTCTTGTCCTTAGAACTGATCTTGATCCATGTTTTAGTCCTTGATCTTTCTCTTGTTCTTGGTACTCTCTAGCTTCTTGTTATGTTCTTGATTCGTTCTCCAATACACTCCCCCTAGGATTGACTGCACTAGACATGCACATGACAATCCTGTGTCCAAAACTTCATGCGCTCCAAGCGACATAGTCTGATACTGCATCACAGGCTTGCCCTATAATACAGTCTGCTTAACCTACGCTCAAGGCTTCATGTGTTCCAAGCAACGTAGTCTGAAAACCTACATCCAAGGCTTCTTATGTTCCAAGCGATGTAGTCTAATACTGCATCAAGGGCTTGCCCTATAATACAGTCTGCTTAACCTATGCTCAAGGCTTCATGCGTTCCAAGCAACGTAGTCTAAGTCATGAGCATGTTGTACCATAGGAGGTCTTAGGAGGTTCTTGATTCTTTGTTAAGGTAACTTACTCTCTTCTTATTCATCTGTGGCCCTAGACTACTCCCCATGATAGACCATAAAGGTCACTTGCTCGGTGCATACTTAAACATGGCATCCTACAAATCTTTTGGGTACCCATAACTTGGTGCAGGGCATCTCTTCAAGGTGAGAGAAACTTGAGGCCAAACATGACATCCTGCAATGGAAACATGGTGCAGGGCCTCCCACCTAGAAGAGGAATTCTTGGGCCTCATAAAGCACCGCTTGGTGGGAGGTCATGGGTCACTTTAGACATGACTATAGTATTACCTAGCATTCTTGAGTTTCTGAGTTTGGGGACCTTGGTCTCTCGTCCTTGAGTGGTACCTAGCATTCTTCTTACTTAGGTAGTTGTAAAGCTTGTGTGATGTTGTTCTTTATTCTCAATCTTGTAAGTTTCTAAGGTTCTTAATTTCTTGAGGCATAAGTTGTAACTTGTATTTGTAACCATATGAACCCATCTTAGAGTGAGTTGGTCTATAAGGTCATAGATTCCTAGGGAGTTCTTTAAAGGGTTCTAGAAAAGTCTTGATTCTTGTGGTGTTTTCCTTTAGGTGTTTCTTGGGTCCTAACTTGGTTTAGGTTCCAAACTTTCTCCAATAAACTTGAAACCTCAAACATATAGTCATGTCCTTTATAATAGACCTAAGAAGTACAAAATCATTTGGAGCACTTATAGACCTTCTAGGGGCATTTTGGTCATTTTACACCTAATTCTTCGTTTTGCTACTTAACATGTTCCAATGGCTTCAAGCTTTACCACATCATCAAACACCATAAAATAAGATCTACTATAGAGTTTCATAGCACTTTGAGGTCATCTAGGTCATGAACCGTGGCTAGATATCCTTAGGGGCATTATGGTCATTTTGTACCGTTTCTTGGTTTTCCTACTTATCCTTATCCAATGACCACCAAATTTCATATATAACCTTAACATGCTATAATATGCTCATCATTAAAATTTCATAGGCAGCAGAGTTAATTTAGTGGGTTATCTTAACGTTAACTAATTCCCAAGCAATTTGTTCGGTTGAAGGCCTTAACTCACGGTTCCTAGGGTTTTTCTTTTATGTATCCTTAGTTCATACTTGGTTTAGGGTTCATATGGAAATCTAAGTGATTCCTACAAGTATTTCTTAACAAAAAGTCTAAGGTGGCTACTTACCTCGTTGTCGACGTTCGGGACCTCCGTTCTTGAGCTTCCGGTACCCGAATTACCTCAAATTTCCTTCCATAGACTCCTTATTGTGTCTAGTTTCTGGAACCATAAAGTGTTTCATGAGAACTAGTCTGAAAAGGAGTTAAAATTAAGAAAAAACTAAGGGAAGGTCGAGTTTTGGGTTGACATGGCCTATTCAACTGAACCGACCATGTCATCATCTTCTTCCAACAGACAGGAATAGGACGTGGGCGACCATTCGCGCGCCGCCGTCTAAAACTCGCCCTCCCTAGCTTCGATCACGCTGTTTCGCCCCTCGCATTCTTCACGAAACGTAAAGAGAGTGTTACAAGGAAGAGCTAGGGATTGATTTCATACCTTTTCGTGGATTGTAGCCTAAGATATTCGCTTCCAAAGTTCGTCCAAAATATGATTTCTCGCCAGAGTAAAAACAGAGGATTTCTTATTGGTAGTCGATTCTAGAGGTTTTCAAGGCTCTATTTCTTCATGGAATGTCTTCCTTATTCTTCCCTCAAGCTTAAGAAATTTGTTTGGAGGAACGACTTTGAGTGTGGGACCTTAAGTTTGAGAAACCACTCTCGACCTGCAAGTTACCCGACACCTCCGATTTTCGATCTCTTGGGTATCTTATTTTACGATGTTCCAGCTCTCGATTACTTCAGCAAGGTTACTCAACTTCTTCCTCTAAAGCTAAAGGAATCCTTAATTTGAAGGAAAAGAGGCCGTAGATAGGAATTCGACACTTACCCCCAATTTGAGCCCGAAACGATTTTCTTTAATTGGGAACCTTCCTAAGGTTATTTCTCTTCATAGTCTTCTATGGAAACATTCCTTGGAGGTGCAGAAACTTATTGGGATCATCCTTGCTCGACGAGTTCTCGTGTATCTTCGGATTGGAATTTTGAGTTTTTCTTGAAGCTCTTTAATGGTGGATTGGATTGGGGGAATGGTTTCTGGTACTTTCAGCACTTTATTTCTTCAAAGAACCTGTGGGTAACCTTGTTTAGAAACTATAGGAGCAAGTTTTGAAGGGAAATGGTGGGGAATTGCTCTCGAATTTGGAAGAAATCCGAGAGTAGGACACCCAAAATCTAAACGCTTATTGCCAATGACTGGTAGCTCGACCTTGCTCGATTCTTGTTCCAAACTATTGCTCCAACTTTAGGATTTTTAGGGGAAACTTAAACTGACATTGAGAGCTCTAGAATCGTCATGAATTGGCAGTTGGATTTTTTTTAGAAAATTCGTCGAAAATATCTACTATGATTAGAGCCTCACGGACCTTGGTTTTGAATCGTAGCCGTTGGATGTGATGATCCGTGAGTTTTCTAGAATATATCCAATTTTGGAAGAGATCCAACAGTTGAGAGTCGAGATTCGTTGGAAGAGATCCAACAGTTGAGAGTCGAGATTCGAAGGATTTTGTATAGAAGATACTATGAAGGTTCTGATTTTTTAGAAGAATGGAAAATCCGTAATTATCCTTAACTCCAGGGTAATTTTGGTAATTTGCCACTTCTCGAATAATTTATTATTATTTTCCAAAAAATCCATAATTTTCCTAAAACTTCTTCATTCCTTGTTGGTCATTTTTTACTTCTGGAGAATCTTTAAATTCTTTCTAAGGAATTAAAAATCTGGAAAGATCCTTGATAATTGGAAAATGACCTTTTCATCCTTTTCGCTTAGACTTTCATTCCCAATCCTTCTCCAAAGGCCTTGAGTCCTTAAAAGTAATTCTTAGGGTATGAAAATGACTTGCTTAAGACCCTTATCTTTGCTTAATCCTCTTAATTTCCTTCTTTGGATCCTTTGAGTCTTATACGGGTGGCTTGACTTCAATTTTTGGATGTTACAATTCAACCACATGAACCCTCATAATTTAGGATAGTTCTATATGCTCATAGTTACTAACATGCTTAAATAAATGAATTATCAAGTCTAATTTATAAATATAACTCAAACATAAACTTCAATTAACTTTATACAAATCCTTTGCAATCTAACATGCTTTAACACGTTAAATTCGTCAATTCAACCATATAATAAATATAAATTAAATATCAATCCATAAACGTATTTAATCGGTAAACAATACAATACTTAAATGGAAAAATCCAAATAGTTACTTACCACCATCTAAATTTGATTCAAACTATTTTTCTCTTTTAAATTTTCCAAAATCTTCCAATTAGTTTCTAAAATAAAAATTTATAATAGTTGCAATTAACTTAAAAAATGGTAAAACAAGGCACGACCACCTCCACTACGACGTAGAAATAAAATAAAAATGGTAAAATCTAGTCCGAAGCAACGTAGAAATATGAGATGTGATTTAAGCTGCCTAGATACCCTAAAAACCATGTAAATCTCCACTACGCCTAAGAAAATTTAAGACAGCTTACAAGTCCATTAACAAGGTGAACAATGTCACTAAAGCCCGACCACCTCCTATTCCCTCTACACCTCAGTAGCACTATTCAACAACTTAGATCGAACCTAGTAGTGCCCCAACCAAGTGGTAGGCACTTAGGAACCCGTGCCATTGAGCTTGACTAAGTTAAATAGGATAACATATCGAGGCTACTTGAGGAGTTACTATTGTGTGTAGAAATGGTTGAGAGTGATTCCGTAAACCCGTCCTAAGAGGACAAGGTATTATATGATTTTTTTGGCTCATGACGAGTGCCACTACTGTATGAGGAAATGATTAGGGCTCCCTAAACACGCTCACTACATTCTAACAAGCATGTAGGGCCACTTCTCCGTAACCTTACATAGATGTGTTTAGACAAAGACACTATACTGTGTATGAAATATGATGAGGTTGCACCTTAACGATACCACCTATTCACTATTGTGACAATGCAAGCAGACTAATTCTGAGGAATTAAAAATTAGTTCACCCTAGAGATGAGATACACCGTCGGTGACCAGTAGATCCACATTGTAAAAATTAGTTTCACAATAATATGAGTTACACCCTCTTACGAGGACCAAAACTTGAATCTAGCGCCTTAGACCATGCAGCCATCTTGACTGATTATTGTGAGATCTAACATTTGTTTGAGAGGGGAATGAAGCATTCCTTATAAGGGTGTGTAAACGTCTCTCTAGTAGACGCGTTTTTAATACTGTGAGACTGACGCTGATACGTAACGGACTAAAATAGACAATATCCGCTAGCTGTTGGAGAGAAACGAAACAATCCTTATAATGGTGCGAAAACCTCTTCCTAATAGACACATTTTACAACTGTGAGGCTGATGGAGATACCTAATGGGAACTTTTACAAATGATATTAGAGCTAATCACTAGGCGATGTGCCACTCCCTAGTACATGTTTTGACAATTTTAAATCTCTAGTGAGTTTAATTGATATCCACCATGGTACTTTTTTTCCATGACTACAAAGTTCTTATCATTTGATAAAATAATGATACTTTCAACCCAATCCCCTAACGCTAGTAAATATTATCCACTTTGGCTCACCATCAACCTCACAATTATATAAAGTTGTCAGAAATGGGGTATAAACCCACGCCCTCTTACGGACCAGAATTTGAGACTAGCGCCTTAGACCACTAGGCCATCCTAACTGCTTATTGTGAGATCTCGCATTTGTTTGAGAGTAGAATGAAACAGTCCTTATAAGGGTGTGTAAATGTCTCCATAGTAGACACGTTTTAATACTTTGAGGCTGACGATGATACGTTATAGACGAAAATAGACAATATCTACTAGCGGTTGGAGAGAGGAACGAAACAAGGAAACTCATCCCAAATAGACAATATCAACTAGTGGGGGGCTTAATAATGATACTTTCAACTTGGCTCATCATCAGCCTCACAATTATATAAAGTTGTCAAAGTTTAGATTTGAAATAACCCACGCCCCTCTTACAAGGACTAGAACTCAATTTTTGGCGCCTTAGACCACTTGGCAATCCTAACTACTTATTGTGAGATCTCGCCCAAGTTTGAGAGGGGAATTAAACATTCTTAAGGGTGTATAAACGTCTCTCTAGTATGTTGGCTTTTTGGCCCTTAATCTCATGTTAATTAATTTTAGTTAATTAATTGACTGATGTTTTGATGATAACAAACCTACTTTTAATTATTAACTATTTTCAGTATTTTGAACAGTCCACAGTATAAGGTTGGGAATAATGATTTCAACGACTTTTCAATTACTCAAATCAGAACTAAAACAAAGAAATTACAGTCGAGACAACATACCCGACGGATGATGTGGCAGCAAAATCAAAATGATGGACAAATCAAAGTATATCAAAGTATGACTTTTATAATTTTGGAAGAGTAACAAAGGGTGGAGTTTTTTTTTCATCTTATTATTATATTTCTAAATAAACTAATTTATACATAATATAAATTTGAATCTAACCGTTACTCACATTGATTTTTATTATTACTATATTATATTATTATATTATAATATTTTGAAATTTTGGTGGTTACTCACATCGTTTTTATTATTATTATATTATTATATTTATAATAAATTTTGAATTTTACATTTGAGGTTACTCCCAAATTTTTTATTATTTTTTATATTATATTATTATTATATTAAAAATACAATAAAAATGAATTTGTAAAATTTTCTTATTTATTTACTTTTAATCTCCACCTTCCATTACTCCTAACATAATCCAATGGTCAATATTAATTCATACTTTTTGCCATTTTTCTTCTAACTCATCAACTTCCCCACATTTTAAAAACACACAACTTCTATAATTCTTCAATCCTCAATTGTTCAAAGCCTCCATTGTTTGTTACTCTCCAAGCTTTCTAGTTTATTTCTCTTCATCTTATTATTGAGAGGGATTTTTATTGTATTATGAGGAAATAGTTGTGAGTGCTCCAAATTGTAAATCTACTCTTTTAGAGAGTTGTGGTGTGTTCAGACCAAAATTCAAATACTTGTATCGGCTTGATCCTGCGCCATGGAAAGGATTGAGTTTGCTCTTGAACTCGTAAAAAGTGGTGGTGTAGCGGTTTGGCTCTAATCCGTGGAAAGAGTCGAGATAGTTCGTTATTCAAATTCCCAAGAGGCGCTTGGGGAGTGGAGTAGGTCGAGTTTGACCGAACCACTATAAAACTACCGTGTAATATTTTCTAACGATTTCCTATTTAATTTCAAAATTTTTATTCAGATTTATTGCATGTTTTAGTTGATTATTGTTTTGACTTAAATTATTTTGTTCTAGTAATTATCATCTTCACTTATTTGTAAAAAGTTTCATAATTAGAAAAATTAATCACGTTTAAATACTTTTATTGTTAAAATTGTATTCACCCCTTCTAGGGTTGCCATACCGATCCAACATAGTAGACGCGTTTTTAAAACTGTGAGGCTGACGGCGATGTAACAGACGAAAATAGACAATATCTACTAGTGGTTGGAGAGAAGAACGAAACAATCCTTATAATGATCTCTAATATCATTCCTATGAACATCACGTAAACACTCCAACAACAATAGGGGAGAAGGTTTCAAGCCCGGTGGGAAACTTCAAAGAGCCATTGAAATGGCAATGGAGAGACGAGAAAATAGAATTCGTCTAACGTGAAGGTGAAGTTACTGATAGTGCGATGACTGCCAATCGCCTTCTTGACCAAAAGGTTCTCACAAATGATTCTAGTGATTACTTGTGGTACATTACCCGGTAAACTTTTTTTGGTTTATCCTTTCCTGAAACTTTCTTAATTAATCTTAATCATACTGATTAGGCTAATCCTACCGTCAACTTCCATCTTACTAGATCTGATCCACTGTTTGGCAGGAATGTAAAACTACGTGTTAAGACCAATGACCACATACTTCATGCATTCTTGAACGAGAGGCATATTGGTAAACTCACTCCTACCGTCAACTT
>CM066981.1:10071849-10099997 GCA_033971965.1 Cucurbita ficifolia
TGTGGCATGTAAGAGAACTAAATGTTTTGTTTGGTTAGAGATTTGGCATGTAAGGAGAACTAACTGTTTTTGTTGGTTGGTTAGGATCGGGTGTCATGTCAGAGAACTAAATAGATGTTTTCTGGGTTGGTTAGAGCGTGTGGCATGTAAGAGAAACTAAATGTTTTTGTTGGTTGGTTAGAGCGTGTGGCATGTAAGAGAAAACTAACGGAAAATAAGGGTTTTTGGTTAGAGCGTGTGGCATGTGAGAGAACTAAAATGTTTTGTTGGTTGGTTAGAGCGTGTGGCATGTAAGAGAACTAAATGTTTTGTTGGTTGGTTAGAGCGTGTGGCATGTAAGAGAACTAACTGTTGTGTTGGTTAGAGCGTTGTGGCATTATAGAGAACTAATGTTTTGTTGGTTGGTTAGAGCGTGTGGCATGTAAGAGAACTAAATAATGTTTTGTTGTTGGTTAGGAGCGTGTGGCATGTAAGAGAACTAAATATTTTGTTGGTTGGTTAGAGCGTGTGGCATGTAAGAGAACTAACGGAAAATAATTGTTTGTTGGTTAGAGCGTGTGGCATGTAAGAGAACTAAATGTTTTGTTGGTTGGTTAGAGTGTGTGGCATGTGAGAGAACTAACGGGAAATAATGGTTTGTTGGTTAGAGCGTGTGGCATGTGAGAGAACTAACTTTTGTTGGTTAGAGCGTGTGGCATGTGAGAGAACTAACGGGGAATAATGGTTTGTTGGTTAGAGCGTGTGGCATGTGAGAGAACTAAATGTTTTGTTGGTTGGTTAGAGCGTGTGGCATGTAAGAGAACTAAATGTTTTGTTGGTTGGTTAGAGCGTGTGGCATGTAAGAGAACTAACTGGAAATAATGTTTTGTTGGTTAGAGCGTGTGGCATGTAAGAGAACTAATGGAAATAATGTTTTATTGGTTAGAGCGTGTGGTTTTGTTGGTTAGAGTGTGTGGCATGTAAGAGAACTAACTGGAAAGGTTAGAGCGTGTGGTTTTGTTGGTTAGAGTGTGTGGCATGTAAGAGAACTAACTGGAAATAATGTTTTGTTGGTTGGTTAGAGCGTGTGGCATGTAAGAGAACTAAATGTTTTGTTTTGTTGGTTGGTTAGAGCGTGTGGCATGTGAGAGAACTAACGGGAAACAATGGTTTGTTGTTGGTTAGAGCGTAACAATGGATTTATAGGTAAAAAATAAAATCATATTACAACTGTGATTTGTTTAACATGATCACATTGTAATAATATAGAATCAATAATTTAAATACACGACTCTCGATTTTGTTTGGCAGGAGTTTCTCTACGAAATATTTGGATGTCTCTAGGAAATAATTTAAATACACGACTCTCAATTTTGTTTGTTTGACAGAAGTTATCTCAAGAAGTTCGATTTTGTTCTCCTTTTGAAGTTGTTTATGGATTTAATCCACACCTCTTGATTTGCTTCTTATTCCTTCTAATATTTTTTTGTTAGGGAAAGTAGCCACAAGTAGGGCAGATTTGATCAAAACACTACACAAAAAGGTGAGAGAGAGAAATTGAGAAAACAAAATTTCAAAGTTGTTTCAAGAATTAACAAAGGACGCAGGGAAATAATTTTTCAACCTGGTGACTGAGTTTTGGATACATTTTCGCAATGAGCGATTTCCATCTCAAAAGAAGACAAAGTTACATCCAGGAGGGGATGACCGTTATTAAGTCCATGAAAGAATTAATAACAATGCATATAAAATTGATCTTCCCGGATAATTTTTAGTACATATGGGATTGTGATTAAATTATGACCACTAACTTCTTTAGTGGGCATTTGAAGAATTGAAATTTTTTTTTGTGGGGAGACTATAACTACCCACAAATTATATATGCAAAAGGTAGAGTGTGAATGAATGAAATTGAGATTTCAAATGGAGACTTTCACCCTTAGAAATCCGAGCATCATCTTTGCTATTTCTAAGTTTCAAGCAATTTGTAGATTGCATCTGAGTCATTTGATCAAGCCTTAATCAAGTTCGATTGTGGAGTGACTCAATTTAGAAAAAGGTTCGAAATCTTGCTTCAGATCATTGATCTTTAGAGGCAACCTAATTCTAGCCTTCTCTCTTGGTTGATCTGAATTTTGTATAAGAAGGGATTAATTTCTTTGATTCAAGGGTTCTTGCTCCTACGAAAGCTTGGATCGTTGGGCTGAGGATTAGTGTTGTTTTTTTTGATCTTATAGTCTTACAAATAACAACAGAAATAGAAACTAACCACAAATATGACAAATTGGTTAAACTAAATCGCTAAAAATACTCTAACTATTAGAAGAGACGACATAATCAAATTCTTCTAACAATTCCTCCCTTGAACTTATTCTTCTTTGTCAAAAATTAGTTCAAGTTAGAAATAGTCTGCACACCAAGTTCTTCACGCAACTTCTGAAATGCTTCTAATTTGAGAGGCTTTGTCAACAAATAAACAAGTTGATTTTAGGTACCACAAAATAATAAATTAACGGTTCCTTCTTTTGTAAGATCTCTAAGAAAGTGAAATCTTACTCTTATGTGTTATCACACATTAACTTTGTTCCTACTATTTCAGAGTGACCAATATCTTTGAGTATCTTCCACATCTAGAAAGCTTGACATGCACAGGCACTAGCAGCAATAAACTCAGCTTCGGTGGTTGATAAGGTGACTATAGGCTGCTTACGAGAAGACCAAGCTACAAGTCATCCGCACATCATAAACACATAGCCTGAAGTACTCTTAATATCTTCCATGTCTCCGACATAGTCACTATCAGTAAATCCAATTAAATCACTCCTTTCTATAAAATACACCATAATCTACAGTACCTTTCAAGTACCATAAAACCATTTTTGCTGATGAAAAATATTGTTGTGTTGGACATGCCATAAAATGATTAATCAAAATTACAAGAAACATGAGATCAGGACCAGTAGCTGTGAGATGCTTTAGACTTCCTACTATTTGTTTATACAAAGTTACATCTACTTTTGCACTATTTTCATCTTTTGCCAATTTTCTGTCCTCCCTTCCTCTTGATGAAGAGTGTCTGCTCACTGGAACTGCTTTCGAATCTTTCCTTGATGAAGTAGGATTCTATTTGATTAAACCAGGTTCTAGGCGCTTGTTTTAATCCGTAGAAAGCCTTTTGGAGTTTGTACACCATCTCCTCACTTCTTTTTTTTCTCATAGCCTTTTGGTTGTTTCAACAAAAATATCTTCTTTTAACTCGCCCTTTAGAAAAGCATATTTGACATCAAACTGATAGAGTTTCTAACCTTTCTGGGCTGAAAAAGCAATGATCATTCTCACAGTATCCATTCTGGCCACATATGCGCACTTCCTTATAATCAATTCCATGCTCTTGTGTGTAGCCTTTTACCACCAATCTTACTTTATATATATCAACTTCTCCAAACTCATTTAGCTTGGTCTTATAAATCTATTTCAGTTTAGCCGGTAGAACCACCAAGTTTCATGTTTGATTTTTTTCAATGGATTGATTTCTTCATTCATAGTCAATCTCAATTTTAGACTTTTGACAGCTTTCTCAAAATTCACCGGATCTGAAATCATCAAGAAGGTCATATTTTCTTCATCCTCTTTAGATAAGCCTTCACTAGAATTATAATCTGCTAACCATACAAGTGGATGTCAATTTCTCCCCTCCCTTATTGTCAAATCTGGTGCAATAACTAGTGGAAAATTGTTTTCAACAACCGGTTCAATTGTTTGAGCAATTGGTTCAGTCGTTTCTTCCGTGATTTCTCCTTCTTCAATTGTGTTCTCATCCTATTCTAGCCTAAGTCTATGAAAATAAATGTGACTACCCTATGCATGTTTCATGGTCTCAAGTTGTGATGCCGTTGTCAGTCATACAGAGACACATTGATGTGTAGGGACCTATCATTTAAAATCATCATAGGGGGTGGCCTCTAGTCTAGGACAAATTGGATGTGTAGTATGTCCCTACACATGACCCACACGTGCAAGTGTGAATCTCCAGGGTTCTCGCACACCCCCTGGACCCTCTTTGGTTAAGCTAATCTGTAACGACGTCTGGAGGTCAGCAGAACCCCATAGTGTCATGCTCCCATGAATACCCTCATCATCATACTATGTGTGTCGGCACTCATCATCATACTATGTGTGTCGGCACTCATCATCATAAATGGGAAAGTATCCCGATGCATATGAACAACACAAAATGCATGAGGTCCATATAGTTTTCATCTTTAAATCATCTTTAAGACACAACTCTATACACCGTTCACACATTACTCTAAGTAACATGAACACATTAGCCTTCATACATTCATCATCATTCGTTTAACTAGGGTTGTGTCTTTAAAAACTTGTCGTCATAATGCATCGTGACATTTAATACATGCACAACATCTTAATATGTAACATCATCATATGAATTCATTTCATCATCATACGTCTTGCATCATCATCATCATGCTGACATCATGTACATCATAACATTATCATATAACATCATCACATCATTATCTAACGTCATCAAGTCATCATATAACATCATCTAACGTCATCACGTCATCACATAACATTATCACATCATCATAGAACATCATCATCTAACGTCATCACGACATCACATAACATTATCAATCATCATATAATATCACCAGATCATCATATAACATCATCGCATCATTATCTAATGTCATCAAGTCATCATATTACATCATCACATTATACAACATCAACACATCATCATCTAACGTCATCACGTCATCATATAACATCATCACATCATCATATAACATAAAACATAAATGACACGTGCAAGGGCCACTGGGCACGTGTCGGCATACATAAGACAAGTCTTCCGACCAAGCTGATAGTAAGTCACTTACCTTATTAGCTTAGGTACTGACACCAATTTATCCTCAGTGAGAATTTGATTTTTGTTCTTTGTATCCAAGTCAACCTATGTGGACCCATGACATCAATTTCAAATTCAATTCTCTATATTATACCATGCTTCATATGTTATACTTCATATGAGCAACCGAGATTTTGTCCATATGTTCTATTATTATTGTTTCTCACAAGATATAATTACTGTATTCTGTAATTTTTGTTGTGTCTCTATTTCAAAAGTCAATTTCTTTTCATGGTCTATAATCTGTAATTCTTATTCTTAGAAATTAAGTTGGGTTTGTCAGTAAAAAATTACCAATCTTATTATTCTGTTTCTTAAATTACACCTATTATAATATCAATTTCATATCTTCCATTTTTTTCTTTTGTCTATGCTTTCTCTCTTTTTTTCTTTTAATTCTGTTAATAAATATCTTTCTCAATTTTTAATCCATTCTTAAATTGGACCGACAATAAAATACTCCCATTTTTCTTCCATATTTAGTCAGGTAAACAAAATCTCACCAAATCTTTACTTTTACTCTGTATATTATTAGCCAATTTTGTCAATCAATTCTTACTTCCAAATCTTTTTTTTTTCTTTTTTTTTTTCTCCCCCTACCTAGTTCTGTTTTGCCACTATTAACATATATTCCCAATTTTTACTTCCAACTCATTCATTGAATGATCTTGAAGGATTAATTTTCTCCAAAAGCAACCACATGGTACGATTTGTTATTATTATTATTATTTTTTTTTGACAAAGACCTTCCTAATAAATGAATTTAAATTTATATTAACTTAAATAGGTCTATCCATTCTTTAATTTTGTGTTTATTAAGTTATTTTTTAAATTAGTAAATTTATAAAACACAAAATTCAATTTTGTGTCCAAAAAAATTTTCTAAATTTAAAAAAAGAAATTCAAATTTCATGGAGTATAATTGAAAAATTTAGAACTTTTCTAAATGGGTAATTTAGGCCTCATTCATTACCACTTTTTAAGTTTATAAACACTATTTACCAAATTCCTTTATTTTATCATCCACTTCAAAACATGTTTTCAAAATATAAACCCAAACCCCAATTTTTAAAAATATTTTATTTTTCTAGAGAAAACAAGCATTTAATTTTAAAGAAGACATAAAACGAAATGACTATCGATATGTTATAACGAGTCGTTTTGCAGGATTTTTATAACTTCATGTTGGATTTTGATATGGACTCATTAGCCACGAATACAACGACAAGTAGTGTTGAATCAAATAGAATTGATTCATTTGAAGTAAGAAAGAACTCTCCATATCTTAGTTTGAATGTATACAATCCCGGAGGTAAAGGAGACTTGGAAGCTTTGATGAATGGCCCAATTAAGCAAAAACTCACTATTATCCCACCAAATGTCATGTACGTACCAATAAACTCCATTTTCTTTAAATAAAATAATAATCATTAAAATTTGTTCCGATTATAATTGAAAAATATTAAAAAATAAAACTTAAATTTAATTTAATTAATTACCTTAAATCTTACCGTTATTAGCCTAAAAAACTAAAATATAAATTTTGTATGTAGAGATGGGTTGATCAATCCCACATAGTCTTCCAATTTTTGAAGGGAGATTTTATGAAGCCAAGAATTAAGGAGGTATATTTTTTATCCAAACTATTTTTAATATTTTTATTTGTGAATTATTTTTTGTTTCATAATATAATATTCAATTATTTTTTAATATTTTTATTTTTTTCAAATAGGTTGATGAATTACTCGCTGGAGGTGTTAATGTGACTGTCTATAATGGTCAAGTTTTTTTTTTTTCTTTTTTCAATTTGATAATTCAAACAAAAATAAAGAATATTTTGAAGTGATAAAAATTGTAATATTCTCTTAGATTTATAGTTTACTTTTTTTTTTTATATAGGTCGATCTTATTTGTTCAACCAAGGGAACAAAAGCGTGGATTAATAAGCTCAAGTAATTTCTTTTTTTACGTGATTTATGGTCATTAATTTAGGTGGAAAGGGCTAAAGGCATTTATAAGCAAGAAGAGAACTGCTTTATTTTGTGGAAATGAGAAGCACACCAAGGGTTTCACTAAGTCCCATAAGAACTTTGTAACGACCCGAAATTTTCTACTTAATTTAAGGTCGCTACTGTATACATATCATAACATTGAATGCGGAAGACTTCATTTAAATTCCATAAAACATAACATATATCTTAAAAACACAGCCATGGACTTACGTGTTTCAAAAAAAATTTTAAAACGACACAACAAAAGAGTAAATAAAATAAATAAACATTTAAGTTAAAAACATCCTATTCTAGCCTAAGTCTAAGAAAATAAATACCACTATCCTATGCATGTGCCATGGTCTCGAGTTGCGATGCCGTCGTCAGCCGTACAGGAATGTCTTGCCTTAACCTGAAAAATGTAGTAGCACATGGCTTGAGTATTTAAAGAAATACTCAGTAAGTGACCCCCTTATCGGGGTTATGCAACAATCACAAGCAATGAAATGATGGGACCTATCTTTCGTTTCGTTTTGTTTCGTTTTTTCTAAGGTACTGTCCTAACGGGTAAACTTTGGACGTGTACCATATACTCTACACACAGCCCATACGTGCGAGTATGGGCTCACAAGCTAGTTCGCACACCGCTGGGCCACTTTCATTACCCGGTGGGCATACTCTGGGAGCCCCTTATGCCGGGACCCGTTTAGAACTAGTAACCGTCACGGCAGCGCTATGCAAAGCATAACAATCGTTGTCCTGCCATTGGATGTACGCGTCCGTACCCTCCTGATGGAATAGGGGTATCCCCCAAATGCATGAACACACATAATGCATGAGGTCCCAATATTTCTACTTTTATCATTAATGAATATAACCCCGCTATCATCTTTCATTCGTATCATATCCTTTCTCATATCATTTCACATATCGTTCATCATTCATATCGGGGTTACATGTCATTTCATTTATCGTGATATCATGTCATTCATAACATACTGTATACATACAATTTAGAAAGTATAACAAAACGCTCCATGCTTTTAACATGTCATTTCATAACGTGCAATTCATACAACAACTACCTCAATGGTCACACAAAACAATTTAAACATAACACATCACATCACAATATATCGTATCATAACATGTCATATCGTTACTTGAATGTACCTTAGTCACATCTTCACAGGAACGTATCCTAATGCTATCGTTCTATCAGTCTATCACAAACATATCCCTTTCTACCCATATCCTAACCATATTCTTTCATCAATCTCTCCTATCCATAGCACTCTGGTATGTAACCTAACCTTAACGTTTCATGAACGTATCTTACTCCTATCGTTACATTTCGTTTTGTGCATCCTTCTCGTATCCTATCTCAAACATATCCTTAAACACATCGTACCACAATTATTATCATACAATTCACATATTATAACATAACATAAACATAATATAGGCATACCGATTCACAGATAATTCACACATATCAGAACATATGACACGTGCAGAACCACAAGCACGTGTCAACATCAAATATAACCATGCCGATAGTAAGGCCACTTACCTGGTTAGCTTAAGTCGTTGTCACGAATATATCCTTAATTGAAGTTTGATTCCGTCCTTTGAAATCCAAGTCAACCTATGTGAGCCCATGACATCAGTTTCAAGTTTGAACCCTATAAAATTATTTCTCTACTCTACATTGGCTATTGTTAAATTCTGATATTTCCTGTTAGACGAAATTTAATTAATGGAGTTACTTGCCCTTTCATATTTCCTGTTTTATTTTTAAATTTTGTTCAACAAATCTTTCCTCCATCTTCCCTCTCCGCTGTAATTATTTTGAGAGATATTATTGACCAATTTTGTTAATCTATTTCAGAATCTTCCCTTTTTATTTTTTATTTTTTATTTTTTTATTTTCTTTTCTTTTCAATTAACAGTATTCTGGATTTCCATCTCTATTTCATTTTTTTCTTATTTCTTTGTCTTCCTTCGATTTAGTTAACCATTATATTCTTAGCTTTTAATTTAATGATTTATATACTTTTTCTATAATTCATATAAAATTATCGACAACCTAAATCATTGCAAATTCAGTAGATCTAAAATATAATTGGTTGTGATTTTGTACAACTCATACAAAATTCTTCTCCTTTAATCTCTAATTCAAAACTAAATAATTGTAACCAAATTAATATTATTTAATAAAATAAAAGGAAGATCTAACTCATACAAAAGGTTGTTTTTGTAGGGAGGAAGAAATTTTGATATGGATAAATCTCAAGTTGTTTTTACAAAAAAGGAATTCCTGATTTGTTGGCAGATTTATTTTTGGGAAGGAGTGGTGAGAGATTGAAGGAAGGAGGAAGGATCGGTTACTAAATGTTTATTGTTTTTTTTTTTTAATTTTCATTATTTATTTATTATTTTATTTATTATTATTATTATTACTATTATTATTATTATTATTATTTTATTTTATTTTTTCCGGTTGTTACATTATATACCTCTAAAAAAAACTTTCGTCCTCGAAAGTGCTTTAGTCTCGAAATAACTCGAGCTTTCGTTCTGAAAGTTCTTTGTTAAGTCTTGAGGCACAATTGAGGAAGGATTCTTAGCAAATATGTCCTCATTTGTATGGATCATAAACATTTCTTTACATGCATAAATCCTTCCTAAAGTCTTTCATAAATTCTTAACAAGTATAAGTCTTTCATAACCATCTAGTGGTTAAGAATAAAAATCATGAAAATGGTTTTAAAGTTTTATAGATACCATACAAAGGGAGGTGTGAAGTGAGCAGCACATCGTACCGCTTTGCAAGATCCTTCTACATCCTTGAAGATTGTCCTATTTCATTATAACTAGATGTTCCAAATGATACAAATGAATGTTGCATAGATAAGTTTACTTCTATTTCGAAAGGGTTTTACAAGGCAACATCTCATCAAGTTCTGACAACTTTGCTAGGAGCCAAACTCTCACCAAATATTTTGAACAATCTCTCATAAACCTTTGTAGCAAAGAGATATCTCCATGAAGCATGATCATTGTCTTCTAACCAACTTCCTTGACAAGAAACGTATTGTGAGTTTCAGAAACTAAGGATGAAAATCGCTGGACAAAAACCATGGTATTAATCCTCTTCAAGGAACCAACTTGAAAGGATCTTATGTCAAAGTCTCTAGTAAAGGAAATATCTTAATTAGCGCCAA
The DNA here is from genome assembly GCA_033971965.1 of Cucurbita ficifolia. Taxonomy (NCBI): domain Eukaryota; kingdom Viridiplantae; phylum Streptophyta; class Magnoliopsida; order Cucurbitales; family Cucurbitaceae; genus Cucurbita; species Cucurbita ficifolia. The sequence continues at coordinate 10,081,986 of CM066981.1, forward strand.
CATTCATCTGCTCATTTTGTTAACATTTTATTTATTTGAAGTGCATGAGCTTTTAGGACAACTTTTAATGAGCTTTTAGCTATTTGAGCTAAAGGAATGAAAAGTATGATAAACGTGCTATTTGAGCTATCACTTGTAACAACCCATTACAGAATGAGAAATAAAATAATCTTATTGTATTTCATATCCTCTCTGTAAGCTTCTTGCTTCTGATTAATAAAGTTGATATTTTCATGCTCTTAAGATTATGCTTTTTCATTTTCTTTATTCGTTTCAAGACACTATTCTAGAGCTCATTAGATCATAGAGGAAGATTTTTAAATTAGCTTTAGAACAACAGAGGAAACTTTTGATGAGATTTGAAAGAAGAAAGAAAATTGATTAACAAAAAAAAAAAAAAAAGAATAAATAAATTAGTGTAATAATCGGTTGTTGTCGATGTTTGATAACCGTGTCCTTCGGTGTTCTTTTTTTGTGCTATCAATTCCAAATACAAACGCATGCCAAAAGAAAAAGGTTCAACTTCTCCTAAGGTCAGCTTCACCTCTAGTTTCGGTTTGTTTCTTGGGAAAATATAAGATTTTCATTTTTAATATTATTTCTGTTTAAAAATTGCAGGGTAGGGATCAAACTATCTTCAATTTGTTGCTTCTTGATATCTAATTGTCTTCCATTGGCAGCATATTCATGTAGGAGGAGAAATCAAAGTCAGTTTCTCACTTATGATTCTTTTTCCTACATTAACGTTATGGGCAAATATAGATTTTCTTTACGATCCACCAATTGCTTTCCTGTTAAATAAAATACCATTTTAATTTTGTCAGTCATAAAGTTGAACCAGTTCATAGAAGACTATTTAATCCATATTACATCATGCTCCATTTGTTTTTATGTATAATAGTTTGCTAAGTTTTAAATTGAAATGATCATGTTTACATTTGATCCGTTAATACATTCTTATATAGAGAGGAAAGGTCATGGTATCAGTAACAGGGATATAGACGAGATGATGCCCCCTGTCACGGTCCTACTTTTTCAACCATGCGGCATCGTGATCTTGACACGCTCACGACCAGCCTTAAGGGGAATTAAACCCCATATATATTTTCCGCCTAGGCTTGTGGCTTCATTGGACCTTAGGGGAAGTTTGTTTTCACCCCATCGAACATCGCTTGTGTGGAATCCAAGCTTGTTCGACTACACACACTGCCTGCGCGCGTGCATGTTCAAGCATTTGCAACACAATTGACTTACCTCTACACTAGGCCAAGTCATCCGGCTCGACCTTGACATGGCCCATATGTCTTAACGTCATCCCATGTCTTGGGGTGTCGTCGGCCATCACAACTCACTCACTCATGCCATCGAGAACAGGCCAACATGTCGCTCATCTCATCAGGATGTCCCGAACATCCATCCATCTTGATTCTATTGAGGCATTGACCGTCCCATGCCCGTGCCATGCCATTTATGTATACCGTACCAGATTGCGGGTGTATGTAGCAAACTCCGAAAAACGGGCTGGGGTGCAATACCGGCATACTCGTGCCGCCCGATACTGTCCTTGAAAAATCTATTTCAAAGAAAGCCGTCTGTGACACTCGTCTCAGCACACTTGCCCACGCTGTGACACACATATGTGCCACAGGGGTAGCTGGCTTAGGCCACAGGGCCTAGGGGTGGCAGAGAGCTGACACCATGGTACCCTTATAGTACATTTTGAGCCATTTTCAATCTTTGCATAAACATGATTTTGTCCAACTGTCATACGGTGTCATGGAGTGTCCGTCCGGTGTTCGATTGACACCAAATTTGGCGAGCATTCATATTTCATATAGACGGACTTAACTCCAGAACCACATGTCCAAATTCCTTTCATAATCTCGACTTTAATAATCTTGTCGCAACGTGAGGGTCACAACCTACTCTTTTCATAGTTCGGTTGTGACATTCTCTCCCACTTAAACTAGACATCGTTCTCAATGACTTACATGGGGGCACAACCATTGTTAGGCTGTGACATTCTACCCCACTTAAACTAGTCATCGTCCTTGATGACACAACCACACTTTGGATTGTGACACTCTCCCACACTTCATCTCGGCATCGTTCTGAATGACGACCCAACTCTGGACTGGCTTCTGAAGGACCCAACTTGAAATACGTGCTTCAGAATGAATACGAAAAATGCGCACTACTTATGAGCTATCCCACTGACAGACCTATTCTCGGTCTTTGAGACTTCCAACACAAGTACCGTAAATCAACTGCACTATGGTTGTGGGCTATCCCCTCTTGGGCCTCCCTCGCCCTTCTGCAGACTTGACCCAGGACTCACCAGACAAACAACAACAAACTAACTAGCTTTGGCATACTCTTGCCTTTGCTAGGGGGAGCGCTCCTCAACTTTTGGCCACTCTGGCCACACTCATCGTATTCTCTGAGTCGCACACAATGGTGCACCCCTCGAGGTGAGGCTCGCAAGCCATCCACGATATTTACTCATCGTGGCACCAACCCTTATCGTAGGGATGTCTGAAAGCTTGTAACACAGCCCTGTATTGGCGCTTCACTTCAACAAACTCTTAACTAGATGTATGTAAACTGGTAACACAATTCCGTGTTATCTCTACACTCCCGCCAACACTTAACTCGATGTCTGAAAATTTGTAACACAACTTCGTGTTGGTGCTACACTTCCGCCAACTCTTAACTGCCCACCTTCGTGTTGCAATGCTGCCTTGACCCTCTTGTGGTCATGTTGTAGCTTCACTTCTCTATGTCCACTTCCAGCTGATGCTCATTTCTTGAGCGAATACTGGTCTCGACAACTCTTGTGGAGTCATCAACCTTAGGCACAAGGTGATGGCTCAAGGAATACACGTGTACTCGCACCTTGGAGCACCTTTACGGGGTTAGAGGCCTATTGACTCGGGCTCTCCCCCACTTAAACTCGGCTGCCTCTTTGCAACAAGGTCGTCCTCCCATAAGGACTTGCGTTGTGCTCAACTTTGGCACTTGGCCGACGTTTGTCTTTTCTTGGCTCTCGGCTTCTCTGCTTGCAACCACTAACACTATTCCTCTAATGTGAATGGCTCTTTTGGAAGCACCGACATGGTGTACTTTCTGTTTCATCTATCTTGCCCACTTTGGAACTACAAGCCCTTGGCAAATGAGCTTGGTTTTACTTGACAGGAAGATCTCCCCACACTGAAGTGTCGACACACGACACTAATGAACTTCGGGTAGTCTTGGCTTCAGCAAACAACTAATTCTTATTCTAACCCGCAATTGTCTTGCCCACTCTGGCACTATTGAACACTTGCAAGGTCTTCAATCAGCTCTCGGGTTGATTTCTTTTAACTGTCTTGTCTGACTAAACACACAAAGTCTGGCTGTGATACCAACTGTCACGGTGCTACTTTTTCAACCCCATGGCATCGTGATCTTGACACGCTCACGACCAGCCTTAAGGTGAATTAAGTCCCATATATATTTTTCGCCTCAGGTTTGTGGCTTCATCGAACCTTAGGCGAGGTTTGTCTTCACCAATCGAACATCGCTTGTGCGAAATTCAAGCTTATTCGACCACACAAGTCACCTACGCGTGCATGTTAAATCATCTGCGACACAACCGACTTACCTCTACACTAGGCCAAGTCATTTGGCTCGACCTTGCGTCTACTTGGGGCCAAGGTCTCTCAATTCAACGTCGAGTCTCATCTTGTTATCTCGATCCTCATAATAATGGCCCATATGTCTTGATGCCATCCCGAGTCTTGGGGTGTTGTCGACCCTCACAACACACTCGCTCATGCCATCGAGAACGAGCCCACATGTCGCTCGTCTCATCAAGACGTCCTGAACATCCATCCATCCGAGTTCTATCAAGGCATTGGCCCTCATGTGCCCGTGCCATATCATTTATGTATACCATACCGGATAGCGGGTGTATGTAGCAACCTCGGACACGTGGGCTGGGGCACAATACTGGCATACTTGTACCGCTCAGTACTGTTCTTGAAAAACCAATTTCAAATGAAGTCGCCCGAGATACTCATCTCGGCACGCTCACCTATACTGTGACACACGCATGTGCCACAGGGTAGCTCGATTAGGCCACAAGGCTCAGGGTGGTTGAGAGTTGACACCATGGTACATTTTGAGCCATTTTCAATCTTTCAGGCATAGACATGATTTTAGTGAACGGTCATACGGGTCATGGAGCGTCCGTCCGGTTTCTGATTGACACCAAATCTGGCGAGCATTAATATTTCATATGGACATACTTAACTCCAGAACTGCATGACCAAATTCCTTTAGGAACCCTAACATTCGAGGTTAAGGCTCGGGACCCTACCCGCCCCTTCAACAAGCCTATCTTTGCCACTCTTGTCTATTCGATGTCCCTATCTTGCTTATGTCTCAACTCTTCTTCAATGCCCACTCTGTGCGGTGTGTTAGATGATGCACAAGCCTCCTCGGTTGCATCATGGCACTCGTCTAGACCCTCGTGTGGCCAGACGGGAGCCACTTGAGGGTCGCTGCTTCTCTTGTCGCAATGTGAGGGCCAAACCAAGTATCTTCATAGTTAGGTTGTGACACCCTCTTATACATCTGGAAAACAAGAACAAGAACATGGACACAACAGGCCGAGTGAAGGTCAAGCGGGTTCTGTTGAGAGCCATTCGATTGTTTTCCCACTGCCACCTACATTGTCCTCTCGACAACTTTGGGATCATGAGTTGAGCAATGGGAGTTGGCCACGACGTGATTTCGGTTTGCAATTTGGAGCTGTATGTCTCATCAAGGTTCTTTTGTTGTTTTTCTAGTTGAAGTTAGTAGGATGCAAAGTAAATAAAATAAAATAAATAGTAAAATATGCAAATGTAAACGGTAAACAAATGATGAATGGTGATTCTATAATTCTATTTAGAATTAATGGAATTTACTTTTCGGTGAAGTTATTGTGATTATCTTTTTTGAACTTAAACTTGGAAGATTAACAACCTATAGAGAATGTGGGAGACATGCATGGATATGAAACTCGAGTTGCAGCGCTCAATAAAGCAAGAAGTTTTTCTTCTGCGTTGAACTGAGCAGCTGGTTTAGAAGGTGTCTTCATTTTTAATGCCGCTAGATTTTTTAGCTTATACAATTTAGATTTGGTCTTTTAACAAACTGCATGTATAGAAGTTGTTCTTTGTAGTTTGCAGAGTTGACATACCTTAAATCTTTAGTGATTTTAGTAGTTTCTTCGAGTTGGATATTATATTTTTACAAAATTATCTGTCAATCTAAGATAAAAGATTTAGAATTTGATTTTTGAATTTGATTTCTACACTGGACCAATAAAATGATATCGTCGACGAATTGCATTTCACTTGCACAAAGATGTTTGAAAACAGCTTGACAGATGATGAACCCACATGGGATCGAGTAAGGACGAGAATTTGTTGTATATGTTGCCATAGGCATATTGATACTTTGTTGTATAGGTAATTCCACTCAACTTTCAGTCTATTTTTGTGTGCTTTTCTTTGGTCCTAACTTTCACTTAACTTTACATTTTCTCTCATTTACAAATTGTAGATGTGGCCATTGTGCACGTGTTCAAAATGTGCTAATGAGTTGGTCGAGGCTCGAGAAAAGTGTCTGATGTGTTGTGTGCCCATTCTAGAAGTGTTTCGTGTTTACTTCCTATGATGACTTAGACGACAATAAAGAAAAATGAGATTACTACTTATTCATTCATCTTCATCCTCTTGTTCCATCCAAGTACCCTACTAATTCTTCTCATCCTGATTTCTATACATATAAAACTGATTTGTGCGATGACAGACGAATGAAATAATAATGTAATCTCTGTTATTGATTAATCTGGCCATAATAAGTGTGTTGAGTGGATTTAGTGTAAACAGAAGAATGATCAAGAAGCATAAACAATTGGAGTTTCAAGTGATAATATTATTGTGTGCTCAACTTGACTTTTATATCCTTACAAATAAAAACACAAATAGAAACTAATCCAAATATGACAAATTATTTAAACTAAATAGCTAAAATACTCTAACTATTAGAAGAGACGATAACCGTATTTGACATATCAAATACTTCTAACAATCTCTCTCTTGAACTTATTATTCTTTGTCAAGAATTAGTTTAAGTTGGAAAAACTTTGCATACCAAGTTCTTCACACAAAATAATAAATTAATGGTTCCTTCCTTTGTAAAATCTCTAAGAAAGTGAAATCTTACTCTTATCTGTTTGGAACGCCCATGTAGAATTGGATTTTTGGATAACTTAATAGTTTAAGTATTATCACACGTTAGCTTTGTTCCTTCAATTTGAGAGGGACCAATCTCTTTGAGTATCCTTCTCATCCAAACAGCTTGACATGCACAGGCACTAGCAGCAACAAACCCAACTTCTGTGGTTGATAAGGTGACTATAAACTATTTACGAGAAAACCAAGCTACTACTCCTCCGCTCATCATAAACACATAGGCTGAAGTACTCTTAATATCTTCCATGTCTCTGGAATAGTCACTATCAGTCAATCCAATTAAATCACTAACTTCTCCCTTCTTATAAAATACACCATAATCTACGGTACCTTTCAGGTACCTTAAAACCCTTTTTCAGTCCAATTAAATCACTAACTTCTCCCTTTTTATAAAATACACCATAATCTACGGTACCTTTCAGGTACCTTAAAACCCTTTTAGCTGCTTCAGTTAGGGTACATAGAATTTTTTCTATAATTTTCTTGTCTGACATATCTTCTCACTTGCTTCTATTCTTGTTGGAGATTATCATCACTCTTACAAACTAATGTGATACTTTCATCCTTCTTCGATCTCTAGGATCTCAAATTCTCTCCTTAATGCATTAAGAAGAGATTTCTTCACTTTTTGGTTTCCATCAAACTTTTGCTTCATTGAGTCCCAAACAATCTTGGCTGTGCGCGATTCAAGATTTATTCAAAGACAGTACGATCAATTGCCTGGAAGAGGTAATGCTTTACTTGGTGATCTTTGAGACTAGCATCATCAAGGTGACCCTTTTGTGCCTTAGTCAGCAATATTCCTTCTAATGGTTCTAAGAAATCAATCTCTACCACTCTCCATAAACCCTTTGCTCTGAGCAAATTTTCCATCAGCTCACTCCAATGATCATAGTGACCATCGAAGTGAGGGATCTTCATTAAAGTTTTTCCTTTACTCATACTCCTATATTTGATCACTAAAAAATTGCTAGTCTACACAGCCTAGTGGTGGCTCTGATATCTACAAAACCTAGTGGTGGCTCTGATACCACTTAAAAGGTTTTGATAGAAGAATGATAGATTAAGCGAGAAACATAAACGATTGGAGTTTCAACTGATAACATTATTGAATACTGAACTTGACTTTTATAACCTTACAAATAACAACATAACTAGAAACGAACAACAAATATGGAAAATTAGTCAAACTAAATAGGTAAAAATACTCTTAACTATAAAAAAAAGATAAGATATTTGACTGGATCAAATTCTTCTAACATTTAGGTACTTACTACCACTCTCCCAGCAAAAGGACCTTCCAATTTTCCTATTTCTAGTATTGAATCTTAATGAAGTTTACTTTTCTAACCAACTTTCTTGACAACCGTTGTTTATATAAATAAAGTTGTGCTATAATGGTAGTTTGGCTAGATTTTTTTCTCTCTCAAACTCCCGATTTCGACCCTTACGATTGACAGACAACACCCAAAAAAAAATTCGCTCTCGGCCAATTTTCATTCAACCAACGTCGGGGGGCCATTGGCGGCTATTTGCTTGCATTCTATGGCAATTTTGAAAAACTGCCTTGTCTTTCTGATATCTTATTATTCCCCTGGGAAGCAGTGCTTAAACTTGAATGTTGAAAAAATAGAGACTATAGCACTGTACGCACAAGAATAAAACCGAAACTCTAATTTGGAAACCCAGGTTGGGTCGTTTGAAAAAACTGATTCTCAGTCGTTAATTTTTAGATAAGTTTGTGAAGAACGTTGAAAATCGACGATTTCAACGCTAATGATTGGCAGCCAGCACCCAAAAATTGTTTCACTTCCGGCTAGCATTCGTTCAACTGACGTTGGGATGCCTTGGTGGCTATTTGCTCGTGTTCTAGGGAAGTTTCAAATAACTACCTTCTCTTTGCGATATCTTAATATTCCACTGGGAAGTAGTGCTCGAGTTTGAATATCGAAGAAAGAGAAACTATAACTCTGTACGTACGAGATTAAAAATGAAACCCTAATTTGGAAGTCCTTTTTGGACTGTTTGAAAAAGATGGAGTTGCAGTTGATAATTTTTTGACAATTTTGTTAGGAACGTTGGAACTCGACGATTACGATGCTTACGATTGGGATTCAAGGCTCGGGCTTTAACGTCGAAGAAAGACAGACTATAACATTGTAAGTACGAGAAAAACTGAAACCCTAATTTGAAAACCTTGGTTTGGCCGTTTGAAAAAAAATCTGAGTGGCAGTCCATAATATTTTGACAATTTTGTGAGGAACGATGAAACTTGACGATTTTGACGATTGCGATTGACAACCACCACCCAAAAATGATTTCGCTCACGACTAGTTTTGTTCGAGCGACATCGGGGTGTCATCGGCTATTTGCTAGCGTTCTAGGGTAGTTTCAAAAAAGTTGCCTTCTTTTTCAAATATCTTAATATTCCCTTGGTATGTAGTGCTCGGACTTGAATGTCAAAGAAAGAGAGCCTATAGCACTATACGTATGGGATTAAAATCGAAACCCTAATTTGGAAACCTTAGTTGGGCCGTTTGAAAAAAATTTATTCGTAGTCGATAATGTTTAGAAATTTGGTGAGAAACCTTGAAACTTGACAATTTTGACGCTTACGATCGGCAACCAGCATCCAAAAATAGTTTCGCTCCCAGCTAGATTTCGTTCGACTAATGTCGGGGGAGCCATCATCAACTATTTGCTTGTGTTCTAGGACTGTTTCGAAAAGCTACTTTCTCTTTCCGATATCTTAATATTTCCTTTGGATGCAGTTCTCGGACTTGAATGTCTAAGAAAGACAGCATATAGTACAGTACGTACGAGATTAAAATCAAAATCCTAATTTGAAAACCCATGTTGGGCCGTTTGAAAAAAAAACTGAGTCATAGTCGATAAGTTTTTAAAATTTTTTTAAGGAACGTTGAAACTCGACCATTTCGACTCTTACGATCGAGAGCCTGCACCCAAAATTTGTTTCGCTCCCAGCAAGTTATTAGGGTGACCGATGTCGTTGTGCCATCAGCGACTATTTTCTCATCTTCTCTTTTCGATATCTTAATATTGCCCTAGGAAGTAGTGCTCGGATTGAATGTCGAAGAAAGAGAGCCTATAACAATGTACGTAAGGGATTAAAACCGAAATCGTAATTGGAAAATCCTATTTGGGTCGTAAAATTGAGTCGCAATCGGTAATTTTTTGGAAATTTTGTGATTTACATTGAAACTCGACGATTTCGACACTTACGATCGGTAGTCAACACCCAAAATTGGTTTCGCTCCCAGATAGTTTTCGTTCGACCGACGTAAAGGTACCATCGACAAGTATTTGCTCGGGTTCTAGGGTAGTTCTGAACAACTACTTTCTTTTTTCGATATCTCAATATTCCTCTAGGAAGTAGTGCTTGGACTTCAATGTTGAAGAAATCAAGCCTATTGCACTGTACGTACAAGATTAAAATCGAAATCCTAATTTGAAAACCCTTGTTGGGCCATAAAATTGAGTCGCAGTCGATGATTTTATGACAATTTTGTGAGTTACTTTAAAACTCGACGAGTTTGACACTTACGATCAGCAGCCAGCACCCAAAAGTGGTTTCGCTCCTGGCCAGTTTATGTTCGACTGATGTCGGGGTGCCATCGGCGGGTATTTGTTCGCATTCTAGGGTAGTTTCGAACAACTACTCTCTCTTTTTGATATCTCAATATTCCTCTAGGAAGTAGTGCTTGGACTTGAATTTGAAGAAAGAGAGCCTACAGGACTGTACGTAAGAGATTAAAACCGAAACATTAATTTGGAAACTCTGGTTGGGTCGTTTGAAAAAAATTGAGTTGCAGTGGATAATTTTTCGACAATGTTGTGAGAAACGTTAAAACTCGATGATTTCAACTATTACAATCAACAACTAGTACCTAAAATTGTTTCGCTCTGAGCTAGCTTTTGTTCGATCAACGTTAGGGTGCCATCAACTGCAATTTGCTCGCGTTCTAAGGCAAATTTTAAAAGCTACCTTCTCTTTTCGATAACTTAATATTACCCTAAGAAGTAGTGCCAAGACTCGAATGTCGGAGAAAGAGAGCCTATAGCAAAATACGTATAGGATTAAAATCGAAACCCTAATTTGAAAACTCTGGTTGGGCCGTTTGAAAAAAACTATGTCGTAGTTGAAAATTTTTCGACAATTTGGTGATTAGCGTTGGAACTCGATTATTTTGAAGCTTACGATTGGCAGCCAGCACCCAAAAATGGTTTCGTTCCCAACTAGTGACAATTCGGTGACGTCGCAGTGCCAACGGCGGTAATTTGCTCGCATTTTAGGGCAATTCCGAAAGGCTACCTTCTCTTTTCGATATCCTCATACTCTACTGGGAAGCAATGCACGGACTTGAATGTCAAAAAAAGAGAGCCTATAACACTGTTGGGCAATTTGAAAAAACCGAAACCCTAATATTGAAACCCTTCTTGGGCCATTTGAAAAAACTTAGTCGCAATCAATAAATTTTTTACAATATTGTGAGGAATGTTGAAACTCGACTATTTGGACGCTTACGATCGAAAGGCAGCACCCAAAAATTGTTTCATTCCTGGCCATTTTTGTTCGACCAACGACGGGCTACAATCGACGGCTATTTGCCCGCATTCTAGGGAATTTATGAAAAGTTGCCTTCTCTTTCTGATATCTTAATATTCTCCTAAAAAGCCGTGCTCGGACTTGAATGTCAAAGAAAGAGAGCCTATAGCACTATACGTATGAGATTAAAATTAAAACCCTAATTTGGAAACTCTAGTTGGGCCATTGGAAAAAACTTGAGTCCCAAATGATAAATTTTCAACAATTCTTTGAGGAACATTGAAACTCGTCGATTTCGACGTTTATGACAATCAGCTAGCACCAAAGAAGGGTTTCACTCAAGGTAAATTCTTGTTCGACCAACGTTGGGATGCCATCGGCGGCTATTTGCTTGCGTTTTAGGGTCATTCTGAAAAGCTGTCTTCTCTTTTCGTTATCTTCATTTTTCTCTGGAAAGTAGTGCTTGGACTTGAATGTCAAAGAAGAGAGCCTATGACATTGTATGTACGGGATTAAAATTGAAATCCTAATTTAGAAACCGTGGTTGGGTAGTTTGAAAAAAAACTTAATCGCTGACCATAAATTTTTGACAATTTTTTTTAGGAACATTGAAACATATAGCACTATACGTACGAGATTAAAACATATAGCACTGTACGTACGAGATTAAAATTGAAACCCTAATTTTAATAAGGGTAGTTTTTGCATGGAAAAAGTTAACTTTCTTGGCTTCCTAGTTGGTAAAATCAAATACAACACAAAATTAAGTTTAATCAATTGACTAAATTAGTAAGGGGAATAAATCCACACATCCATAATTTATTAAATAATTTCAATTTTCTTACCAAAATAGGAATAAAATCGGTTGGAAGATGGTAAAGAAAAATAGAAAATATAAGTTAGGTTTCACTCTCACTCAATTGTCACCTTGTTTATTGTCGTTGTATCTTGTGATGTCAAATGGTGTCTATCGTCGCTCATTTTGTACTGTGGAGCCCTAATCTAGTCTTTCTCCACGCCCATTCATAACTTTCCAATGAATTAATCCATTCAATAAATGTCTAAAAATCTCATCTTCTTCCAATATCACCATTTTTAAAGAACCTAAGCTTCTCATTCTCTCAACAATGACTAAACTATTAGTTCTTCGTCTCTATTTCGTTCTCATTGCTTCCTTTTCTCGATTTCATGTTGGAACTTCCATAACCCACAAATCTCAAGATGGAACTGAAGAATGGGGCTATGTTCAAGTCAGACCCAGTAAGTTAAATTCATTCAGAAGCCCATATGTTTTTGTGGCTTTACAGAAGCCCTTTCAGAGTGGACGTCGGATCCAAGCCATGGCCGACCATTCTCTGGTTGCAGGGCGGACCGTGTGAGCGGCTGACCTCTTTCAATGATTTATTTATAAATTTTGTGTACTTTGTAAGAAAATAGCTCAAATATTGAAAAATAGGGTGGTTCGGGAACTGGGTTTGGGAACTTCCTAGAAGTCGGGCCATTAAACTCGAACTTGAAGCCGAGAAACTCAACATGGCTGCAAAAGGCAGACCTCTTGTTTGTGGTCAACTCTCTTTCCTCTCGATTTTTACCATTTTAACCTTAAATTCTAATATTTTACTACTAAATTTATGATTTTAACATAAAAAAAAATAGAACCATCCGGTCGGGACCTGATATAGCTACGTGGAGAGTGGAGGTGAATTTGCAAAAGGCGATGTGGAGGCGGCGACCGACATGACGACTTTACTGGCTGAGGTTTGGAACGACACTATCAGCCTATGGAACACTCCTTTGTACATCTTTGCGGAGTCTTACGGTGGAAAATTCGTCGTCACTCTGACTTTGTCCCTTTTTCGGGCCATCCAAATTGGTTCAGTTATAATTGAAAAATTGTAAAACATAAAAATTAAATTAATTATCTAAATTGGGAGATTAAATCTTACCATTATTTGTTGTAAATTTTTTTCTGGGAGCTAAGCAACATGAAAGAACGATTCCCACAAAATTTCAGATTTTTTAAAAATTCATTAAAAAAAATTGGTTGGTTGATAATAAATCTAGTGTCATTCGATGAGCGATGTTTTTATTTAGAGATTTTTCATATTTACGATTATAGAAAAAATCTAAGCGGTAGAAAATGTTAGAAAAATCGGTGTCGAGTCCACAAAGGAAGCAGTGCACTTTATCAATATCTCTGATGGGTCTGCCAATGACATGAAGTTGGTCACAAATTATTTGAAGGCACGAGCATACTCAACAACAGGTTTTGTGACACACTTCATCAACTGCAAGTCATCCTTGAGTCTCAATTCACGAGCTTTCAAATGATGGCTGAACGTAGTTTCCAATGCAAGCCAAACGTCAGGTGCAGTGAGAGACCAATGACGATGGCAATGGCTTCCTCGGTGAGAGAGGAGAGTATGAGGCAGAGAAGTCGTTGATCGGCTGCTTTCCATAGCTCAACAAATATTCTCATGGTATCAGAGCCCTTTTGGTTTAAGAGGATTTAGTGTAGGTTTTGACAGAAGAATGATTAAGTGTAATAGCAAAATAATAATAATAATAAGAAATAAATACAAATAATAATAAAAAATAATAAAAAAATAAGAAAAAGATCTCTCACTTCCCCATTTATTTCTCTTTAACCAACATATTTGTGGTATCAAAGTTCCTGCAAAGAAAAAGGAAATAGAACAATAAAATCAGGAGAGAAAACAAAAATGTCAATTTCCTTTGAGGAAAATGAAAATGGTGTTCACCCAGAAGAAGCAGATTGCAAATTTACATGGAGAGTGAGACTTTGCTCTGTATTACCGTAAATCTTATCTCAGATCTCGTTTTCTTATTTTATGCCTTACAAGAAATCAAGTCAGAATCAACCTTTCCCTTTCTTCACTTATTCAGAATTAGATTTTAGTTAGCATGGTAGGTCTTATAGAAAATTACTCTACCTTAAATCTTATCTTAGATCTCATTTTCTCATTTTATGCCTTAGACGAAATCAAGTCAGAATCAACCTTTCCCTTTCTTCACTTATTCATAATTAGATTTTAGTTAGCATGGTAGGTCTTATAGGAAATCACTCTAGAATCAATAAGAATGAATCCAGTAAATCGATCGGTGGCGACTAAAAATTGGCCAAGAATACCTGTGAATAGACTTAGAAAATAAAACCGAGCAAATAAAAAAGGAAAAATTTACTGAACTAAAATAAAAACAGAAAGGAGGAGGAATAAGAGAAAAATGAGAAATTTAAGAGAATAAATACATGGATGAAAAAAGAAAAATTTAATAAAGAATACATAGATGAAATTTAACGGAGAAATACTGTGAGAAAGAAAAATGGAAGATTAATAAAGAATACATAGATGAAAAAGAATACATTTTCGAGTCATTTTCAAGAGGTGTACCATCGCACTTTTTTTCCTTTTTGAGATGAAGATCATTAACTCGTTCATAAAAGTTGTTTTTTTTCGTTTTAGTATTATACTGAATCCACTAAAGATTGTTGTGACCGTAAATTAAGGAAGAAAAAAAAGCATGTACTCAGGTTATAAGACCTCACAACCTTAACTCTCTCTAGAAGACCATAATGGAGAAACTTAAATACTTATGTGAAAAAATTAAGTTTCTTTCAATATTTTTCATCGAAACTCTAAGTTCCATTCAAATTTGATGAATTTGACACATATGTTTAGTAAAAAAACAAAACTTAAACACTTTCATTTTCGAGCCATTTTCGAGTCATTTTCCATAGTTGTACCATTGCATTTTTTTCCTCTTTGAGACGAGGGTCATTAATTTGTTCAGAAAAGTTGTTTTCTCATTTTAGTATTATACCAAATCCACTAAATATTGTTGTAAGCGTAAAATAAGGAAGAAAAAAAAGCATGTACTCAGGTCTATAAGACCTCACAACCTTAACCCTCTCGAGAATACAATAATGGAGACACTTGAATACTTATGTGAAAAAACTAAGTTTCTTTCAATATTTTTCAACGAAAACTTAAACACTTTCATTTTCATGCCATTTTCCCGTCATTTTCCATAAGTGTACCATTGCACTTTTTTTTCCTCTTTGAAACGAGGATCATTAACTTTTTTATAAAGAATACATAGATGAAATTTGGAAGAAGAATAAATTAAAACAAAATTGGCGAAAAATAAGATGCGAGTCTTTTATTTATTTTTTTTATTTTTGTAGAGAATTGAACTTGAAATCGATGTCATGGGTTCACATAGGTTGACTTCGATACAAATGACAAAATCGAGCTTTCTTAAGGATAAATTGGTGACATCGGCTTAAGCTAATCAGGTAAGTGACCTTACTATCGGCTCGGTCGAAAAACTTGTCTTATGTATGACGACACGTGCTCAGTGGCCCTTGCACGTGTCATTTATGTTTTATGTTATATGATGATGTGATGTTGTTATGAGAAATTGATGAAGTTAGATAATGATGTGATGATGTTATGATGTACATGATGTCGACATGATGAGGATAATGCGAGACGTATGATGATGAAATGACTCCCCCCCCCCCCCCCCCCCCCCCCATATGACGATGTTCAATATTAAGATGTTGTGCATGTATTAAATGTCACAATGCATTATGACGACAAGTTTTTAAAGACACAACCCTAGTTAAAAGAATGATGATGAATGTATGAAGGCGAATGTCTGTATGTTACTTAGAGTAATGGGGTGAACAGTGTATACGGTTGTGTCTTTAAAGATGATTTAAAGATGAAAACTAGAGGACCTCATGCATTTTTTGTGTTCATATACATCGGGATACTTTTCCATTTATGATGATGAGTGCGAACGCGCACAGTATGATGATGAAGATGTTCATTGGGAGCATGCCACTATGGGGTTCCGCTGACCTCCCGGACGTCGCTATAGATTATGTTGACCAAAGAGGGTCCAGGGGGTGTACGATCCCCCTGGGGATTCACACTCGCACGTGTGGGTCGTGTATAGGGAAGTACTAGACATCCAATTTGTCCGAGACTGGAGGCCACCCCTATGATGGATTTTCAGTGATAGGTCCCTAGATCATGAGTTTCACGTGTTTGCATTCCCATGACCCCCAAAAAAATAGTGGGGTCACTTTACTGAGTACTTTCTTAAACTGCTCAAGCCATGTGCTAATATTATTGAGTACTGAACTTGCCGTTTATAGTGATAAGCGAATACGGTGTTCCAAATGTTCCAACTGGACCTATTACAAGAAATGAAGCCAAGAAAATTCAACAATAATATCATCTCTTCATCTACAAAATTGATAGGCTCAGTTCAACCATTATTTCATATGTTTACAAGCTGATTTGTGATTGAGGAATGATCATGCGGAGATTCAGAAGTGAATATTTGCACCGATGAAGTAGGCGAATGAAGTTTTTATAAATGCACTTGATTGATATTTGTTAAGAAACTTTATTTATTAATTTTAATATTAGAAATTCTTGTAATGGACCAAATGGTGGAAGTTGTTGGTCAAATTGACTTCATTTTATGTGGAGATTTGAAGGGATCCGGATTAAATATGACCACCTTGTAGTTGGCATTTTGAAGGAATTGAAAGTTTGTTTTGTTGGGAGAACTATAAATACCCACAAATTATTATGTAAAAGGACAGATTTGTGAACTAATGAAATTGAGATTTCAAATGGAGACTTTTCACCCTTACAAAATTCGACAGTTTCAAACCATTCATTTCATTTGAGTCATTCAATCAAGCCTTGATCAAGTTTCGATTTGCGAGTCATTCAATCAAGACCTTGATCAAGTTCGATTGTGGAGTTAACTCAATTTAGGACAAGGTTCCAAATCTTGCTCCTAGATCTTTGATCTTAAGAGGTAACCTAATTCTAGCCTTATCTTCGAGTTGATCCAAAATTTGTATAAGGAGTGGTTAATTTCTTTGATTCAAGAGTTTTTATTTCAACAAAAGTTTGGATTGTTGGGCTGGGTTGCCTTATCAATTTGGTATCAGAGCCTAGGTTGCATCTTTGTGGCCTACTCTAGAATTGATTTTATCTTTCAGTTATGCTATTGTTTATCTTTTCTTGCAAATATTTGTCCATTGCTTATGTTCTTGCTGCCATTTTCATTCCATTCTTCTTCATTTCTTACTTTGTTCTCGTTTTCTTCTTAAAATATTTAAAAAAGGTAACAAATTCTTATGCATATATTTGTTCTTAATATTGTGGGTTACATAAATGTTAAAAATCTCATGCACTAGCCCAATAGAGTCAAGGGCCTGCAAAGCCAGACAATATTTAGGGTTCGAGTTTATTTTGGGAATATTTTGTATATATTTGGAATAAAGATATCTAGAGATTTTAGTGGAAATAAGAATTTTAGGAAAGTAGATCTAGATATTCTGTACAGGCAAAAGATTGTTTAGATTTGTTACGAATAGATTGCGTAGGCTCTAGTATAAATACCCCTCCACCCTACCTAAGTTTTCATCCAAGAAATCCCAATCAATATAAAGTATAGTATTCTACAAAGTGTCTTGTATTCTCTTTTTATTATTAGTCTTATAAAGAAGTGCGAGTGTTTATCGGCACAGAGAGTTGTGTTCAAACAATTTGCTATCAGTTGCGAGTGTCCCACATCGGTTAATTTAGGTGAATGATCAGGGGTTTATAATCAAATCGCTAATACTAATATCCATTGGTATGAGGCCTTTTGGGGGGAAGCCCAAGAGCAAAGCCATGAGAGCTTATGCTCAAAGTGGACAATATCATACCATTGTGGAGAGTCGTGTTCGTCTAACATGATATCAGAGCCATGCCCTAAACTTAACCATGCCAATAGATTGGCAAATCCTCAAATGTCGAACAAAGTATTGCGAGCCTCGAAGGCATAGTCAAAAAGTGACTAGAGAAGACTCCAAAAGGAGTCGAGCCTCGATTCAAGGGGAGGCATACTTTCAACAGCGACTGATATAGGGAATGATCATGGGTTTATAATCAAAGAATACACTCTCCATTGGTATGAGGCCTTTTGGGGAAGCCCAAAGCAAAGCCATGAGAGCTTATGCTCAAAGTGGACAATATCATACCATTGTGGAGAGTCTTGTTCGTCTAACATGGTTGCAGAGCCATGCCCTAAACTTAGTCGGGCCAATAGATTGGTAAATCT
>CM066981.1:10100097-10129947 GCA_033971965.1 Cucurbita ficifolia
AATTTGATGTGGTGAACGTTGATTCGATGTGACGAGATGTCTGACGCTCTCTTCAACATAATGAACTATCCCAGCTATGATAATGAAAATTAAAATTCGTATGGGTAGAAGATACTGACTTCTTCTAATTCATTGAAAGTGTTTAGTAACAAGTACATAATCACTAATTTTAGATAGAATAGTCACGGTCAGTCAAATATGATTTTTTTATAAGTTTTTTTGATATGCCATTTTTTTTTGAATAAAATTCTATCAATTAGAGAGAAATATATCTCACGTGCTAATTTTCGATTAGAATGTAGTCAAGTTTTATGAAACTGAGTCGACTTAATCAACTTGTGTAACCAAGTGCGGTAGAACGTTGAATTGAAACACGTTGGTCTTTTAGTGTCTTAGGTGTGATGCTCATCTCTAGATGTGGTGTGTTATCCCCGGCTAATAATTAAAATGAAAATTATAACAAAAGGTATTTAAGAATTAGTGGAGTTTATGCCATTTTGTAAGGATTATTGATTTTAGGTTTATGCTTGAGCAAAGAATTGAGCTAACCTAACTCGACCCAGTTGTGCATTAAAAAAAATTATCTCAAGGTGTTTGCTTTCTTATTTTGCTTTAGCCTCCACAATGCCTTGCAAATTAGCATCGCAAGTCGTCGGTCACGTGCAACTTGTCATAATCGCACTCTTGCTGCAGTGGCATAACTATTGTGCGACACTTGAAAAGGGTTTAGAACGGGCATGCGGCCATCGACTACACGTCCTGGCCAAGCATGACCAGGACATTCGACATGCGTTCATAGGCAACACGCCTTGGATAAGCATGACCTCTGTCAAACCGACTTTTTGCGAACTCAGCGATGTTGGGTGAGGCTGACTTTGAGGTCTCTCGACACCCTTCCAATTTGCAACTGACTTTTTCTCAACATGTGAGGAGTCTCTTTCCAATTGAGTTGCGAACTGCAGCGATGATTGTTGGGTGAGGCGGAGGTGTTGGCCTTTGTGTCTCCCACCAACCTTTAGGTGATCACTAACAATTGTCTTTACGGTGTGTTCGAGTCTAATGAGCCTGAATGTTAGTAAGTAATTTTGACCTTCCAGTAACCTAAGAGCAATCTCTACTTCATGAAGATCAAAGGTATAAGGGTAATTATTGAAGATCTAGGTAGGGTACTTGAATTGAAGGACATTACAATTATATGCAAACATGCACTTGGCCATACTTCTCACAATCCTTTGAAAAGTTTAAAAATTTTGTATTTGGTACATATATGAATTCAATCATTTTAAAAGTGGTAGGTTTCTTTAATCCCACACGAGTAGCATAAGAAGAAGCCTAAATTCTTAACCTTGGAGTCTAGCCTCTCAAATGAGCACGTGCCAAGTATGCCTTCGACTCTTAACTTCTTAGTTCAATCTGATCTAGTTCATATTTAACCTAATTCACAAGAGAAACATAAAAAAATCCTGCTTACCTCGTCATGGTGGAATGAGAGTGCTCCTCCTTATACCAAAAATTCATTGCTGCACTCCAATTGTCCTGGATAACTAAGAACTCGAGTCTATTGTCCTAGATAACCTAAGAACGGAATCTATTGTCCTAAATAACCTAATAATTGAATCCTATTGTCCATAGATAACCTAAGAGCTGGAGCCTATGTGACAAGTTTTTTTATATTGGTGTACATATTTTATCTATTGAAATGATAGAGATTAAATTATAACCGTTTTCAAAACATAACTACCAAATTTATAATTTAAACTAATCTATTAAGCAAAATATAACTAAACTCCTAATTATGAATATCAAAAAAATTGAAAAGTGTTTCTCCCTTAATTCTAATTCATTCCTTTCAAGTTTAGTTGGGAATGTCGCATAATATCATTTTCAACCCATCTCCACTATATTTATACACGTTATATAGGTAAAATTTTATTTTTTATCCTTAAACTTATCAATTTATATATCAATTTTCATCATTAACTTTCAATTTCATAAAATTAGATCATGAACATATATTAGTATTGAATTTTTACAGTCTACTCAATTGTTACTCCATCCACTATTATTACAAATAGGAATGTGAAAATCTCCATAAACTCACTAATTCCAATAAAATCAAATTTTGCACGACCTTCAATATGATCCAAAAAATTCACTAGCTTTTGTAATGAAAATGGTATTCAAAGGCAACTGACAACCACGTATACTTTCTAGTAATCATGGTCGGCAAGCAAGTCATCTTCCTACTTAGGGCATCAACGACTACATTCACCTTCTTGGAGTGGTACTAAATGCCTACGTCATAATCCTTCACCTACTGTAGTCACCTTCATTGTCACATGTTCAACTCTTTCTGATTGAAGAGGCACTTCAAACTCTTCTAGTATAAATCTGAGTCTTTTTCTCATACAGTTAGTGTTTCAAGATTTTCGGTACAAACACAATGTAACTAACTCCAAGTCATGAGTAGGGTAATTCTACCCATAATTTTTTTAACTGATGGGATGCAAACAATGAATTTCTCATGTTGCATCGACACACACCTCAATCCTTTCTTGGAGATATCACTATAAGTCACATAACCTCCCTAAGCCTTCTAGGATCTTAAGTATTGGAGTTCACACTAAGCTATATTTCAAATCTTGGAAGGTAGTTCACATGCCCCCATCCACACAAACGAAATACTCTGGTCAACTGTGTGAGCGATGAGGCTATCTTGACAAAGTCGTGTACGAAGTGCCAATAATACCTTGCCAGACCTAAAAAACTACGTACCTTAGTAACCATAGTTAGATAGGCCCACTTCGTGACTACTTCAACCTTTGTAGGGTCCACTGAAATTCCATGATTCTACATCAGAATGAGACATGTTGTAACCAAATTCGCACCTGGAGAACATGACACACAATCTGTTCTTCTTCAAGATAATTAGAACATTATGAAGGTGTAACTTATGTTCTTGGTCATCTTAGAATACACTTGGATGTCATATATGAACATAATAGTAAATGTGTTTAGACACTCTTTGAATACTCGATTCATCAGTTCCATGAATACTGCAGTGGCATTTGTAAGTCCAAACGACATGACCACAAACTCATAATGGTCGGTACCTAATTCTAAATGCATCTCCCTCCCTAATCTTAATTCCATGGTAGCCTGACGGTAGGTCTATCATAGAAAATATTTGTCGCTTCCTTGAGTTGGTTAAATAGGTCTCTATGTGAGGGAGAGGTTACTTATCCTTCGCGGTTCTCTTGTTCAATTCCTTGTAGTCAATGTACAAGCGCATTGACCTATCATTCTTTTTGACAAACAACACGAGCGTACCCCAAGGAGATATGTTGGCGCGGATGAAGCCCTTATCGAACAAGTTTTGCAACTATATTTTGAGTTCTTTTAGTTATGTTGGTGTCATGCAGTACAAAGCCTTGGAGATAGGGCTAGTACTGGTTTGAGCTTTATGCAGAAGTTTACGGCTCAAAAAGAGGGTACTCTTAGTAAATCCTCTGGAAACACATTGGATATTTCGTTCACAAAAGACTTTTTTTTCTCTCTTTTTGTATCCACAACAGAAGCTAATATGCCCCATACTTTTTATTAGATTAATCTCTTTGGTTTAATCATGAAAACTACCTTGGGGTAACTCTAGTGTTGGTGCCCTTCAACTTGAAATTGGTTTGTGACGGCAATAAAAAAGACTACTTCCTTTCTATGACAGTCAATATTAGCATGGTTCTGAGCCAACAAATCCATCCCAAGTATTACATCAAAATCAATCATGTCAACAACTATCATAGTTACATCTAAGGTCCATTCCAATTTGGCACTTGACCACCTTTCACTTTATCCCTAGTAATCAAGTCCACCCGGCTAGAGTACTAACACACAATACATGCAATAAAAACTCTAACTAAAATCCTTGTTAAGATTGAGAAATAGGAGTGGAATCGAAAGATGGATCTTCATTAATGTTTACCACGTTTTAAATAGGATACAAACTATCGACTAATACCTAAAATTAGAGAAAATATATGACTAACTAAATCTGGTAAATAATATAAAATATACTATTAATCAAATCTAAAATATTAATAGATTACGGATATCTAAGATAATAACTAATTATTATAATATATTCTCTAAATATCATATCTTCATACTCCCCCTCAAGTTGGATAGTGTATGTCAATCATACCCAACTTGTCCTTCAAAAAAACAAACTGATGTCTTCCCAAAGCTTTAGTGAAAATATCTACCAATTACATTTTAGTCGAAACATAACACGGTTCGATGATTCTAGCTTGTAACTTTTCTCGAACTATATGACAATCTATTTCAATGTGTTTCGTACGTTCGTGAAAAACTGGATTGGCTGCTATATGTAGTGCTGCTTGATTATCACAATATAATAATGCTGGTTCAAACAGTGGAACATTCAAGTCTTGAAGAATGTATCTTAACCAAGTTAACTCTAAACAAGTATTTTCCATAGCTCAATACTCGGCTTCTGCTGATGATCTGGACACATTAGTCTGCTTTTTAGACTTTCAAGAAATAATTGAATTTCCGAGGAAAATGCAGAACCCAGAAATAGACCGTCTGGAAGTTTGACAACCACCCCAGTCAAAATCACAATATGCTTGTAATCTTAAGTTATTTTCAGATGGTAGTAGGAGTCCTTGACCAGGAGTACCTTTGATGTATCTCAGAACTCGAAGAGCTGCCTCCCAATGTGGTTTTCTTGGTTCATGCATAAATTGATTAAGCATACGAACTGAATAAACTATGTCAGGCCTAGTAATGGTCAAATATATTAATCTGCCAATCAACCGTCTGTATTTACTCGGATCATTCAACTTCTCTCCTTCAGTTAAAGAAAGTTTTCAAATTTTGCTCCATAGGAAATTTTTTCTGGACGTGCTCCTGTAAGACCTGTGTCTTGAAGGATGTCTAGAGCATACTTCCTTTGAGACATAAAATACCTTTTCTAGACCGAGAAAATTTAATGCCTAGAAAAATATTTCAAATTCCCTAAATCTTTGATAAGGAATTTCTCGAGTAAACTAGTCTTGAGATGTTGAATTTCTTTGAGATCATTGCCTGTCAACAGAATATCATCAACATAGATTAGAACGGCAGTGAAAGAAGTACCTTTACAATTAGTAAATAAAGAGTAATCTGCTTTGGACTCGAGTGTAGCCTGCATTTTGTATAGTGGTAGAGAATATGGAGAACCAATTGCGAGAAGCCTGTTTTTTAATCCATAAAGAGATTTATGGAGCCGACATACTGTATTCTCCCCCTGTTGGCGAACACCTGGAGGTAAAGACATATAGACTTCCTCGTCTAGATTACCATGGAGAAAGGCATTTTGAACATCCAACTGATGGGTGAACCATTTTCGAGCAGCAGCAACAGTGAGTAAGCAACGAAGTGTAGTAAGTTTCGTTGTAGGAGAAAATGTCTCTTTGTAATCAATACCTTCAACCTGAGTGTATCCCTTTGCTACCAGTCGAGCTTTATAACGTTCAACAGAACCATCAGAATTGTATTTAATCTAGTACACCCAACGACAACCAATAGCTTTATGACCAGGTGGTAGAGGAACGAGAGACCAAGTATGATTACGTTCCAAAGCTTCAATTTCATCATTCATAGCCTGCTGCCATAACGGGGTTGCCAACTGCCTCATCATAGGTTTTAGGTTCTGTTTGAGCTGTAATAAGAGCTAGAAAAGCACGTTGAGTAGGAGAAAAACGAGAGAATGAAAGGTAATGATGAAGGGGATACCTAGTGCCAGTGCTGGGACTTGAGCTAGAAGTTAAATGATTGGCTCCAGAAGACATCTCATAATCATTATGCCAAACTAGAGGCTTTTTAGTACGCGTAGAACGTTGGAGTGGAACTGATGTATCAGGTGTGATAGGATTAGAATTAGTGGGTGAATCTGGAGAAGGAACAGAAGGTGGAGGAGACGACGAAGTAGTAGGTGAAGGAATAGAAGGTGGAGGAGGAACAGGAGGTGAAGGAATAGAAGGAGGAGGACTATTAGAATAGATGTTTGAGTGGGGTGAATCATGAAGTGGTACAATACGAAGGAGCTAATGTCAAAAGTTTGTGAAGCTGATGAAAAAGGAAAATCATCTTCACAAAACTTAACATCACGACTGATAAAGAATTTGTGAGATTGCATGTCATACAACTTGTAACCTTTGTGACCACAAGGATATCCTATGAAAACACAAGGAATGCCCGATGTTCGAATTTTTTTTCTTAGGATGTACTGTAGTTGCATAACATTTACAACCAAAAAATTTAAGATGATGAAATGTAGGTGGTCGTTTGTAGAGTGCTTCAAAGGGTGTCTTGTTCGATAACAATGGTGATGGTGTTCTATTTATAAGATAAACTGCAGTTAAAATGCACTCTCCCCAAAAATTAAGTGGAACTTGTGACCGAAAGAGAAGAGACCTAGCTACATTTAAGATATGACGATGCTTACGTTCTACGACTCCATTTTGTTGTGGAGTATAGACACAAGTGCGCTGAAATTCAATGCCACAAGAAGTAAAAAAAGGTTGCAAAGATAGGAACTCAGTCCCATTGTCTGATCGAACTATCTTGATAGTAGTATAAAATTGAGTTTGAACGAATTTAACAAAATTCATTAACAAATGATGTACTTCTGACTTATGTTGCATAAGAAAAACCCAAGTACATCGAGTAAAATCATCAACAATAGTGAGAAAGAAACGCAAACCAGAATGGGTAGGAATTTTATGTGGTCCCCAACATCACAATGTATCAGATCAAAGGCAGAATGAGTTGTTATTGAACTTCTTGGAAAAGACAACCTAGTTTGTTTTGCTAACGGGCAGATACTACAGTTATGAGAATAACTAGCATTATTAAGGTGCAATTGATCAGCTAGAAATTTAAAACGAGAAAAAGAAGGATGACCTAGGCGTAAATGCCACAAATCAGATGACTGAGATACTTGATGAGCTGAAGATTTGATTGGAGACGAAGAAATATGATAGAGACCTCCAAATCGTTTACCCGAGCCAATCATCCTCCCCGTAGCCAAGTCCTGCATAACACAAGAATCAGGATAGAAGGTGACATAACATTTCAAGTCATTGGTAAGTTTGCTGGACATTAGATTTAAATTGAATGAAGGCACACATAATACATTGTTTAATTTAAGGTCAGGGCTAAAGGAAACATTGCAAGTATGTGACAAATGTGCTGTCCCTCCATTAGGCAAATTTATTGTAGACATGGTGGTAGCCTTTGGTTCAGTCATAACAGAAGATTTTGATATTATATGATCCGTAGCTCCACTATCGAGAATCCATGAATTAGAACTGGCAGAGTTAATAGATAATGTAGATACTGGAAACAAACCTGCAACATTGATGTGATTGTCAGAATTACTAGAAGGGTGATGATTGATTGCAGATAAGGCTTGTGCTATCTTTGTAATTGCTCAAAAGGAAAATTTGGAATGGAATTAGGTGACTGTTCTTCTCTATTCAACTGAGAAACATCGGCCATATTTGCAGATGATCGATATTCATGATTGTTGCATTGATTGACTTGTCCTGCCCTTCCAGAATTATTTTTTTGTCGACATCGATCTTCTGTATGTCCCCTTCTATCACAAAACTTACAGTGAAACTTAAGAATTCGACATTCATTAATTTTATGACAACTTTTATTGCAGTGTTCACATGATTTGTCCTTGGAAAATTTCGAATATGTTGTTTTCTTCTGCACTGCTGATACAATCGAGAAATTCTCGGTAGGTTCAGGAGTTACCTGATGCGGCATCTCTTCTTGTACAAGTAATGAATAGGCTTGCCTCACATTAGGTAATGGAGTCATCATCAATATGTTAGATCTCACCGTTTTATAAGACTCATTGAGCCCCATGAGCAGTTGCATCAACTTGCCTTCTTCGCGTTGATCAACATGTATTTGACGTTGATTACAGGTAAATGGTGTGCGATACGCTTCCAATTCATCCCAGAGTGCTTTGAGCTTGGTGAAATATGCTGACAGTGCCATGGTTCCCTGTGACATCATTGCTACCGACTTTTGTATCTGAAAATTGTTGGAGCATTCTTTTGTGAGAATTGATCGTGAAGATCAACCCACACTTGATGAGCTGTCTTGGCGTGAATAATGCCTTTAGCGATATCTGCTTCAACTGAATGAGTTAACCAAGATATTATCATACTGTTGCACTGATTCTAGAGTTCAAATTCGGTTGAATTTGCATCTTGAGGCGGTTCTTCAATTGTGCCATCAATGAAGCCAATTTTCTTTTTGGCAATAAGAGCATGCATAACGGATTTACTCCAGGATTGGTAATTTGTTCCATTTAATTTGATTGGAACAAGTGAATATCCTGGCTGATCAGAGTGATGAATATAATAAGGATGTGTTAAATCAACATCCGAAAATTTTGAAGCTGGATTTGGTTGATTCCGCCATAAAGGAAATTTCGATATTTAAGAACACCAAGATCGGTGCTCTGATACCATGTTAAGATTGAGAAATAGGGGGTGGGATCGAAAGATGGATCTTCATTAATGTTTACCACGTTTTTAAATAGGATACAAACTATCAACTAATACCTAAAAAATAGAGAAAATATATGACTAACTAAATCTGGTAAAAATAATATAAAAATATACTCTTAATCAAATCTAAAATATTAATAGATTACGGATATCTAAAATAATAACTCATTATTATAATATATTCCCTAAATATCATATATTCATAATCCTACCTAACTAGCCAATGAAGCATATATAAAGGAATTGGTAGATCTCAAACAATATTAGGGCAAGATGTCTTAAAAGAAATAAGATACTTGTCATCACTACATCGGCTTTTTTTTATAGGAACTTTTTCAATTTTTATTTTTTTTATAGATAAGGAATTCGAAGGTAGTGAAGAAGAAAAAAATAAAATAAAAAAGGCAAATAAGTTTTAAAAAAAATTGAAATTACAAAAATGCCCATTTTGCAGCGGATTTGATTAAAAAAAACAACCAAACTAAAAAAAAAAAGTATATATATCATATTAAAAACAAGGTTACTCCGGCAAGCATGACACATTTATTATGCATGAAAAAATTCATTTAAAACATCTCATAAACGATGCTATCGAATTAAATGTTCCTAAAATTCGTTTCAAATAAAAGTAAATATCAATGAAATAGTGAAAACGAAATAACAATTAGTTTAAAGTAATGGAAATACCTTGATTTAACCTAAGGGCTATAGTTTAAACATAAATGCAAACTATCCTAGCTTTGGGTTCATGACCTTCACAATGACGCTATCATCTATACAAGGGTGTCTTACCTTTACTTAAAGGAAGTAGTATGTAGTTTTAGTATTTAAAAAAACTTAGTAAGTAGCCCCACTATTGAGGTCAGGAAATGCAATCACCTGCAATTATGATAGGATCTATCATATCATAAAACATCATGGTCTTGGTCTCCATTTTTTCAGTCTTAGCCGAATTGGTTGTGCAATACTTCTCTACACACGGCTCAAACATGCGTGCATGGACTCTCAGATGGGTTGTATACGTACCCCTTGGATATGACCTTCAGCTAGCATACATCCACGCTACCAAAAAAGCTGCAGAGGAAAAGGAGCACACATAATATCGGAGTGTACATTATATTGGAGTCTATGTAGTCGTACTAATCATAAAGAAGATGTATCCTGATGCATGTGACATACCAAATACATGAGGTTCCCATAGTTTTAAATTATGGCATATAAGTATGATGCAAGTTCCAATAAACATAATTCAACGTGTAAAAATAAAATATATATATATTTTAGGTATTAACCAAATAGCTGAGGAGGATATTCTTTCAAAAACATTTTCTTTTACCTTCTTCGTTTCTGCCGTTTCTTATGCAACGAAATCAACGATAGGCGTCTCTGTTCTCGTCATTTTTCATCACACACCATTCCCTTCCATTTCCATGTCCTCCCACGTTTTCTCTTCTCCTCCAATCCTCTCAAAACTCCCTTCGTTACTCTCTCCCCATTACCTGAAAACCTTTCACTTCTCTCCACAAACCCTTTCGCATACAAACCCCTTCTCTTCTCTTACAATCATGCCAGGATCTTCGTCTTCTGAAGCAAATCCATGCCTATTTCATTCTCTCATCTGGGTTCGACACGGTTTTCATTGCCTCCAAGCTCATTCGTCTTTACGCCAAGTTCAACGACCTTCCCAGTGCTGTCTCTGTTCTCAACGCCTTCCCGCACACCGAACCCATGCTTTGGAATTCCATCATCAAGTCCCAATTTGACTCAGGTTTGTTCCTATCTGCCATTTTTTTGTATAAAAACATGAGGGAGGTGGGAGTTGAGCATGATGGGTTCACGTTTCCGATTCTTAACCATGTCGTTATGTCGATTTGGGTTGATGTAGTCTATGCGGGAATGGTTCATTGTGTTGGAACTCGAATGGGGTTTGGTTCTGATTTGTATTTCTGTAATACCATGATGGAGGTTTATGCGAAATGTGAGTGTTTGGGTCATGCTCGCAATGTGTTTGATGAAATGTCTAATAGAGATTTGGTCTCTTGGACGTCCATGATTTCAGCATATGTTAATAGCGGTGATATTGTTTGTGCTTTGAATCTTTTTGAGGGAATGAGGAGGGTGTTGGAACCGAATTCGGTGACCATGATGGCGATGCTGCAAGCTTGTTGTGTTACTGAGGATTTGGTTCTGGGAAGGCTGATTCAATGTCTTGTGGTTAAGAATGGTTTATTGTTTGATTTAGGCCTGCAGAATTGGTTCTTGCGAATGTATAGTCAACTAGGTGGGGAAGATGAAGTTGGTGTTTTTTTCTCTGAAATTGATAGCAAGAATGTTGTTTCTTGGAATATTTTGATTTCTTTTTACTCCTCCGTGGGGGATATTGTGAAAGCTGTGGATATCTTCAAAAAAATCTTGGGTGGTGAAGTTCCACTCATCATTGAGACATTAACCATACTTATATCAGCAACAAAGACATCTGATTCCATGTGTCTGATCCTAGGTGAAAATCTACATTCTCTGGCAATTAAAACTGGTCTCTATGATAGCATTCTGCAGACTTCATTGTTGGATATGTATGGCAAGTTTGGGGAGTTGGACAATTCAACTAGGCTGTTCAAGGAAATTCCTAATAGGAGCATCATTACTTGGGGAGCCATGATGTCTAGTTTTTATTCAAAATGGACACTTTGATGACGCAGTAGAGATCTTCAGCCAAATGCAAGCTGCTGGCTTGAAAACCCAGCGTTGGAATTTTGAAGCACTTAATTGATGCTTACACCCATTTGGGTGCTCTGCAGTTGGGAAGAGGCATACATTGTTACCTCATCCGAATCTATGGATTGGAGATTTGTAATACCCACTTAGAAACGTCTCTTATGAACATGTATGTAAGATGTGGAAGCATTGCTTCTGCTAGAAAATGTTTTGATTTGATCTTAGTTAAAGATGTTGTGGCGTGGACTTCCATGATTGAGGGATATGGCGCTCACGGACAAGGTATCAATGCCCTCAATCTATATCATCATATGATGAGTGAAGAAGTGGCCCCAAATAGTGTCACTTTCTTAAGTCTGCTATCTGCTTGTAGCCACTCTGGCCTTGTAAGTGAGGGCTGTGAAATCTTTTATTCAATGAGGTCAAGGTTCAATATTAAGCCTGATTTAGAGCATTACACTTGTTTTGTTGATCTTTGGAGTAGATCAACAAGAGTAAGAGAGGCCTTTGCGATTATTTTGAGAATGACAAATCTCTGTGATGGTAGGATTTGGGGTGCTCTTATGGGTGCCTGCCGGGTGTATGGAGACAATAAAATTGCTAACTATGCTGCACACAGGCTTCTTGAATTAGAACCCGATAATGTTTGGTTATTACACTCTGTTGAGCAATACACAGGCTAGTGTTGGGCAGTGGCATGAAGTTGAAAGATTACGTAGTGTTGTGTATGAGAAGGATCTTGTCAAGAAACCAGGTTGGAGCTTCATTGAGTTAAACGGAACCATTCATGGGGTTTGTTTCAGGAGATAGATCACACAGCAAGACCAATCAGATTTATGATTTATTGGTATATCTTAAGATAGAATAGGGAAAGGGGCCTGTGTGAGATTCCACATCGGTTGGGGATGCTAGCGGCGGCCTTGGGCTGTTATAAATGGTATTCGAGTCAGACACTGGGCGATATGCAAGCGAGGAGGCTGAGCCACGAAGGGGGGATGTACATGAGGCGGTATGTCAGTTTAAAAACCTCGAGGAAAAGCTCGAAAGGAAAAGCCCAAAGAAGACAATATCTGCTAACGCCCCCTTGAATGCTCCTTTCCCCGATACTGATCTTCCATGTTTTGTGTTCGTGTTCTATCTGTGCTATATGCAAATGTAAGAGAAAAAATTGTTAATTGGTAGAAGTGAAAACCATGTTTAGCAGACAAAAGAGGGACACTTTCATTCAACACCTCCCCTCGAACAAAATATGCCTCCCCGTAATCGAGGCTCGACTCCTTTGGAGTCTTCTTTAGTCACTTTTTGACTATGCCTTCGAGACTCACAATACTTTGTTCGACATTTGAGGATTTGTCAATCAATTGGCATGGTTAAGTTTAGGGCATGGCTCTGATACCATTTTAAAATTCACGACTCTCCACAATGATATGATATTGTCCACTTTGAGCATAAGCTCTCATGACTTTGCTTTTGGGCTTCCCCAAAAGGCCTCATACCAATGGAGAGTGTATTCCTTGATTATTCAGAAAGTGTCAAATTACCAAAATACCCCTGAAGTTAAGGAAATTACGGATTTGTCATTCTCGACTCTCAGCCGTTGGATCTCCTCCAAACTTGGATGTGTTCTAGAACACTCACGGATCATCGCATCCAACGACTAGGATTCAAAACCTAGGTCGGTGAGGCTCTAATTGGAGTAGATATTTTCCGACGGATTTTTCAGAAAATCCAACCGACAATTCACGATGATTCTGAAGCTCCCAATATCGGTTTAAGCTTCTCCTATAAATTCTGAAGTTTGGGCAATAGTTTGGAACAAGAATCGAGCAAGGTCGAGCTCCCAATCGTTAGCAATAAGTGTTTAGATTTTAGGTCTCCTACTCTCGGGTTTCTTCCCAAATTTGAGAGCAATTCTCCACCATTCCTGTTTAAACTTGTTCCTATAGTTTCTACACAAGATTACCCACAAAGTTCTATGAAGGAATAGAGTCCTGAAAGTGCCTAGAAATCATTCCCCCAATTCCATCCGCCATTAAAAAGATTCAAGGAAAACTCAAAATTCCAATCCGAGAATATACAAAAACTCGTCAAGCAAGGATGATCCCATTAAGTTTCTGCATCTCCGAGGAATGTTTCCATAGAAGACCACGAAGAGAAATAACCTCAGGAATGTTCCCAATTGAAGAAAATCCGTTTCGGGCTCAAATTGGGGATAAGTGTCGAATTCTTATCTAAGGCCTCTTTTCCTTCAAATTGAGGATTCCTTTAGCTTAAGAGGAAGAACTTGAGTAACTTTGATGAAGGAATCGAGAGCTGAAACGTCGTAGAACAAGATACCCAAGAGATCGAAAATCGGAGGTGTCGGGTAACTTGCAGACCGATAGTGGTTTCTCAAAATTAAGATCCCACACTCAAATTCGTTCTTCCAAAACAATTCCTTTAGCTTGAGGGAAGAATAAGGAAGAGGTTTTTTGTGAAGAAATCGAGCCTTGAAAACCCCTAGAATCGGCTACCCAATAAGAAATCCTCTGTTTTTTTACTCCGGCGAGAAATCATATTTTGGACGAACTTTGGAAGCAAAATAACTTAGGCTAAACTCCTCGAGAAGGTATGAAATTAATCTCTAGCTCTTCCTTGTAACACCCTCTTTAAGTTTTGTGAAGGATTCGAGGGGCGAAATGACGTGATCGGAGCTGGGGAGGGCGAGTTTCAGACGGCGGTGCAAACGGTCGCGCGCGTCTTCTTTCTTCCTGTCTGGAGGAAGAAGACGATGACGTGGCCGATTCAGTTGAACCGGCTAGGTCAACCTAAAACTCGACCTTCCCTCGGCTTTTCTCAATTTTGACCCCCTTCCAAACCGGTTCTCATGAAAAACTTTATGGTTCCAGAAAGTAGACACAATAAGGAGTCTGTGGAAGGAGATTTGAGGTAATTAGGATACCTGAAGCTCAAGAACGAAGGTCCCAAACGTCGACAACGAGGTAAGTAGCCACCTTGGACTTTTTGTTAAGAAATACTTGTAGGAATCGCTTGGATTTTCATATGAACCCTAAACCAAGTATGAACTAAGGATACATGAATGAAAAAACCCAAAGAACCGTTAGTTAAGGCCCTAAACCGATCAAAGTTCTCGAGAATTAGGTAACATTAAAATAACCCACTAGATGAACTCCGCTGCCTATGAAATTTTAATGCTGAGCAAATTATAGCATATTAAGGTTATATATGAAATTTTGTGGCCATTAGCTAAGGATAAGTAGGTAAACCATGAAACGTGGCAAAATGACCATAATGCCCCTAAGGAAGATTACCTACGGTTCATGACCTAGATGACCTCCAAATGCTATGAGACTCTATAGTAAGCCTTATTATATGATGTTTGATGATGTGATGAAGTTTGAAAGCCATTAGAACATGTTAAGTAGCAAAACCAAGAATTAGGGGTAAAATGACCAAAATGTTCCTAGGACTACTTATGAGAATTCAAGGTCTATACGTGCTCCAGATGATTTGCTACTTCCTATAAGGTCTATTATGAAGGACATGAAGATATGTTTTAGGTTTCAAGTTGATTGGAGCAAGTTAGGATCCAAGAAACACCTAAAGGAGACACCACAAGAATCAAGACTCTTCTAGAACCCTCTAAAGAACTCCCTAGGAATCTATGACCTTCTAGAACAACTCACGCTAAGATGGGTTCATATGGATACAAATGCAAGTTAAAACTTATGCCTCAAAGAATTATGGACCT
Organism: Cucurbita ficifolia; assembly: GCA_033971965.1. Taxonomy (NCBI): domain Eukaryota; kingdom Viridiplantae; phylum Streptophyta; class Magnoliopsida; order Cucurbitales; family Cucurbitaceae; genus Cucurbita; species Cucurbita ficifolia. Next base: position 10,115,155 of record CM066981.1, read on the forward strand.
TAGAAACTTACAAGATTGAGAACCAATAACAACAACACACAATCTTTACAACTACCCAAGTAAGAAGAATGTTAGGTACCACTCAAGGACGAAGGACCAAGGTCCCCAAACTCAGAAACTCAAGAATGCTAAGGAATACTCTAGTCATGTCCAAAGTGACCCATGACCTCCCACCAAGCGGTGCCAAGAATTCCTCTTCTAGGTTGGATGTCCTGCACCATGTTTCCTTTGTAGGATGTCATGCCTCAAGTTTCCCTCACCTAGAAGAGATGCCCTGCAGATCTGTAGGATGCCATGTTTAAGTATGCACCGAGTAAGTGGTCTTTATGGTCTATCATTGGGAGTAGTCTAGGGCCACGATGGAACAAGAAGAGAGTAAGTTATCTTAGCCACAAATCAAGAACCTCCTAAGACCTCCCACGGTACAACATGCTCATGACTTAGACTACGCTGCTTGGAACGCATGACGCCTTGAGGGTAGGTTAAGCAGACTGTATTATAGGGCAAGCCCTTGATGCAGTATTAGACTACATCGCTTGGAATGTAAGAAGCCTTGAATGTAGGTTTTCAGACTACGCGGCTTGGAACGCATGAAGCCTTGAGCGTAGGTTAAGCAGACTGTATTATAGGGCAAGCCCTTGATGCAGTATCAGAATATGCCGCTTGGAACGCATGAAGCCTTGGGCATAGGTTAAGCAGACCGTATGGAAGGGCAAGCCCTAAGATGCGGTAAGATTACGTCGCTTGGAACGCATGAAGCCTCAGAAGTAGGTAAGGCTGTGTCGCTTGGAACACATGAAGCCTTGGACACAGGATTGTCAGGTGCATGACTAGTGCCGTAAATCCTAAGGGGAGTATCTTGGAGAACGAACCAAGAACAACACAAAAACCAAGAACAAAGGACCAAGAAAGTACAAAGAACAAGAGAAAGATCAAGGATTAGAACATGAATCAAGATCCTAGTTCTAAGGACAAGAACCAAGAACAAAGGACCAAAAACCAAGAACCAAGAAGCATAGTACTAAGGCCCTTATAGGAAAATCAAGGTTTTAGAATCCAAGGACCAAGGTCCTCAAGGAAAGATCATGATAAGAACCTCATGTCAAAAATAAGAACTAGAGGGCCTAAGTACTTACAACAAGAACAAGACAAGAACAAAGGATGTGGTACCCTAGCATACCAAGGACACGATTAAGAACCTACAAGTAGGCTACTTACTAAGTCTTGTACTCATTCCTTATTCTCCATTTTTTTCCAGGTGATAAGGAGCTGGTCGTGGTCAGGAACGGACTCTGGAGCAGGTGCCATAGACAAACCTCACCCGTCATCCTCAACCCTTTTGTTTTAAATTTTTTTGTGTCGGTTCCTTATTTTGTATTTTTAACTATTATGTTGTATTTTAAATTACTAAGGTGCGCACACTATTTTGTTATAATGTAAATTATGTTTTGAATTTTAATGGTTTTATGTCGCAAAAAATGTACCCGTCTTTTAGAGCCATCGCGTCAGCCCGATCCTTACCGTGGTTGTTAGCATTTGATTGTGATAAAAAGGATAATCATCACTTTTGCAAGCATACTATTACTCTTAAATAAGCAAAGATTAAAACATAGGGGCATTCCAAGAATTGAACTCGGGGCCTCTCACACCCTAAGCGAGAATCATACCACTAGACCAAATGCCCTTTCTTGACCACCTATCATTTTTAGCTCCAACTCGATATAGTTTTTTCCCTCAAGTTTGAAATCTATCTTTTCAAGGGGCTTGGGAGCTAAAAACGTTTAATTGAGCTTTTAGATCATGAACAACTTTCAAGGACAATGCATTCAAAATTAGAATACTCTATCTAGATGAGGCTAGGGATCTACATGGTCCGAATTGGGTTGGGTTGAGGAATTTTTTTGACCCAACCCAAAAGTTCGGGTTGGTTGGATTAGTAGCCCAACCCAACCGAAAAATTTTACAACCCATCCCAACCCACCCCTCTATTTTCGGGTTGGGTTGTCTGGTTGTTAATTTTTTTTTTAAAAAGTTTTATTTATCTACAAATTTATAATTATTGTGATACAATCTTAGATAAAAGATAATTAAAAATTCACAAACAAACACAAATCAATCTATAAAAAAAATTCAATCAAGAAACAACGATCGAAAATTGTAACATATTAACATAGTTCAACCTCGTCATAAAACTAAAGTCATAAAACTGAAGACAACTAAAATATCGACACTTGTTGATAATTGGTTCAAGTAAGAAAAATATAAGGATATAAGGATAGATCATGAAATTTAAAAAACAATAAAAATGATTAGTTCTAAAGATACTATATATAACAAAAGTAAAAAAAATATTATAAAAAATGTTTTAATTGAAATACACTTTACTTATACGTGATCATGATTAAGTTAGAGAGCCCCTACACTATTAGAAAAAAGAGAGTCTAAACTATTAGAAAAATTAAAGAAATATATAAATTTGTGATATAACAATGTTGCAACAAATATATAATAAATACATTAGAATTTAGAATTACTTGTTTTCAATTTTATAACAAAATCTTTAAATCAAATATATATATATAATCTATGAACATTGAACATAGGTATTTGTTTCATAATAACCTAAATATATGTATAAATCATAATTAAATAAATCGTATCATAAATCATATTCTTAAATTAGATGGTTGGTTAGAAACCTCTCTCAATAGTTATAGGTTAATTTTATTATAAAAGAATGAAAAAATTTTAAAAACATAATAAAAATAATATAAGAGGGTAAACAAAATAAAACAAAAAGAAATTCTATAGAAGGGGTCCATTCCCCACCATTCCAAAGAATTAAACTCAGGACCTCTTGCACCCCAAAGCGAGAATCATACCACACCTATGCCCTCGTTGAGGGCTTTGTATTTAGTTGTTTCATGGAATTTTATCATAATTATTTCATTTATTTTATTTGATATTCATAAAAATTGTTAGTATAATCAACGGTACTTTATTAAGCATTAATCATTAAAGAAAATTAAGATGTTAATGAAATCCATACGCAATAATTATTATATGTCTTTTAGATCTAGACGGCTGCAAAAGTTTGATTATTTTCATATTATTTATATAGGGGTAGCTGTAATTTTACTACCGAAGGAGAAAAAATAATTGAAATTATTCCCCAAGTGTAAGTTTTCTAATTTGATAGTTCACTTGAGTCACACATGTTGTGTACACAAGTAAAGAAGATATCGACACCAAGTCTTTCAGGGGGGGGACTCAATCTAACTAGCTTTCATAATACTACACGGTCCTTAGCCACCAAATTTTTTTTCAAACTTAGGCTTTTTCTCGGATCAAAGTTTTTCATATCTCTTTATTAAGTTCTTCGTGTCAACTTTTGTTGTCCAACAATTTATGAATTTCCCTTATTGGCCTTACTATGATAAAATTTGTACATTGATGAACTCAAATATTTAGAAACACTATCGATCTTATATATTATACTACTGAAAATTCTCCTAAAAGATCAATTTTATAGACATTGTTATTAATTCTTTCAAGAACTTGATAAAAGGTCCATCCCCTCTTGAATGTAACTTTGTCTTCCTTTGAGATGAGAATCACTCCTTTGAAACTTTTTATCCAAACCCAGTCACCGAGTTGAAAAAATGAGTCTAATTCCGTTCCCTTTTTTACGCTCCTTCCCCTCTCTGTGCAAGGTTTAAGAAAAAATCTACTTTGGTCTCTATCATGAAGTTGTGGGTAGGTCCAAAGTGTTCATGGATGTTCTGTGGTTAACCTAGGTCTCGACATACATAAGATTGTGTTCTATTGGTTCTTCTATCTCTTCCACTCTCTTCTAGAGGGTGGATAAGTACTATGGTGCCCTCAAGTGGGGGTGTTCAACGTTCTCAAGTAATTGTGTTTCAATTCCTTCCATCTTCTGAATTTACGCCAATTTTTCTGGGAAGGCATACAATGCTTCCTACGGTGGCAATTCAGATTCTCGATGGGACCCCTTGCATTTGAAGCAAGACAAGGAACCTTGATTATGACTATTCTAGCTGTGAGAACTTTGCCATTGAGTTATACCTCTTTGTTAGAAAGACTCGCTTTCCCCTCCTCTACCTTCAAATATGTCGTCTGTCCCGCCTTTGGAGAAGTTGGATCGATAATTTATATTACCCCCACTTATGGAAGCCTAGTTCTACCTTTTGTCTTGGGAATGATTGTTGCTAAAGTCAAATAGTTTTTTTTGTTATAGCGTAGACTGTGGAAAGGTCTTGAACCTTTGTTCGTAAAGCTTGGCTTCACCCATGACTTCAGCCCCTTAACAATAATGAAAACTTTATCGTTCTCAGACATGTGACGATATCCAACATAAGCCTAAAAAAATTGCTTAAGGTAGTCTCAGATATTCATAGTATGGCTTATTTCCCTTAACTTCTTTTCTTACTATTATCTCAACATTCTTTGAGAAGAACTATGAGCGGAGTTCTTGTTTTAAACTCTCCAAAGTGTTCATGGTACATCGGTCATCTTGAATGTCTATGTACTTAGATCTCCACCACAACTTTGCATAAGTACTATTCGAGATGAAGGATGAAATTCTCCAAAACCTTAATGTCTCAGCCCACAGAAGGGTTTAGACTCCGGGACCTTCAGCTTGTTTAATTGAACCGCACCCTGATCACTTGTGAAGGTTTATAGTAAAATGGTTTAAAATTCACACGAATAAGTGCAAGCATACACTATAACAAGTAGCAAAGTAATAAGTAAAATTATCGATTCCATAGAGTTCTTTTTTTTGTTACTCTGTTATCTCGGGCCGAAAATTAAAATGAGTTTTTGGTATCATTTAATGGATGTGGTTTAAACTATTTTAAACAAAATTTATGCAAAAGTGGTAACTGTTATCGAAAAATAGAGAACAACGAGAAAATCAGCAATAATGAAGAAGGTTCGGCTAAGAGAGATTAAATAGATAAGTTATTGAACCTTAGTGAATTTTAGTTCATTTTTGACAGATCCCTAAGCCATCTTTCAATGGTCATGGCATGGGGATTACTTTCATAATGTTTTTTTTAAAGTTATATTAACAAGAATTTAGAAGAAGAATTATTCCCAACCCATCAATTATGTTGAAGTATCCTTGAAAATGAAACTAGATTATTATAGAGAATATGTTTGCTCTATCTGTTCTTTCCAATAAGACAAACAACTATGTATGTAAAGTGGCCAAACTAAACAAACAAGTAAATCACTGATAATATCTCTTTAATAAACTAAAATCACATAGTCAACATGCTTTAAACTGCATAAAATTCTCCTGCCTATAAGGTTTAGTTATCCAAACAAAATGATTTAACTAGAGGAATCAAAACTTTAAGCATGAAAAATTAATAAAAATGTGAGAAGAGGGTAAAGGATTAGAGAGTTATCAAGATTTGTTGCTGTCCTTCAATTATAGTTCCCCTCTTTTTTAGTTTCTCGTCCACCTTATTGCCTTAATCTATCCTTTTTTATTTTCTTTTTCCTTCTTCTGTCAAACAACAGCGGCTGAATTATGATTCTTCTTCAACCTTCTCTATTGTTTTTACATCAGCAGAACCCTCTGTTATGTGTTTTTTTCCATTTTCGTTCTTTTAGCTCTCTCGTCTACCTTCTTGCCTTAATCTATCCTTCTTGGTCTTATTTTTTCTTCTGCTGTCAAAAACGGTTGAATTATGGTTCTTCTTCATCCTTCTCTCTAGTTTTTTTACCGCAGCAAAACCCTTCTGTTGTATGTGTGTTTTTCATTTTTTTTCCCCCTTTTTTTGTCTCTCTCTTTTTTAGGAAATTTCTTCCCCTTTTATATGGTTAATTTTCTTCCCATTTAGGGTAAAAAAAAGGAATAAGTCGTCCACCTAGAAAGTTCCTAATTGGGTAGTCAAGGACCCACGTGACTTGCTGATTTGGATTATAATTTCCATGTCATACTTGAAAATTTTAATTTATCAAAGTACGATACAAATCACATTTCTTATATTCTTAACGCAACTTATTTTTCTCTCACCTTTTACCTTACACTTAAAACCAAAAACCCTACAAGAAAAATAGACATTCTTCTCTTTCACCGTATTCTCCAACACTTCTAAGATGGTTGTCATTTCTTTTTTACCATTGCTTATGTGACTTGGCTTCATAATTTATTTCATTAACCTTTCTCTTGTCATAATTTTTTTTTTTCTCCCACGAATCCTTCAAGGATTAGTATATAGGTTAACATATATCCTCCCTTAACTCGACTCACTTTGCTATCATCTTGAAGTTTTAAGTATTGCAACATTTATAATGGCTTACTTTTCTCAACTCTCTTCTCTTGTTACCACCCTTGAATTCAGTATGGCTACATTTGGGATTGACTCTCTTGCCAGTATCCTAAAGTTTTTCAGTATGGCCACACTTGTGATGGCGCCCTTAACTTCACGAATCCTTCAAGGGATGACTATATAGGTTAAAACACTAATTCTCCTTAGCAAGCTCGACTCTCTTTTTTTAGCATTGTCCTGAAGTTTTCATTCTCCTTGAATAGCTCGTCTCTCTTGCTAGCATTCTGAAATTTTCAGTATGGCAAAATTTGTGATGGACTCTCTTGCTAGCATCCTTATGTTTTCAGTATGGTTACATTTGTGATGGCTCCCTTAGCTTCACGAATCCTTTAAGGGGATTACTATATATGTTAAACACTCATTCTCTCTTGATGTATGACCACACTTGTGATGGGATTCTCCTGCTAGTATCCTGAAGTTTTCAGTATGAGTGAGATGACTCCTTTAGTTTCACAAAAATCCTTCTCCCTTAACTCGACTCTAAAAAAGTTTTCAGTATGGTCACATTTGTGATGCCTCCCTTAGCTTCACGAAATCTTTCAGGGATGATTATATAGGTTAACACTCATTCTCTCTTAGCTCGACTCTAAAACTTTCAGTATGACCACATTTGCTTCAAGGGATGAAAAAAATATAGGTTAACACTCATTCTTCCTTAGCTCGACTCTCTTAGCGACTCATTCTCCCTTACCTCGACTCTCTTGTCATGAAGATTTTGTACGGCCACATTTTTTTATGGCTCCCTTTAGCTCACCTGAACAATAAGAATAGTTTTTTTTTTATGAACATTTTCAGTATGTACGTCCCTATGGCTCCCTTAAAATCACCTTAACAATAAGGATAATTTTTTTTTTATGGAAAACATATTCAGTACATACGTCCCCATTACCTTTTGATTTAGACGATTTAGACACTTCTCTATTAGTGATGAACACTTCGTCGAAGGTGGTCGTTCACTGGTTACTCACATTTTGGGTTCATTCCCATAAAAATCGATTAAGAACGAAAAAAACATTCGTTACGTGTAAATTATTAATTTAAATAATTTCTTGGTTCAATTTTGTATTTTTTGTTATCCATGTGTGAATGATCTCTTTCATTAAAGAGAACATAATATCTTGAATGCATCAATTAGATATAGTTATGGGGGCATTTCGAGAATCGGACTCGAGACCTCTCTCGCACCCGAAGCGAGAATCATACCACTAGACCAAATTTTCCTTATAATGGATCTATCATTTGTAGTTGCTAGTCCATCTGTTTTTCTCCGCCAAATGATTTGAAATTTATTCACGTATTTTATGCTTTAGGGACCTTAGTATTAGTGTCATGTTAATTTCAAGTTGTCCATCACACCGTAGAATTTATTTATTTATTAATTTTTAAAATTTGGCTTGTTTTTTTTTCCATTTCTCTACAAATAGTTTCATGGTTTTCGAGAAAACATTTTGAATTTTAAGCAAAATTTCACAAAAATTTTACAACAAACTAAGTTTTTGACAACACTTTTTATTTTTAAATTTTAGTTTTTTCAAAAAAATATTTCGGTTATTATAACTCATAATTTAAAACATTTTTGAAAACATGTAAATGAAAAGAAATCCTATATGGATTAAATTTGTAATTTCATGTAGTCTTCATAAGTTTGTTGGGAACACAGGCCTATTGTCGAGTTTGGTAATGTGAGTTTGTAACCCATCCGTTACCCTTTTTGGAATCATTTTCTAGCTTATCCTTCCCATGTTGGGAGTTGGGCCATGGGTTCTTCGGTGATGGAACCCTTGGTTTACCGCCCTTAGAGTTGAAGGCAGCGCGTCGTGAGGCTAGTTCGACCCCAAGTCAATCTTGGAGAATTTTTCGACTTCTTGTACCGGGTCAAATAGGTCATCGTTACGCATAATGGGTCATTTGTTCTTTATAGTCACTTTGTTCAAGCGCATTGATTCATCATTTTTCTTCATGAATAAGAGACAAAATCCAAAGGTGAGATATTGAGGTGTATGAAGTTCTTGTCCAGTAGGTCTTGCAGGTGTAATTTTAGCTTCTTTATCTCGACAGGAACCATTAAGAGGCCGTTTGAGATGAAATTTTTCTTTGACTTTATATTCAATATTGAAAATCTATCTATCCTTTGGGAGGTAATCTTAGAAAGTTCTCTCGAAACACATATCAGAACTCGGTCATGATAGGCATGAAGGACATGGAGATTTCAACTCCTTTAATGTCGACCCTACAGGCTAGGAAGCTCCATGCTCCTTGACTGTTTAACTTTCAGGTTTTTAGCGCGAACATAATTGTACGGGTAGCCCTCGTATAACTCCTTGAACTTTTAATCTGGTGTGTCAAAGGACTAGACACCACCTCTTTTTTGAAAGGAATCGATGTTAGAAAAAATTTGGTCAACTAACCATGCTTACGATAACATCAAATTTTTTCACGTATATAAATTTTAGGACCACAACTATGGAGTGACATGCTATCTCTACTTGCCTAGCTCTAAAATTTTTACAAGCCACAATACTAACCCCACCATGGATTTAAACAAACAACTAAAAAGATATAATTCAAGCATAGATTGTAGTACAAATGATGTAGAAATAAAGGAATATGTGAAACTCGAATCAAACAATAGAAAGGCTAAATGTCGAAGTATAGGTAGAGTACCTTTCACCACAGAATTTGGATCATCTACATCTTTTACTCATGTAGGCGTAAGTTTTCGCAGGTTGGTGAGTCCAAGTAGATGGTTTGGCAGCACTAACACTTGATGAGTGGTTGTAGATGGTTTGGTAGCACTAACACTTGGGTTGTCCCCTCCCATAAAAGATCATTGTGAAAGTCAATTTGCATTGAAAAAACAGGTGGGAAAGAAAAATTACAATACTTTGAAAGGGAGAGATTCGATGACTACTTGGTCCTCTACAGTACACTTTGGGTAATTCAAGTGTGGTAGGCCTAGACATAATTTCGTCGAACTATCATACAAATAAAAAATACAATAGTAAAGCAATACGCCTTGGAAATCTTATGTTCTAACTTCATGTATATGATTTTTTTACTTTAAAGGATTAGTGTGTAAAACTAGAGGGGAAAAAGTTAAAATCTTTGAATACAAGATAACTAAAATGGAAAAATTTGCCTCTAATTTATCATGAGCATACGTGTGAAACATTTATTATACAAACATGTTAGTTAGGAAAGATGTGATACTCGAGTAAAAGAGAAGCACATGAATGAACCAGAAACAATATCTGAATAAAATTGATTATGAGAATAGGATGGCTAAGAAAGGGGTTAAAGAATTGAAAGTACAAGTGCTCAATCATTAAAACTTCAAAGTCAAGCGTGTTTTTACTTGGACAAATTCTATATTGTTTGACGTCTTGATTTTTTTTAAGAAGCATGTTAGTGTGAGAACAAAACATGCTGAAAGAATTTGGGTTCGTCTATAGAGATAGTTTTCACTCTTAGAAGAGAAAAGGAAAGTAACATGATCATGTCCTAATGAAAATATATATAAATATAAATTCTATAATTAAAATAGTTTAATGTGTATTTTATTATCAAAGTCAAATGTTTGAATGAAGATGGATGTGAGGATACGAATAAGTCCTTCTCTCTCCTCTCTCCTCTTTATATTCTTATATAAAGTTTTAGAAAAAACAAAATATTACAATCAATTTTATTAATAAAACATTAAAAATTTAAATCACCAAAATAAATTAATCGCAAAAAAAAAAACATAAAAAAAACATATTAAAATTAATTTAATGAAATTCACAAATAACCACGCTTAATACAATTAAAAAAAAATATATATTTATTTTAGAACATAAAAATATAATAAGTACAAGTAACACTAATCTCAATTGTTTGACTTAAACAATACAACTATTATCTCGAACTATAAAGAATTTAATTCCAAACTATCTTCTAATGGACAAACGCTTTATTAGCCTCTGTCGTAAGATTGCACTTTATCAATTTCAGCAGCGTTAACTTTTAAGTATTCATGAACAAAGTCGGCCTTACAAAGACTCTTGGAACTATTTACCAAAGAGAATTTAAAGGAAACACTTCTTACACTTTTTGAACCGTTTCCTTATTTTGTACTATGAACATATAAACTCTATTTTGAATATAATGTAAATATATATGTACATTATATTTTTAATCTTTCTTTTTTATTTTCGAGAAATTTTTTTTACTGTGTGTTTTCAACCACTTTTAAGTCACGATCCGTGTTTCGGGAAACCCATAGAAATCGGGTCGTGACTCTTAAACATAAAAAAAAGTAATTTTTTTTTAGTATGAATATAAATGTAAGTTGCATTCGTATATGGGGACAAATCCATTAGTACAAAAAAATATTCATGAACTTTCAAAACTAGTACCCTTAACATTTTAAAATAAGGTTCGTTCTTAATAAAACAGTTAATCATACTTTATAAATCGTCTCCCTTTTTACGTTTCTTTTCACTCATTTCTTCAACCTATGACCCAACAATATTTCATCTCCTTGTTTTTTTTTTTCATTTCTCTTTTTAAATACCCTTATTTAATTCATAAATCTCTAAAATGTCTCCCATATTTTTCATTGGTTTTTCTCTTCTTCTTAAATATCAAAATCATAAAATAAAAAGGTGAAGCTCTCTCTCAAGTGCTCTTCTTTGTCCATAATTTCACATAATTTCAAATTTTTTAAAAAACCGGTAACTTAAAGAATCCTACATTGATATATTTGTCATTTCAAGTAGTCTTTATAAGTTTGTCGGCGACACTGCCTATGGTCAAGCTTGGTAATTGAGTTTGTTAAACCCATCCGTTGGGGTTCTTGGAATGATTCTCTAGATTATCCTTTCCATGATGGGAGTTGGCCCATAGGTCTTGGGTGAAGAAACCCTTGGTTTAGCGCCCTTAAAGTTGAAGGAAGCGTCGTAAGGCTAATTTCATAGAGTGACATAGCCTTTCGGACAACAATTCTTTTCCATTTTATTTAATTCTTTTTTCATGAGGATTCATTTCCAAATGCATGCTAACATCCTTATTGTTGAATGAACGACATGAAACTCGTTTCACATAGTAGCATTGCCTTTCACTCCTATTGGTTAAAGGATAGTAGGTCGATTCTCCTTGACCCAATTATACGTGTTGGGTAGTTCTTTAATGTTTTTCAAAATATTAAGCTATACAATCACTTTTTATTATTATTTTTTTTTTTTTTGTTAAAAATTGTTATTATAACAATTTGCCTAAAGCCTTTGATTCAGTTCCAAATGCAAGTAGAAAAATGAAATCATGTAAGTTGCGAACTCATACCTTTCATAGAAAAAAATAAATTTTTGAAGGTATCCACGCAAATCAAAAAAATAATGCAACCAAATTTATTTTTAAACATAGAAAACTTCATAAACAATGTCTTTGATTTGTGCAAAAAAACCAATAAAAGAAAGGGCTACTAATATAGTAGAGTTGTAAAAAAAAAAAAAATTGTTACCCAGATCTTGTGTGTAGGTGATTGATTGATGGATGTTGACTTTGACCAATTTTTTTTCCTTGTATTTTTTTTTCCTAAGTTTTGAAACTATTTCAGCACTTTTTTCTCTTGTACATACACATGCTTATAATTTTACGTTTAAGGACTTTATAAAAATTTTTGGAAATTAAAAAAAAAGTAAAAAAGAAATGTAAGGAAGTTTGTGTACGGGTTGGGTGTTATGATTATAAGTCAATTGAGTTATGTGGAAATCAATTTCGAAGATGAAATTAAAGTATTAATATTGATGTCATCTTTACTGAGTTTTGAGATATTGTTATTAATGCGATCAGTATATTTCAGGGGGATGAATCTTGAGAAAACTAAAGTTTGATGATAATATTTGTAAATGAGAAATTGTAGAATCATCGAGTGGTGATCTTAGCATTGACCGAAGGAGAAGAAGTAAATGAAGGGCCTAAACAAACGTGGCAGGTCAAAATCAAAGATTAAAAAAAAAAAAATCTCCGAATAGACCAAATGCAACCTATTGGAATTAGAGAGGAAAAAGGCAATTTCAATCATATTGCAAAAAAAAAAAAAAAAAAAAAAAAAAAAAAAAATAAATCATAATCACAAATCCACATGTGGTAATGATTATGTAAATTTAGTAGAAGATATTAGGGACGCTCTAATTCTTAGTGTGGATAGCCAAGTTGAATCCTATATTATTTATTCCGGGTACATCTTTTTATTCGTCTCCAAACAAGAAACTATTTAGAATTTTAAATTCTTGAATTTTCGGGAAAAGTGCATCTTGCTGACAATAAGACCTTGGAGATTGAAGGAGAAATGGATGTCTGCATACAAACTTCTGGTGAAAATCAGTGAACATTGAAAGATGTTAGACATATTTCTAATCTCAAGTTATGGGTGGGTAGCACGTGACACAAAATCTAGAACCTTATATACCATTACAGGGTGTATAAAACATGGCTGCTGTTGATTAGCTTAGTGTGCTTCTAGTTCAAGTTCATGTCACAATCGACTTTGACATATAGTGTTAAAGAAATGAAGATGTTGGTTGCAAAAAGAGCTTTTTTAAAGCCTATGCAATTTGTTGATATGGGTCTTTGTGAGAGCTATGTTATAGACAAACAAAACGAGTTGGCTTCACAAAGGTTGATAGAGAATCAAATAAAGATCAATTTGAATTTGCTCATATAAATGTTTGGGGACTATCTTCAGTTTCATAACTTGGTGAATCCAAGTTCTAAATTCCCTTTATTGAGGATTTCAGTATGAAGGTATTGGTTTATTTTATGAAATACAAGACAGAGGTATTTGTTACCTTCCAGAGATGAAAAGCTAAAATTGAAAATCAGACTATTTGAAGATCTAATACGTGAGGTTTGTAAATCAAAATTCAAAAGCTATTCTATGTAACTTAGAGAAGCATATTAATAAAGACAGTTCTCGATAAGGAAAGACAAAAAAGTATTTCTAAAAAGGATAAACAAAACATTGAAAAGATTTAGTAAGGAGCATGAGGATTCATTCTGGGTTGTCAAAGACATTTTTTTTTTTTTTTTTCGGAGAATTGAAAACAAACTTGATGCTAAGGTTGTAAAGTGCTACCTCTTAGGTTATGGTTCTAACATGTTTTCATATAGATTTTTCTTTGGTTCAACACGTTTTTTACAAAAACCATGGTGATCCCACAAAGTATTCTCAAGGGAGGGAGTGCTATGTATTTTGTGGTGTGGAAAAGGGGAAGTAGTGACAGCTAATTGGGATCCAACTCTCCTCAAACCCGTCCTAGGGCGAGGGACAACATAGGTACATAAAAATCAATGACGTTAGCAACAAACTGGGATTTCAAGGCTTCAGTACTTAAGTCTCAAAACCTCGTAAACCAAGACCCCTCATTAACAAAAAAAAAATCAATAATGTTGATCAAGAGTTTAGAAAGTAGGCTTCTTAATGAATATTTTATATTCACTGTAGTCCTTTACTATTTTTTTAGTTAATGACTTGATGTTTGTCAAGGATGGGAGAATTCTAGCGTAGGCGGGTCATAAAGACAGCCTAGGTACGAGAGTCTTTACCAGAATTTGTGTCTTTTGTCTCGACTCCATATTTTGTAAACCTTTTTTTTTTTTAAAATGTTAAACTTAAAGTTATATTTTGTAATATAAATATTAATTTTAATTATTTCATTTGCAATTTAATATTATCTATTGTGTAAACCATCCAAGGTTATTAATATATTCTTGAATAGTACGTAGTTGACATGTAGAAGGATAATGTTCAAATAATAACTTAAAAGGTCTATAGTATATCGAAGATGTTGACTTCCTTATCTGGGTAACACTATTATAACGACTAACTTCGTAATTGTTTACAAATGATTTGATCAAAATATTTTATGTGGAACATATGAATGAGGTATCGATATACAATTAAGTTTGAATAAGACTAGACTACGAAATATTTTTTTCTTTTTCTTTTAAGGCCTCTTCTCTATAGCTCTTTGTAAATTCGTTAATTGGAGAAGATCAGTATTTCCCCTAAATATCAAATGTACTTGATCGTAAAATCTTTAGTGAGTTATAAAATTTTCCCTATAGATTTAGTCCTTTGATTTGCATGGGTTAAAATTACTTTTTGGCAACCAATTCAATATGCCTACGAGTGTGGGAATTGACAAAATAGAGAGCTTAGAACATAATTTCTCGGAGATAGAATTTACTCCTATAAAATATAGTTTACAAAGAAATTTGATTAATTAAAGATTTTTATTTTATTAACTTTGTATTATCAAAGCTTATAATATCACGACCCAATTTTCACCTCAAGTTGCGACTAATTCAAAGCTTAAAAACTTAAATGACAAAGTATAATAGCACGGTAAAAAATTTCATGTTTAAAACAACACATAAATACATTTTA